>WBMV01001365.1:157543-207363 GCA_013396655.1 Campylorhamphus procurvoides | reverse complement strand
TCCCGGCTCCTCATGACTCACCGAGCCGGGCCTGCCACCCCCAGCCCGGGGGAGGGACCCAGACCCGGGGGCCCAGACCCAGACCCGGGCCCCGAGGTGTGTCCCCAGAGCGAGCCACAGCACTATGGATCAACCAGGTACGTGGTGATGTGTCCCCTGACAGCACACTCACCCCCAGGCCCACGTGCGAAGGGAATTTACCAAAGCAATGCCAACCACACAAACTGGAGATATCCCAAGGGAAGGCAAACAGTGATATGGGATTTAAAAGCGTGGCTTGCCAAGGTGAAAGGAACTGATAGAGAAGGGTAAGGAGGAAGCTGCTTAATTTCTCTTGCCTATAAAAAGTCATTATAATCTTGATGGTTTTCTGTTCTCTGCACTAACCTACAGAACAAAAAAACAGAGGGATACACACCTAAACACAAGCAGAAGTAGGCAGGCAGGCAGGGAGACAAGTGGGGTCTGGTCCCACCGGTGTCACCTCACCGAGATGTGGGACAAGAGTTCCAGGAAGAGTGGTGGGAATGAAAGCACGGAAAGAATTGGAAGCAGCACCAAGAGTGAAGGAAGCACAGCAGTGATGATCTGAGATTTAAGGGCACTAAAAAGAGCAGGGAACAATCATCCCTGTATTTATGTCAGTAAGGACAGGAAGATGGGATTAAACTGCAGGGAGAGAGAGTCACGCTGGACTGAGAGAGGAGGAAAGGGCTGATTGGGTACTAAATCAAGGTCGGGCACTTGTCTGGAGGAGGGATTCAGGTACACCCCTCCCTGCCTGGGGCAAGAGAACATGAAGTGATTTGCTGTTGTCCCTCTTTCAGCTCTTCGTTTCCCTGGCCCTGCCAGGTTTACTCTGACCTCTCTTCTCTGTTACAGCAGCAGTCCACTCCCTCACAATAACCTATTACATTGTTCATCCTTTTATTTTTGTGCCATTTACCATAAAAAGTGTCATGCCTTTGAAAACCATGTTTTTCACTTCTCTCTCTGCATTATCATTTTAATAAAAGGATTCTCTGACTTTGTCCCTTGCTATCAAAGTGGCAGTCGGGCCTGAGCAAAACTGACACCCAAATCCTGCAAATATTTGTGATGATTCCAAGAGACATGTTGCTTAGTATTTTCTTCCAGAGTATTGAATGAATAACTGAGTACATCTTAATGCATATACACATATGCTTTCAAAAAACCCTCAACTCTTCCCTTAAGCTTTTAGTTTTGATTTCTGTTTTCTTCTGTAGAGAGCAGCTCAGAGCGCTGTTGCCTCATGGCAAGCACTCCAGCAGTTTCTGTTCCTCTCAGATGCTAAATTTAACAGTGCCAGTTACCCAAGACAGGGAAAACCCTTCCTGCCCTGGGCACAGGCTCTGCCCAAGCAGCTCTGGCGGGTGCCAAAACAGGGTGGGTGCCCGGCCCTTTGCCCGTGAGTCTCTCAGCAGCAGGTTCTGGATGACCAGCATGTCTGCCTCTCTGCAGCAATGACAGGCACCACAGGGAGCCTCCACAAGGCTTTAACCACTCTGAGTTTTGAGAGGCGTTATAAAATAGACATGTCACACACTCCCAGCTCCACCTCCAAAGAGCTTTCTCCTCACTTTGGTCATGAAAATAAAGAGCCATCAAATGTTCATGGAGTGAAAGAGTGTGACTCCTGCACACGAGTTCACAGCTAGTATAACCTACACCATGCAAAATGACATCATAATGTCTATAAGGAGTTATTTTGTCTATAAATCCCGTAGCTGTTTCACATTGTCCCTGTACCAGCAGGGGCTGTGGTACATGGTGAGGGAAGGGGATTGAGGGCTGCTGCAAAGAGCTGGGTAGTGTGGGTACCACACACCTTTGAAATCAAAGCACAAAAACTATAGAAGGCTTTTCCATGGTTAAGTTTTCCAATTTGGTCAGATTTCCCTTCCAGCTCCCTAACAGCTCAGAACAGTGCCCCAGTGCAGCACGGGCACATCACCAAGGGGCTGATGCCATTCTCTGTTGCATATACCCCACTGCTCTCCTCCTGTGGCAAAACACCAGATACTCCAAACACCTCACACTCCTTGGTGACTTTATTCTGAATTCCCATCCCTCTCTCCTTCACTATTTTCAGTGTTAATAGAATGTTACCATCTCTCGCCAGGAACACACGGTGGCCACAGCAGCCCTTGGTATGGATACTGGGGCTGGATGCTGCTCCAGAGATCTGAACTCCAGCTGCTTCCTTGTGAGGCTTTTTGGTCTATTACATGGCCTGGTGTGGATATAATTAACTTTGCTTTTTGTGTGCTCTAATCCCAGCTGCAGCAGAGCAGGCAGGACTTTGGAAACAAGATGGGTTAAGTGAGCATCCCTCCTTGCATCCTCCCAGCCTTGGGACCATCCCCTGTGCTGCATATCTGAGGGAATGCAAACACCTCACTGCCTCCAAGAGCTTTCTGATACCTGCTGGTTGGCCTATTGGCTTTCTTCCTAGAAACTGGAGACTGAAAGAACACAGAAACACTTGATTTTCTTGTAGAAAAATATCATTATCTTCCACTTATGTTTCAATTAAGTTTAATCCAGATCAGAACAAACCTCATAACAATTGGTCCCCCATGATATTTTTCTATTTGCCTGCCTGCCATGGCTTTTGCAGTGTGCAGGCAGTGCAGATGTGCCCTCAGATAATGCAGCCCTGGCCCTGATGGACTCTGGGAGTGAATATTGTACCGGGCCATTTGTGCTCTTCCTGTTCCAGCACAAAGAGCCCCGTGAGGCCGTTTCCTCTGCAAGCACCGACATTGTTGCACTGGGCATTTTCAGAGGACATGTCCCAGTCACAAAGTTTCTGTACAAACTCCACACTGCCCAAATTCTTCTTAAATAACGTCCATAGGGCAGTGCTTACATAAGTGACCTTTTCTATGCACAGAGCTAGCTTTAAAAAACAGCCATTGCTTAACTGTGCTCCTGGTCCTGCCTGGGCATCAGCAGTGTGGCGGGTGTGGGTGCACAGCTGGCACAGCTGGAAGGGCAGCTCCCACCCACCCCCCTCCGCTGCTGGTCACAGGGCTGAGATCCACGGCCAGTGTTTGGTTGCAATGCTAATTAGGTTTATTTAATTTCATTTTCCCATGGGAACAACCTCCTGTTGTGTTGAGTGCTGCTGCCTGCAGTGGGACAGCCCTGCCAGCGACCCTGCCAGCTCCACAGGGAGCTGCTGCTGCCAGCACTGCCCCGGGTGCTGGTGCCTGCTGGGAACCCCACTCAGACACCTCCCTCTGGGACAAGGCACAGCTCCCATCTGCCTTAGTGCTGAGTTTGTGTCCTGGGCACCTGTGATGGCATTTCTCACTATATCCTGGAAAGTCAGTGTATTCCATTCACATCAGTTTATGTAGGTTACAGGAGATCAAACCCTAGGACATGGATGTTAAACACAAGCTCTATCATAACAAGGTGTCCAGGCAGGGCAGGGTAAAGAGGTAACCTTAAGGAAATCTCAGATCCGAGGGTCGCTCAGATCATCATTCACTATCAACAACAATCACCATCTGGGAACCCAAACACTACAACAGATTAATTATCTTACAGCAGAGAAAGATAAAGAAACATGTCATTGCACACTTTTGCGTTGCTCAAACCAAAAGGTGTAAATCAGGACTCAAGGACAAAGGGAAACGTGTGCAGAGAAAGTCTTTTGAGAGATATTTTATGATTTAGGGTCCCTATGAGCTATTGCAACTGGAGCAAGAAAGAGGAACTCTCCTGGCTGAGCTAGCACAGCTCTGGCACAAGTGAGGCAAGAGTCTGACTCTGAAAATGGTGTCAAAGTGCCAGCCCTTCCCTCTGAACCCAGTGAGGCAGCAGCAGGGCCAGCAGTGACCCAGCCTGGGCTGGCAGGAGCCCCAGAGCACAGTAGTGGGGACACCAGTGTGTCCCAGAGCCCAGCATGAGGATGGCTTTGGGCATCCTCTTCACAGCTACAACTCAGGGAGAGTAAAAGTGCTTCCTCACTGCAGAGCTCCTACCCCCGAGGGGCACAGGCTGCTCCATACCTGGCCTCACACACCCAGAGAGAAACCACAGTGCAAATCCAGCGAGCTCCAAGTACGTCCTGTGTCTTCATTTTTATCTCACCAAGTAGCTACCATACAACGGTCATAAACCCGGACTCTGATTTTCCTCCTCCCCAGCTTTTATTAAGGCAGACACACGAGTTAACTTTAAACCCAAACTGAGCACAACTGTGGCCCTGACGAAGCTGCTTGCTTCCTGATGCCCTTATTTGTGCAGCACTGGTGAAGGTCGAGTTCCCCAAAAAGGTCTGACACAAGCTGCAGTGCTGCCTCCCCGCTCCTTCCGGAGTCGCTTCCGTGCCTGCTGCAGCCATCGCTCCCAGCGGGGCCACGAGAGGGCTTTTTTCTCTGTTTCAAAAATGATATCATCTGCATGTGCATTTTTTTAAAGATAACGCACAAATTTCTGACTCGGCCCTTCCACCACGGTGTCGTTTTACTTTAAAGCCTCCTGCAACTATTAGATGATAATATTTTCATGAAAAGAAATAAAATACTTATAATCTCTTTTAGTCTATAAGCACATAAATGAGCAAAATCCACACTGTAAATTCCTAGCAAATAATTCTGATATGCATTATGCATAGGCTTTTGCACTTTGTGCAAAGGCAGTTCCTTTCCTGCTCTGCAGCTCATGCTGGAGCCCCTTCAGCATTGCCAGGTCCACTCCCCCCACCCCTGTGGGAGCAGTGGGGATATTCCCCACATCTGCTGCATCTGGCATTGTGTTTAGGCAAGGAAAAGTGGTGGGACATTTGCTGGCAGCAGTGGATTTCACGGTAGGAAGCCAAGAGTTCACTCTCAGACAATTAATGTAGTTTTAATTTCCCATGGGCTTAAGGAACAACTCCCCTAGGGAGCTGGAGCAGGGCTGAGGAATGATGCTGCAGGGATGGGCACCCACCCACCTTACCCAGGGCTGGAGGGACCCTGCAGGGGTCACACCCAAACTGGAGAAGTGCCTCAGCCAGCCCCATCTCTGCTCCAGCAACAGAACAGAAGTTGAACCAGAAAGCCTTTCTCTCAAGTTTCCCAGCATAGTAAGCCCCATGGGAGATGAACTGACAGAACGGTAGTAAAAGCAGGAGAAGGAGGAGATGCACCCGCCGGCACCTCGGTGGTGGCTCCTGCGCCATGTTTGTCCCCTGTGTCCCCAAAAGCAGCCAGTGCTCGCTCACGGTGGAGCTCCACACCAGGGGGGTCCTGCTGCACCCCCGGCACACCACGAAGGGTCTCTGGTGGCGTCTGACCACAACTTTTGATGCCACTTGGAACCACAGAGTTTTGTGACTTAAACTTCGCATAGCAAAATTGTACGTTTAGTTTCAATTTTTCTAATATATTATTTAAATTTCCATAACTCAGGGCAGCAAGACACATACACCAAGGCAGCACAAAGAAATACAACCATAAAGCCATCCCGCTTTGCAGATAACTCACCGCCACGCTCCGAGGAGAGCCGTGTCCCGCTGTGTTCTGCAGGACTGGGAGGATCAGTGCCCACCTGGGGCTCCTGCGTGGTGTGTGGGGTGCCTGGCAGCGCAGCCGGCACAGCCACCGCCTCCCCAGTGCCACGGGGCCAATTACAACATGCTGCTCTCTGTGACAGGGGACGGTGGCCTGGCAAGGGGGAAGTGGTGGCAGGCCACGGAATGACACCTATAGGGCCCAGGGTGCGAAGGGAGCCCTGTGTCTAGCGGTAACCATGGCCATGGGCTCGGGTTTGCATATATATTTTCTTAAAGAGGCAAAAATTGCTTTCAGCTAATGCAGAAGGACGTGCCAGAGGAAGTGCTTTTGCATGGTGGCTGCAGCAGGACCCTCAGCACAGCTCTGTGCTGGGGAGCTCATGGCTGGGGCACAGACGTGCAGTTAGAAATGCTCCATTTCTGCTGCAACCCCCTAATCTGCCCACTGGCATCTGGTGGGGGAAACAGGTTCAGGTCACTGACACGGCATCGCCTGCAGTCCCTGGAAAAGGGGCGATGGCTGGGGAGATGCCCCGGGGCTCCTTCCTGCTGTGAGCTGCAGATAACAGCTGCCTGGCCAGCAGCACCCACAGCACTGCTGCCTCCCCAGCCAGGGACTTTCAGACCCCTTTTTGCTATTTCTGCCATGGTGCCGTCATCTCTGAGCTCCCAACACCCGCAGCCCTTCTGCCCCAAGGGGTGCTGTACTCAGACCTGGCTGGAAACGTCCCATTCCTAGTACAGAATTTAGTGTGTTTTGACAAGAATAGTGATAACCTGCATGAAGGATCTCCTCTTTTCCCATCCAGAAGCCTTTTTCCAGGTAAAGCACAGGCACCCGGATCAGTTTTCTTGGGTTTCTAGAGGTTCAACGACCTGGTAAGAGTAAAATCCCTGATGGGCGTGAAAGGTACCCAGAAATTTCACCCACAGAGATACAACAGATAAAATTTCCCATGAGTGTCAGCCACTTGGTCACGAACCCAACACCCTCAAGGGCTCTGCCAGAAGAGAGGCATCCCCAGAGAGGAGTCCTGATCTGGTCTGAGAATCATGGCTGAAATGACAGAAACTTTCTCCTTTGTGGTATAACTCTGGCACTGTTGGGCACAGCACGAGAGCAAACACCCCCCCTTTAATGTGATATGAATACATGGGCTATAAATGCTGGAAGCAGGGCCCATACACCTTCCCTGCAGTGTCAGACACACAGCTGGGGAAGTCTTCATGCTCTCATGAATGAGTAAAACTGCTCATTAATTACTGATCACAGGCAAACTTGTTGGCACATTTTTGCTCAGGCCACAGTTTGCTTTGCTGCATTGGTTCTGCATCGAGCTGAGGTGTCATCAGGCCCAGATGGCACAGGATGAGTTGTGGTGGTGGAACACAGGACAAGGCTGTCTGGCTTTTTTCCTTCTTAATTATTATTACTCCTGAAAAGTTGTCCAAAGGCTCAGGTCTTTCTTAGGCTGCAGTTACTGAGTTCCTTCAGAAAGGCTTTCTTCTCTCTCAGCCCAAATGGCCTCCCACAGGCCTGGGCAGGAGGAGGACAGCCAGCACAGAGCACAGTGTCACCACTGCCTCTCACACCCGCACTGGGAGGTCCCTGCTGCCTGGCAGCTCCCCCACCCTCGTGTGCCCCCGGGCTGAGGTCACAGTCCTGCGTGGGACCGGTTGCTGTGGAGATGCAGCATCACAAACAGGGAGCACTGAGCAAGAGGCTTCCTCTGCCTGCAGATGTGATCAGTGCCTGGAACCTTGTGAAGGAGGCTCTTTGGAGAGGGCTGTGGATGTGTCTGCCCCCGGCACACCCAGGGCCACACGTGCCATCCCAAGGGAAGGACTCTGCCCCAGGGCTCGTGCCACTGGCAGCAGCAAGGCCAGTGCCAGTGATAGTTGAAGGGATTTCTGTTCTGAATGCATCAGTAGCTTTAATACTTTCTCCTTAAAGGTAACAGTGCCTGACTGATCACCTGACTGGTTTTTTACATTATTTTTCCAAATTTTGGTCATGTCTTTGTTTTGAAAAAATGACGACTGTAAAAGTTTTCAGGGGCAGGAGCACTTCGTTTTGTTTGCAAAGAATGAGGAGCCTTTGATTAACCTGTGAAAGATTATCTGAATCAGAGGAAATGTGGGAAACATATGGACAATCTCTCCTCTCCGTCATTAGGAGATAAAGTGTCCTTACTCCTCATTTTCATCCTAGTGTTGGAGATAACAGCTTTGCCTTTCTCCTGGATATCAAGGCAAACAGATCCAGATTGAAAACAAAGGTCTCTTCCCTGATATGGGAACCAGGAGCAGGATCTTCATGTTTTTATATTAAACCCCAGTGTGATTTGTAATAATAGACCATTTTGTACCTTCCTGTGTTGTTTAGGCAGCTTTCCTATTTTCTGTGAGGAGCTGTGTAAGTGGAGGCAGACCTGTCCTGTGGGCACAAAGGCCTGGTGGGTGCTGGGAGGAGTGGGAGCATCTCAGCATCCCTGAGATCAATCCTCTACAGCATTGTTTAGATTGGAAATCCCTTAGAGATCATCAGGTCCAAACAGAAAGGAAAGGGCTGGCTCAAAGGAATAAAACACATAAATCCCAAAAGTGAAAGCCACATGTAAATGCAAAGTGAACCAGGTCAAACAACTGATACTTGCTTTGTGTTTGGCATTTTTCCCCCTTCAGAAGGTAGATCCCAAACAATTGATGCTATTAAGGGCCCTTCCTGTTACATTCTTTGTGTTTCTTCTTTTTACTGAGTGTATTCAGGCTTAAAATAAAAGATAGTTTTAAGAAGTCTGGAGATTTTCAGGCCTAGGACTTTAATTTTCTGTTTCAGTGCTACCTGTTACCATCCCAGTGCCTGGCAAAGAGCCAGCAGAGCTCCCCTCCTTTTCTGCCTTTCACAGCCTCCCTGGGTTTCCAGGGAGAAATGCCACATTCCTGCTTGCACCAACACAGGCAAATTAAATAGTAACTCCTGGAAATGCTGCTCATTTCCCTCACATATGTGGGTGAGGCTCCCCAGGCCCTGAAGTTCCCCTGTACTGCAGCACCTGCGATGCTGATGGCACTTCTCCTGGGGAAGGGGTTCCCCTCCTGGAGCTGCAGTGCTGGCCCCACCTCTCCTGCCACCCTCAGCACACAGGCACCACATCCAGCCCTCCTGGACAACCAGAACCACGCACTTTGATCTCATCTCCAAATCTGCTATTTCAAATCTGAGCTGCCCAGCTGTGGGGTCTGTGAGGGGCATTGCCTGTAATGACAGAGGCACCGAATAGTTCACAGCCACATCTAGAAACAAAGGAATTCTTCATGGAAAGACCAGAGCCAGCTACTTATTGGTTACTCCCAATGTTTAACTCAAAGCAGGGCTGCTGCAGTGTGAACAGGAGCAGAAAACCCTGCTTGGGGTGAAAGCTCTGGAGTTGTGGCATTTTATCAAAGTATTCCCTTTGCTTCCAGAGGGTTTGTGTATCTGATCCAAAGCAGCCGTGTTGCAAAGTATTCTGCTGCAGAACTGCCAGGGGGCACAAGTGGGAGCAGAAGGCAAGTTTGCCTTCACAGAGAACACAGCAATTCCAGGCATGGAATTGGTTATGAACGATCACACTCTAAAGGACAATAATCATTTTTGTCTGACATTTGTTATGGCAGCATCAGCTGATCAGCATGGGCTGGCAGAGCAGTGCGAGCTGGATTCACTCTGAAATGCTGAGAGCTGTCCATGCTGCTGGCTGGTTTCAGCACTGGGAGTGGCAGAGTGGCTCTGAAATAATGCACAGCCTTCCCTGGATGGTGAAATAATGCACAGCCTTCCCTACAGCCCCACACCACACCACACAGTCATGCTGTGCACTGCCACGGGTGGGTAGGCAGTGACAGATTGTGGGTAACTGATTATTAGGTCGTATTTTAATTAGGTTATTTTTTTAGTGAAAAGGGCACTATTTGTATTTTTTGTTTTTCAAAAGGATATAAAGAAAAATATGAAAGATACTATTACAGAAGGACAGAAAAATAAATAAGTAGCAGAACATCCAGACAGTGAGTGCATTAAACAGATTTACAGGCTGTGTATTACAGGCACAAAGCAGAAACTTTCTTTAAAATAATATTTAAACAGCCCAAGGAATCAAAATTAAGCCCTTCATGCTAAGACATACTGTTGGAGAAATTTAGTTTCAATGATATTGGTACAATAAGATCACTGTAATGACAGGCAGCAGCTTTCAGGAAAAAACACTGATTTCTCTGATACAATTCAAAATAGGAATGAAGGAGCTAAAGGAAAGCATTTAAGGCTGTGTATTTTTATCCTTTTCTTGTGTATAGCAATACTAGGTGTTATGTAAAGCAGTTTGAAAGGCAGTTTAGAAGGTACACAGGCTTATTCTTCCTCACAAAGGCAGCAGAACCCGAAAAGCTGCTTTCAGAAATGTAACAAAAGTCACACCAAACCCCTTGGAACTTTGTATGTCACAGTGAGCAGAGGAACTGTTAATGAGAACAGGATAATTGTGACTAAACATTAATTCCTCTCTATTTATTTTGGTACAAGGTCAATTCTGATGTTATTTCTTCCCTTGCCAAGTTGTACCAAACACTCAGCTCAAAGGTGTTGCAGGCAGGAGAAAACAAAGGCTGAATTAACCTCTGATGGGAACAGGAAAAGTCATTTCATGCTCCTTGGAGAATACTACTGAAATCCCTCGAGGAAATAACAGAGATCAAAGCAGAGGGGAGAGGATCTGCCCAGGACCTCCAGCACCATGGCCCAGGTGAGGATGAGGGATGGGCACTGGTCCTAGGGAGGGCAGGGACTGGGGCTGGGAAGGGCACAGCACTTATCCTGAAACACAACCAAACCCTGAATCCACAGGGATTTGATGGAAATCAAGCCATCTAAAGCATCTTGTGACACTTCTCTGCATGAAGCACAAGGAGCAGCACAAAGCACCACCATTTTGTAATGATTGCCCTGAAATGCACAACAACTAATTAAAAGGAAATAAGAAAAAAACCACCCTGAAAACTAAATAGGCACTGAAAACAAATTGCTCTGAGATCAGGCAAAGGTTATATCTCTGTGACAGAACTATACACACAAACCTCAGACAAGCCAGCATTACTTAGGGCAGTCAAGAGCTAACCCATTCCCTGCAGAAATACTGGATTGAAATACACAGAAACCAGAATTTCTCCACACACCATGAAGAAAAAGAATGGTTAGGATGATAAAGTACTTTCTCTCCACTAAAAAAAATATATTGCTAGATATAAAAGTAGGGTAATTGAGCCTCACATACAGAGGTTTTAAATGCAGACTCCTGTAGAAATGTGCTCCAGCAGGACTGTATTTGTTTTCCCTGGCTGCTGCTGGCCCTGGAGAGCCCCCAGCCATTGTGCTCCTGCAGGAGGAGGATTTCCTCTGCTAAACCTGCCAGGGAAACACAACCAGCCAGCCCAGGGGCTGCATTGCATTAGAGGAATGGCAAACTCCTCAAGTGCCAGGAGCTGCTCAAGAATGGACTGGACATGAGCAGCCCAAAACCTGTTAGGTAAAGCCACGTTCAGTTTGAGACTCTCCACGGGCTGATCAGGGGAAAGGAGACACAAGCAGTGTTTGTTTAAAGTAAAAAAGGGAAAGTCCAAATTATTTTTCAAGCTCCCATTGCAAGGATGGAGAGAGCACATCAGAGTGATTCCCATGTCCAGAGCCATGTCCCAGATCAGCCAAGGCCAGGGTTCTGTGTATCCCTGCAGAGCCCTGGTGCTCAGCTCCTGCTGGGGCCTTGGGTTACATCTGCTCTTTGACCTTCCACTTACAGGGGACATTTCTGGGTATTTTCACTTGTAACCCAGCTCTGAGAATGAGTTTGTTGCACATGGCCCCTCCTTTGCTGCAGAAGCCACAGGCCCTGTGTGCCAACCCTGCTTCTGTTCCACAACCCTCCTGCTCACGTCACAGAGAGCACCAGTGCACACCAGTTCCCCCTCACGTTGCTCTACAGACACCAAACACACATTTCCGTGGCCAGATAAACAAACTGGGTCACTTTGTTTCCCTGCAGTGACTCCTGATTCCATCTGACTGTCCCACCACAGCCCAACACCCACACAGGGCTCACACGAGCTCTGTCTCCACAGATAACCTAAACAGCCTTTCCCAAGAAAAGCCATGTTCAGCAGTATTCTTTTTCTGCTGTATTTTGTTTAGTTAGTAAAAAGACACTTGAGAAATGTCACCTCATTCTTACCCATTCAGTTGGCTCCTTCCTCACACACCTGTGGCACAGCCCTGGGGTGCTCCCACCCACACCTTGCAGGCAGTGCAGGACTGGGAGTCCTTGTGCAGGCAAGGAAAGAGCACCACGGCTCCTACTGACCCCTCTGGGCCTCCCACTCTCCCTGCTGGAGCTCCTGGGGCAGGTGGGATCCATCCCCTCCCCTGGCCCATCAGCACTGGTGAACCCCCAGCCCCTCACCTGGGCAGGGGACACTCCCCGACCTCTTGCCCAGCACGGCATCACCTGGCTGGGCAGGTCAGCATCTCCCTCAAGGGATTTCCTCTGGGTGTTTGGAAAGATGGGCTGTGCCAGGCTCAGTCCTCACCTTTCCCATCAGAAAGAAGGAATCAAGCCAGCAACAGGTGGGCTGTGTCTGTTCCTGAACAGCACTCACCAAACAGAGCAGGTCTGGGGGAAGGAAAGAGCATTCCTAATGCCAAGCCTTGGAGCAGCTGAGAGCACAGGGTTTATTTCAGAATTCAGCATGCTGGATTGCTTTATTTATCAAATTACTCAATTATTTCAACTGAAGGGTTATTCATTAGACCTTCCATCCTGTGATTCTTATGTGACTGTGCCAGGAAGTGAGGCAAGAGTGCAGGACCAGCCCAAGCAGCAGTTCCACGTCCCACTGTGCTGTCCCTACCAGGCACCTCACACTGACATCAGTCACCTGCAGTGCCCTGTCCCCAACAGGCGCCTCACAGTGACATGTCACCTGCAGTGCCCTGTCCCCAACAGGCACCTCACACTGACATCTGTCACCTGCAGTGCCTGTCCCCAGGAGTTCCTGTGCTCAGGGCAGACCCTGGTGCTGCTGATCCCAAAGCTGCTCTGAACCAATATGTACAATTGCTGCAGTGGGTGGTGCTGCAGCCCTCAGGTGCTGCCCAGGGACCCTGGGGGGCTGCTGACATGGGGCAGTGGCCAAAGCACAGTGTTGGGCTGCCATACAGACTGCCCAGAGTGTAAAATTCCTCCTGGGCTCCAGGAAGATTATTTAGTGTAAGTATTTTTAGAAAGTGGAAACCAAATTGAAAGCAAGCAGAAGTGAGCTGAATGAATGTCTCCGTTGCTGTCAGCAGCAGCAGTTGAACTCTGAATTGCCAATGTGCCCATGACATGGTCAGGACACCCCACTGGGACTGCACACAGAGGGTGTCAGCTCATTCCAGATGTCCAGGGCTGGACAGGCAGCCAGTCCTGGTACAGCACAGTGCTGAATGCACAGCTCCTGCAGCACCCTGGGGGCAGTCCTGCTCTGCTGCAGAGTCCTTCTTATAAATAAGTTTTCAAATAATACAGAGCAGGAGCTGCTGTGACAGAGCACTGTGGAGAGCTGGGGGGAGAGAGCAGGGCACGTGTCCCCAGAGCAGCACCACCAGGGCAGGGGCAGACCAAGAGGTGATGGGAACAAAGGAAAATCTTGGAAATACCCTCTAAATGTCAGGAAAAACCTTGCAGGACATTTTACATACTCCGAACTGCAGGCGAGCTGAGGTTTCCTGAGGTTTAGAATGGATGACAAACAGACCTATGCATTTTGCAGTGGGTGTGGCACCCATCGTGATTTCCCTACAAAGGCAGGTTCCAGCAGCTCCATCCTCTCCAACCAGCCGTCTGCTGGAGAGCACGTCCCCCTCTCAGACTGACTCACCAGGCACCTAAAACAGTGGTTGGAAGCAGCCCAGTATGTTGGCCCTGCCTTCGCCTGGGAAAGGGGCTGCTGGGCTGGGCAGAGCCGGGGGTGACAGCACAGCCCCTCGCCCTCCCCTCGGCTCATCCAGCAACACTTATTTTTAGATCACTTACTGCCACTAAAACATACTTGGACTGTTTTCAGGCTGACTCACAGCTGAATTCCTGTTCTGGAGTCATTCCCAGTCCCCACCCAAAATAAGGGAAGACAAAACAAAATGAAACCAAAAAAGTCCTGGCTGGACCCGAACCAAAGCCCAGAGCACGTGTCCAGCTGTGCTGATGCTGCTGCCCACAGCCCAAGGGTGGCAGGGGGGACCTGCACCCCCAGCCATCCCCCATACCCACCCCTGCACCCACCTCAGACATGCTTAGCCTGTTTCAGGTGAACCAGATTGTGTTTTGGTGCTTTATTAATTTAAATTCATCTGTGTACTACTCAGGAGCAGAAGAATTAAGCAGAGAGGGGCATGCATGTGGAATTTCAATGCAGAGGTTTTATTCTATCATTTTTAATTCCAAGACCAACAGCACCACAACAAACTGTGTAACGATCAGAAATTTCACCCATTAGTTCGGGGAAATGGAAGTTGTGGAGCATATATTTTGAGCTGGTGATTACCTATGGGTGCCTAGCTGACAGGGCATAGCTGTGTGGGGAGATGCCAGGCTGGTGTGGACACAGGCAGGTATCCTTAGTGACTCAGTCACTTAGAAGGAGCAGATGATCCTGCTAACCTCAGTGGCCACAGCAAAACAAATAATTGAGCTTATTAATCCACAAGAACTGTCACTACACTTTGTTTACAGAGAGAAATCACCTCCTGGCCATTGATACCCAGGCATGGGATGCCATGTGCTACACAGACACGTCTCTGGAGAGGGCAGTGGCAGCAAGTGTGGCCGTGGCTTCAGCCCCTGCCTCAGGGCTTGGGCAGGACTCTGGGGCAGGACAGCAGAGCAGGACCCAGGCAGGGCCAGGACAGGGACACCTGGCTGCTCTTGGGCTGGCAGTGCCTCCTCTCTCAGCAAACCCAGCCTTGAGCAGGATGTCTGAACTGACAAAGCAACTTGAGCTTCTGCATGGCTGTTTCTGTGCTAAAAGAACCAAAAGCAAAACTGTGAGTTTCTTCAGGACTCCTGCCAAGAGCCAGAGTCATTCCCCTCACAGGTACAGAACTGCTGCTGGGAACCAGACCCTGCTTTGATAACCCTGTGACAGAACCGTGCCAAGGCACAGGACCATGTGACATGGACTAAGGCAGATGGTGAGGCTTCACAGACACTCCAGAGATCAGCAAATAAGAGGAAACAACAAAAAGAAGGCTTTTTTAATTTTTTTAAGCAGGATGCACAGTTTCTTATCAGGGCTGGTATCAGTGGCACATTGCAGAGGACTGACACATCAGAGAGCAGAGCCCAGGGTGACCTGGACAAGACCCAGCACGTGTTCTGTTCCCTGTGCTGGAGCCCAGCGAGTCCCCAGGCAGGGATGGAGGTTCCTCACCTGCTGCAGGAACACAGGCAGGGAAGAGGCTGCCCATGCTCCCTCCAGGCAGCTCCTTCTCCAGCCCAAGCTCCTACAGGCTCATTATTCCATCAATCTCTTTCTCCTTTCTATCTGAACCTGGGTCAGTCCACTGGGGAGTAAGTTGTGCACCTGATCAATCTCTCAGGGATCTCGGGCAGGCACTGGCTCCTTGTTAGCTCCTGGTTCATTAGCAGAACTGCTAATGAAGTTTGAATTCTAAGGTCCAAATTCTGCTGCAGGCTGTACATTCTGCTGGCACTTACAGACAACTACCTTAAAGTTACGTAGCTCCATGCCCTGATAAGTGACTGTGAGGATGCCCATGTGAGCTTGCTTGGCTGTCCTGCTGAGGAAAAAGGCACATTTTTCTTAGCCCAGTCCAGGTCCAGTTCAGCATCACATTATGGCTCACAAAGTAGCCATTTGGGAGCAACATGTTTTTTCCTCCAAGACCTGACTTGATGGTCTTTTGTTCACAATATTAATGGGCTGTGGGATATCCTGCTCCAAGAGCAGCATCCTCCTGTCCTGCTGGGAGTGAGTGAGCATCCCTCCTGGTTTGCTGGAGGGCAGCTCAGCAGATCTCCTGGACAAAAAGGTACCAGGTGCATTTACAGGAATACAATCAGCTCACACCTATTCTATAGCATGAATAAAGTTATCTAAAACAAATGGCACGTTAATGAATGTTCCCCCATGAGAGTTTCCTCTGCTGTCTCCCACTACAAGGGGGTCTCCTTGCTCACTCACTTCCCACTGGTTGTCAGCCTGGCCAAGAGCTGCCTTGTTTTGGCCATCAGCATCTCTCTGAAATGGTCACCCATTAGGAAGTAAAACACAGGATTGATGGCACTATTTAGAAAGGCAAAGGGTCTGGTGATGACGTAAATGGCGCTGATGATGCCCTGAGTGCACTCCGAGACATCCAAGGCCGGTATTCGGGACGCGAGTCGGACGTTGCGCATGATGTGGTAGGGAGTGAAGAGCAGGCAGAAGATCACCACGGTGAGGATCACGAGGGCAAGGGGCTTCTCGAGGGTCAGGGGAGAGCTGAGCTGTTCACTCCTGTTCTTAAGAAAACGAACCATCTTCACGTAGAAGCAGCACATGATCAAGAGAGGGATGAAGAACCCAAAGACAGTCAGGAACATGCTGTAGATGAGGTTTTTTGAAGGATCTCCAGAGCTTGCGTAATCAAGGCACTTGTAATTATTGTCAGGCATCAGAGGCTCCAGGAAATGCAGCAGGGGCAGCAGCTCCAGGATCACCCCAACCCATATGGCAATGGACACCAGAACGGCCGTTCTCCTCTGCTGCAGGACGTGGTCCCTGAAGGGGTGTTTTATGAGCATGTACCGGTCCACACTGATGGCAGTGAGGAAGAGGATGCTGCTGTAGAGGTTGGCATGGAGCAGGAATCTGCTGCTGTGGCACAGGATCACCTCCTTTGCCCACTGATCTCGGGAGTAGCTCTTCACCAGTATGGGCAGGTTGCACAGAAATAACAAATCTGACAGGGATAAATTGAACAGGTAGATGTTGCCGCTTTTCCATTTTTTCAGGCAGAAAATGTAGCCAAACACTGCAATGGTGTTTCCAATGAAGCCTAAAGTGAACTCAAGGCTGTACATGGTGGAGAGATAATACTTTTCTAGGACTCTGTTTGTCAGTAAACAGTCACTGGTCTCGTTCACAGCCTGGAGAGTTAAAAGGAAACCAAAAATAAGTAAAAGATCATTTACATTTTTGCTGTAATTGGTGAATACAAACTCCTATTTCATTCCAGTCTACATAGTAAGTAGATACTTGACCTCAAAGAATGTCTCTCGCACATGGGATTTCTACTCTCAGCCACCGACCAGAATTATGGAACAAGATGAAAACTCCCCTAAGCAAGACTTGTGTGAGGAGTCTGAAGTAAGAACAGCACCTGAAGGCATCTGCCACAACACACCAACTTCTGCATGGCAGTGCCAGTGGCTGGGAAGGTGGAATTGGCCTGGCAGTGCCCTGGCAGAGCCCTTGCTGGAGTCATCTGCCCCCGTTACCAAGCACTGGTCCTGTGAGTCCTCACTCATCGCCAAAGCAGAAGTTGCTGTCAAGGCTTTTGAAGGATGAGCTCATTAGCAGCAGCACAGACACACTCTGACAGCATTACTGAGAATTCATTAGGGCGCCAGGAGAGATGTGTTTATTAAATTAACTGAACCATTAACCGTGCCCTTTGCCCAGTTTGCAGGTACCAGCAGTGCACGGAGGACAGGGTGTCTCCCCTGTACCCTGCCAAAGCTTTCTAGGAAGCTGCACCCTGTGTAAGCTCACCTGAGGACAAATTCTGCTTGCTTTCATTCTAAAGGTTGGTTGAAAAAATGCTTTCAGCTACAGAGAATAAAACAGAGCAGGATCTCAAGTGCTCACCCTGCTCCCTCCTCAGCCACCCGCCTGTGCCTCAGGGAGCTGCAGGACACAGAGAGCTTTTGGTGAGAGCCAAAAATGAAGTGTCAGCAAACAATCAGAAAGCAGGCAAATTAAGTGCTAGGATCTGTGAGATAGAGCAAAACAGAACTCAAGCTAAGATTAAGTATTTTCCAAGGTGTTCTGGTGCCCACAACTTGCCCCCCCGGTCCCTGCCCTCAAAGAACTGTATTTAATTGTAAAGGCAGATCATGAGGCAGAACAAAGTACAGCATACCCAAAATTTTAATAAAGTTACCTCTAGCAAGTCTCTACACTTACTCTGTGTCCCACAGGGGACAAAAATGCTATAGAGGGTGCTCCCTCTGCTCAGACAGCTCACCTGCAGCACCTGCCCAGCCTTGGCTTTGGAGGAGAAACTCAACACCTCAGTGAGGTTTTCAGTCTAGGAAGCACAGCACAGACATGAGCACTGTAAATACTACTAATAATTCAAAAGTTCCTGTACATTGACAGATATATTGATTTAGGCAGTTCTTAGTAAAAGGCGTATTGATCAATTTTAAGGTAAGCAGGTAAAGCAGTTAAAAATGTGCTCAGAAATAGGCTGGCTGAAGGAACAGAAGATGCTCCGGGGAGCCGCAGAGGGTCCCCCATCCCCAGAGCCCTTACCATGGCCGGGTGCGGTGCTGCCTCCCCGCCCGCCGAGCATCCAATGGGTCCCTGGGCGAGGCGGAGCGCTGGGCTGAGCAGCGCTGGGGACACATGGCAGGGGAGGAGGAGGATGCTGACGAGCCTCTGCCGAGGGGACACCAAAACAGCACTTCCCCTTCACACAGACCTGTTGGGAAACGGCCCGGGGCGGACGGGGGCAGGAGGGGCAGGAAGAGGAGGAGGAGAAGGAGGAGGAGGAGGAGGGCACCGCTCCCCATCCCATGCCCTGAGAGATGCCCGGGGGCTGCAGGAGGGCAGAGCTGGTGCCCTGCTCACACACAGCCACCTTCGGTCCTGGAGCAGCCTCTCCTGCTGCACCCGGAGACCAACAGAGCAGCTGGCACAGCTCAGCGACTTCCCACAGCTCACAAACCAATTAAACAGTGTCTTTTCATTATATTACAGCAGAACACTAAAGAAGAGCTCTTCGTTTTCATCCAGTAACACATCACCACTCCAAAGCTCGCTGCTTCATTCAGCATTGCGATATAAATTTTTTGCAAAGATAACAATTGTAATAAATCCTTCTAATGCAGAATGCCCCAGCTGCACATTGATCAATGCTCCTGAACCATCTCATTCCACCTCCCATAGGCAGAGACACCTTCCACTAAACCAGGTTGCTCCATGTCCCATCCAGCTTAGCTTGAACAGCTCCAGGGATGGGGCAGCCACAGTTTCTCAGCCTTTTTTTCCCCCCTTCCCTTTATTGTGATGTTCTTTATTGTTGGCCAACATTAACCCTGTGAAGAAATATAAAAAGCTAGTGTGGCTTTTCTATGCAGACAAAGACAATAAATCAGCTCATATTTAAGCATTACAGAAGCTGATTTAAAATTTCCCCCATGGCTTCTTGTTCATTCAGGCAACTGCTGTTGCACTGAAGGAGAAAGCGGGGCTGAATAAATGGAATGTCTCTTCCTTCTCACTGCAGTAACACCTCAGAGAACTGGCAAGTGAGCAAGAAATGCTCCTTAATGTCATTCAGAAGGTTTACATTTGTCCCATCTTCACAGCTCTGGGACTGGTGCATCGGTTCATGGTGTTTCTGAGCACAGTTGTCTAACCCTTGGTTATTTTGAGGCTCTCCCAGCCACACAAGTTGGCACCTGTAATTCCATTGCCCAGCCATAAGGAATGCCCAGTCTGGGGGTCTCAGCACCAGTCCCTGTGGTTGCTGGACTGGTCCATGTCTGGTGCTCCCTGCCTGGTGCCCTGGGCCATCCTGGGCAGCTCTGGGTGCCCCTCCTGGTGTGGCACCCTGGAAATGTGCTGGGGAGGGCTCAGCCAACCTCAGCATGGGCAACCAGAACAGAACCAGCAGCTCGATGGAGGAACTCCTGATGGCAGCACTGGGGTCTCTCTGAGAGCCCTTCATGGTCTGAGCACACTGGCAGGACTGCCCTGCATTTCCCAACAGGGAAAAACCCAACCAACCACCCCAAAAACACCAAAGACCAAAACTATTGTCAAGTTCTCTTTTTCTGGGGTTGAGTTTGTTTGTTTGTGTTTTTTTAAACCTGTGTAGTACTCGAGCAAAAAGGTAAGGGCCCCTAAGGAATGGGTAACAGGGGAGCCCTGCCTGCTGCAGATGCTTTGAGGATGCTCATTTTCTCCTCCCTCATTTATGAGTGTGAACTTCATTCTCTTCATACACCTACCACTGCACCATGTTTTGTACAGGTGACAGGGGAGCTGGAGGGTCTGTGACCAGCCTGCCTGTGCTTGGACATCCTTGGGGGGTCTGATCTTCTGTGAGTCCCCCTGTGATGATGGTGAAGCTGAGCTTTGTCCTTGCCTGTCAAACACCAAATCCCACAAACGTCTCTGTTGGGAGACAGACCAAAACCTTCCCTTGGGGTGCTTTGTCTCATTTTCTGGTGTGGATAAATGAGTTTCTTGGTGCAGCTCCAACTCTCCTGCCAGTGATGCCAATGGTGCAGTTCTCACTGTCTCATTTTGTTCCTCACCAGGTAGCTCCAACCCCAAAAGACTATTTTAGGAACCTAAACAAAAATACAGACATCAATCATGAGTCCATATTTAGGTTCTGGTGCTTAAAAGACATTTACTTCTGGTTCCAAGAGAATCCTATAAAAACATGCAGCAGGATGTTAGCAATTTTTGGCTGGTGTTGTGCTTAGAAGATAAATATTTCTTCTGCCTTACAGGTAGGCACTGAGTGCTCCTGTGTCCCTGATGCAGCCACTGCCTGAGCCACAACCGAGGACACAGCACAGACAGTGAGGGGGGCCCAGGTTTGGTCCAGCTGGGCTGGCACAGGCAGCTCCAGGACCCCTCAACAGGGGCAAAGCCAACTTATCCAAGCCAGTCTGTGTGTTAGCAGGGCATCTTGCTGAGGGACACATTGTGGGCATGTCCCCTCCAAACAACTTAAACATCCTCTCTAAACAGTCTTTTAAGCAAGGCTTTGTCTGCCAATTATCTGGAAACCCCAACTGGGCTCATCCCACTCTCATTTACATCCCAGAAATGCCCATCCCAGGCAATATTCTTGTGGACATGACCCTAACACTGTATGTAAAGTCAGACCAAAGGTGTTCCTTAGCAAAACCCCAAAGCTCAACTTCCTCAGGAATACTAAAAGGCTGTTCATTACTTCCAAATGTGGAAGACACAGAGCTCCAGTGGAGACTTCTGCTGCCAGCAGACAGGAGTCCCATCCATGGAAGAGTGTGGGATGTGCTGGCAGAGCTGCAGAGACCTGAGGAATGACTTCCAAACACGCTAGGAGTGAGCACAGGTGCATCAGCACACCCAGAGGGGATGCAAACGTGCAAGGAGACACCTACTCAGCCACTGCTGCTTCCCCTCTCAGCAACCCCACTCCAGCATTACCAGTTCCCACTAACAGCAGAAGCAGAAGTAAAACATCTCCCAGAGTTTGAACTGGACTGTTTGCAACAGCCACCCTTGGGCTTTGGGACACCTGCTCTTGCTTACCAATAAATGGGACTCGAGTGACATTGCACTGGAATCAGAGACAAGTTTAATTCTTATATTTGGCTAAATACAGATGAAAAACACAGCAATCATCCCATACACATTCCATCTGAACAGGCTGCACACACTCAGGAAAAATAACCCAGAATTACTGAAGATTCAGTGTCTTTTATGTAAAAGAAAAGCTGGATAATGAAGTATATGGTCGTGGTTTGATCAGCTTAAACCAATAGCCAACCCCTGTATTGATGCTTCAGCTTTAGGGTTTACATTTAACACAAAAAACATTTACACAGAGGGTTTGTTCCACACAGAAACTGAAATATGTTTCTTTTTCAAACCTGTAAAGCCACTAAGGTAATTTTACTTTTAAAAAATCATATGTAAAAGCTACTAAGCAATGTTAAGGACAATTAGAACATATAGTACATGACTTATCAGATAAGTAGAACATGGACCACACAGTAATGCTATTGTAAGACTGGGACCTTCACAGCCTCCCTTTTCCTGATGAATATCCGATGCTGGCTTGCTTTGTATTTCCTGCTAGGTCAAGGATTAAAGAAAGCGAGTGCGAGTATGACAGGTGCTTTTTTAAAACAACAAATAAAATTAACAATCCCCCCAGAGAACCCCAAAAGCCCAGAACACAATTTGCACAATTTCCCAGCCGTCCTGCTGTGTTTCCAAGTGCTTCCCTCAGGCTGTGTTGGGCAGGGACAGCAGTCCCAGCCTGGCCACTGCCTGCGATTGGCAGGTCCCACCAGCTGTTTGCTCATCCCATGGGCAGGACCTGGTGCCTCCCCATCACCCCTGGCAGCAGCAGGGCCTGGCTGGCACATCCCATGGGATACAGGAGCCAAGAGGGACTTGGAGAAAGGGGTCACTGAGCCCTCAGCAGCCTGGTCCTCTGGCACATGTCTGTGATATGGAGATGTTGTGACAGCAAGAACAGAAGCAGCGGAGACACAACACCAAGTCCCAGAGGCTGCAGGGCCAGAAGGGGAACCCGAGAGCAGTCCTGGCAGTCTGGGCAATTGAGGCTCAGACAACAGCACTGGAACGATCCTCAGATTAGAATCAGACTAATTTCCTGCCAGAGGAGATGAGAAACACTCCGGTCCCAGCACTGCAGAGCACTGCAAGGGGGGTATCAATCACAGCCAAAATCTGACACAGCTCCCTGGCCCTGGGTCACAGCTGGGGGACACGAGGCAGCTCACAGGTTCTCATCTACCCACTCGATGTACCTGCGGAACAGCCGGTGTGCCACGGACAGGTCCATGGGCCAGAAGTTGAACATCAGTGCCCCGTGGAAGGCGTCCTGAGCGTGGTCATGGGTGACCCTGACCCCCAGTGCCCGCAGCCGCTGGGCATACATGACCCCATCGTCCCGCAGCACGTCGTGCTCGCAGGTGAGGATGTAGGTGTGGGGCAGGTGGCGCAGCCGGGCATCGCTGGCCAGCAGGGGGGATGCCCGCAGGTCCAGGAGCCCGGGGTACCTCCGTGCCAGCGCCCCACTGCCCAGCGTGGGACCCCTGTACTGGTGGGCTCCCCTCATCTCCACGGGCAGCCAGTGGCTCCAGTTCACAAACTGGAAGAGGTGGGCAGCCTCGGCAGGGACGTGCCTGTTGGAGGCCATGGCCTCCCTGAGCACGGGCTCTGAGCTGAAGTACTCGCTCCAGAACCTCACCATGAGCGACCGGGGCAAGATGGGCTTGTTCTCGTTGTCCCGGTAGGACGGCAGGTCCAGGTCCAGGGCCTGCAGGACTGGGTAGATCAAAATCTGGGCTTTGAGTTTCGTCTTGACTTCAGGCTCCTCCAGCAGCTGTAGGAGAAATGAGAGGAAT
Source organism: Campylorhamphus procurvoides (assembly GCA_013396655.1). NCBI lineage: Eukaryota > Metazoa > Chordata > Aves > Passeriformes > Dendrocolaptidae > Campylorhamphus > Campylorhamphus procurvoides. The sequence goes on along the minus strand of WBMV01001365.1, from coordinate 184,365 downwards.
CACAAAGAGTCAGTGACAGTGTTGGCTCTCTCAAATCAACAGAAGATCTGAAATAAGGAATTAAGACACACATTTTACAATATAAGCTAAATAAAATCAATAAAACCAGGATAGAGGAAAGAAATTCTGAGTCCCTAGGCAGGTCACCTAAAACAATGTGCTGTGCTAAAAATTCTCAAACATCAATTTCATTTCATGTCTTATGTTGAAGTATAATGATATTTAGGAAATACTTTTTGAGTTTTTAATGCTTCCTGAAGTAGTAACAATTTTGTTTTTAATAACTGCAGAAAATTTGTGTTCTTATATCATGAAAATTTCACATTTCTGGGTTTCCTTTAATTATTTCACACAATTTGGAGCTTCTCTATCTGTTTAGTTTTTAACCCTAAGGTGTTACAACTCAAGCAACTACAATTCTGTGCATTTTAGAGACGTGAGAAATAAAATGTAATGAATTGAACACTAACATTTCTTATACATCATCCTTTTCCCCTCTTCACTAATAAATTTTTGATTTTCTCCCTCATCTTCTGCCTTGAGCATCCACAGCAAATTCACCACCATTCCCAGTGAGATTCATTACAATCCAAACAACTTCTCAAGAGAGCAACAACATCTTGTTGACTTTATTCAATAAACCTGAGTGAGAAGTGCAAAAGGCACTGATCTCTGTGATCAGACACTGGAGCATTTAGTGATGACTTTTAGTTTGGTTGGGGTTTTTTCCCCTTCTATTTATATCTTTATGAGTGAAATTGTTAAAATTCCCTTTTCAAACACCATACCTAAACCAGTCAATGTGTGCTTGAGGTTGGAGTGAGGTATGCCCCAATGGGATGGCAGAGAGCTTTTTTTAGGGTATAAAGGCCTGGATGGAACCAAAGCTTCTCTGGTGCCACTGACTGGCTCAGGCACACTTACCTGGTCCCTGGGAGCCCTGTCAGGGTCCCACAGGCTGGGGCACAGACTGTCTGCATGCACAGACTGTGGGATCTGCAGGTACTTTGAGCTGAGGTGTTTGTCAGTGGCCATGAAATGACAAAAATAACAGTTTTGTGGTTGCAAAGCAGATGTAGGTGTACCTGCTGTGCCACAGCTGCAGCCAGGTTGCCCCCTGCACTGTCCCCTGCCACACAGACCCGCCCAGGGTCCACCCTGTACTGGGCCAGGACGCTGCTCTGGAGGAAGAACTTGGTCACTGCGTACACGTCCTCAAAGGCGCTGGGGAAGCGATGCTCAGGGGCCAGCCTGTAGCTGGGGGAGGCAAGAGCAATGTGTTAGTCCCTGCTATGAACAAAGTGGAGGGTTTGTATCACCTGCCTGAGCTGGGCAATGCTTGTTATTTCTGTGCCCAGAGAAACGGGAACAGTGTGCTCAGGAGGGTCCAGGATTTTGGTACCCCCCCATCTTCATAAAGCCAACACAGTCATTGACCACAATTCACCCCTACCACCACCCTGACAGCCTCTGCTCCCAAATGCCTGCAGCCAGCAGGAAAGCACATGGTCAAAGACAGGTCTTGCAAAATTATATGAATTGAAACAGATGAATTCATTCCAAGCCCTCATCCAATTTGGAAGAAGAATCTCTCTTACTTGACTGACACCACGACAACATTTAGCTCGTTGGAAACCCGCCGTGACATGTGATCGTAGGATTTCATGCCTGAAATGGAACAAGTCACTCAGAATACACTCCAGGACTTGTGGGAACACACACACACACACACACCTGCATCCTCCTCTTGGCAGAAGCTTGCAGATGACTTTCCCAAACCTCCACCTGCTGTTAATTCTTGATGCACCAGTTCCCTGACTCTGGCAAGTCCCACAAACCAAAAGAGAGCACTTGGCACTGCTGAGACCTTCCACACAGAGCCTGGCACCGATGGAGAGGAGCTCACCTGCATCTCCCAGGCACCAGCCCCCTCCGTGGAAGAAGACCATGCCCCTCCTGAGCCCGCCAGGTGCCCCCCGGGGCAGGTACAGGCGGACAGGGACGTCACTGAATTTGGTGTCTGTCACGGTGACGTTTTCATCCGACGTGGCTGGGATTGTCTCCACAAATGTGATCAGCCTCATGATGTCCATGTAGTTCATCAGCCCCAGCGTATCAAAAGCCCCAGACTGTAGGAAGGGAAAACAGAGCTTTCAGTGCAGCCTGAGTTATGCTCACATTAAATTTCCATAAAGCCATGTGATGCTCTGTACAAGCCTGTAAAGTTGCTGTAGAAGTCACTATAACAGGCCTGGGTGTATCCACGGGACTGGAGCCTGGCAGTGAAACAAGCACTGAGTGACAGTGGCTCACACTGTGTCACCAGAGCTCAGCACTGGTACTGGGGTTGCTGGTTTGTACCTGTTTATATGGGTCACTCCACAGCTCAGTGACAGAGCAGTGACCTGTCAGCACCAGCACAGGGATCACACCACAGAGAGCCACCAACAGCCCCCAGGTCTCCTGTCCCTGCCACAGGCACCAGAGTGGCATGGGGGTGGCACAGGGATGGCACAGGGGTCACTGCACAGAGCCACCCATGGCCCCTGCACCCCTCTCCTCCAGCACTGCCCCCCACAATGGGACATGACCCACTGCCCACCCCAGCTCCTCCCTGCTTTATCACATCACAAGAGAGCCAAGTTCTTACACCTTATCTGAAGGTGAAAACAGATGAAACTCAGAGCAGGTTCGAGTTTAAAAACAAATAAAATAGCCAGGCCTGCTGCAGAATCTCCTGGAATCTTGGCTTCCAAGAGATGCTTTCTTCTCCTCAGGAAGAACGTGAAACCTCCACACTGTGACTGATCACCTGCTGACAGGTGTAACCTCTGGTGTTCAGGTGTTGATGTAAATCACACAGTCTGACCCTGCCTGTATTTTTTTGCTGTATTTCTTTTCAAGAGCACAGAGCTCAGCCCTTGCTGATGGCACCTGACAGAAACTGTCACCACATTTCACAAGTCACCTCTCTCTGAGCACTTGGAGCAGGGGATGCCAAGAGGAGCTCTGCCAATGCCAGGGAGCTGGAATGGGAATGGAGATGAGTGGGCAGCTCCTGGCACTCTGCAAAGGGAAGCACAGGTCCTTGGTCCTTGCCTTCAGCCCCATGAAAACACACACGTGTGCCAGAACTGCAGTTTGAGCCACAACATTTACACAGTTTATGTAAATATTTGTCATCTGTTGCCTTTTCCCCAAGGATTCATCTCTTGAAAAAACAAATACATTTGTCAAAGTGAGTCCTGCTGTGATTCCACTGAGCCTGTGAGACTCCTGTGGTGGAAGGAATTCCCTGAGCCCCAGCACGAAGGGTTTTCAGTGCTCTCAGAGCTGTGTTTTCCATAAGTGGACAATTTGCATTGTGGAAAACCACTGGGCTGCTGCCTGTGGTTTCCAGGCCATTATTATATAGAAATGAAAGGAAATCATGCACTCAACTGAAAATCCTCATTGTCCCAGTGTGAGATTATGGGGTATTACAGGTTAACAGGAAAGCCACCCACTTTGGGGTTTGGGATCCTCGTGCATTTTCCACAGTCACTTCCTCCCTCTTCCACAGAGAAACAAAGCAGCAAGGACAGAACCTCCCAAATATATGGAGGAGGAGGAGAGCCTGGCTGTGTCTGGGCAGGCACAGCACCCACACAACTTTCAGCAGCTCAGCTGTCCCAAAGGGCAGTGGTCCAGATGGGAAACCCTCCAAGGGGAACTCCCCATCAAGCACTTGGAGTGGGCTGAGAGGGCTGGAGTGTGGGATGCAGCGTTTCTGAGGAAGGAGGGAATCTTGGGAGGGGCTGCACAACTGCAGGAAAGATGTGTTGCATTTTGTACTTCCTTTATGTTTCAGACCAACACATGGAGCACTTGCTGAAACACCTGACACATTTTCTGCTGAAGAAGCAAAGCAAGTGGTGGGTTCATTCTTACAGGTTGTATCCCAGCACAGGGATGTGGGATGTGGGACAGGGACAGGGAGGGATCCCCAGCCTCGCTGTTGCAATGGGACCAGCACAGAGTAACTGGGCACACCAGTAACCCCAGCAGGGCTGCTGAGCTGGGGGCTCCCCAGCACCTACCACAGCAAAGGGGATGGAGATTTGCCATTTCATGGTGCTCTAGACACATCCTTTTGGGAGTTCAGAGAGGACTCCAATGCTCTGGAGTGCCTGAGGGCAGCAGTTTGCTCCCTTTGCTCAAACTCAGACCGACTAAAGCAGGGTCCCCTCTGCAGAGCTACTACAGGTGACCATGAGCCACCAGTGCCCTGTAGTCAGTTGACAGTTCAGAATATATTTAGGACAATTTAGAGCCAGCTCAAGTCTAATTTGCAGCCGTGCATCTCCAGGGAGGCTGTGCCTGTCTCCATCCAAGTCCCTCGGGATTAATGTTCCACAGGAGATCAGCACAGAGTTACAAAATGCCTGCCTGCCTGCCCACACCACCCCTGTGGGGAATGGGCTCAGGATTCACAGACAGCTGAGGCAACAGCACCACAGACACAGCTCTGGGTTCCAGTGACAACACAGGATCCACCAACACACAGACAGCACTCCCACTGCTGTGCTGAGGGCAACAGTCTGACTGAGATTGGGCCCAGGAGTGCCTGGGCAAAGAGCCCCCTGGCCCAGACCCTCCTTGCAGACCCCTCCAGCAGGAGATTTGGGAGGGGAAGCAGCAAGGCAGCACATCCAGACTGCAGACTACAGATTCCTTCTCACCCCTTTAAATCTCCTACCACCTCAATGTAAAATTCTAAAAAGAGAGCAGCAAAGAGTCCATGACACACACCAAAAACCCATCATCCCCCCACTTCTGCTGGCTGGAGAATCCTAACAAGGTCCCCTGCCAGCAAGGTCTGCCTCACACAGAGATGGCTCTGCACATCAACAGTGGCTTTTAGATACAGTCCAGCATGAGGTTTAGGGGACATCCCAAAAAAACTATGCACTCTCATCCCTACCAGCATATCATAAAACAGGTGTCTCTCAAGGACTTTCAAGAATCACACTCACCATGTTGTAACTGGAATGACAGAAAAGGCAAAATCCAAACTCAGGCCCTTTGGAGCCAACAGCCTGGGTGCTGGTGGCTGCAGCAGCCCAGCCTTCCAGTTCCAGCAGCATTCCCGCAGCAAACCCAGCAGCATCTCCCCAGTCTCCTTAGAACCCCCCCTTTTAGCATATTTTATTGTGCAAAAGAAAAAGCAGCCACCCAGGAAGATGTTTGCAACATTCAGCCCTCCTCCTTCCCCAAAATCTTCATCTTTGACCTTGCTTTTTGGTTTCAGTCACATTGCTGCAACCACACTGTCCAGCAAGGACAGGCTGGGTCCAAACCAGCTCCCAGTTACTGACTCTCAGAGGTGGGAGCTCCAGCCCCACTATTTCCATGTGGTGTGTAACCTCACAGAGCTCTTAGAAGAGGGTCTGTAACATGACTGAAGTGCAGCAGAAACTGAGGATGTTGTGTGTATAAAAACAGCCCAGAGGAACACATGGCCCATGCTGTCAGCAAATATTGGCCTAGAACTGCAGCCCAGGTGTGACACCAGTGTCTGTCCAGGCTGAGACACACAGCTCTGCGCTGCTCAGCTAGAGACCATTTTTAGGTAGGCAAGATCACAGTGGTATTAAAAGAAGTTTTAGCTTTATACATAAATGGCTTAATTTCTACATGCTCTAGTCCTATCAGCCCTATAATTAGCTTTGTGTAGTTTTTAGGCTCATTCTGTCAGTAGATTTCCATGAAAGAGCAAAAATTGACAGTATTTAGGAGCAGCCTTAGTTTTGCCTCCTCTGACACCCAACACTGCCAAGGGAGCTTGGTACTCAGAGTCTGAGAAACACGAATGGTTCAAGCAGCAGTGCTTCAGTTGCACAAGACTTTAAAGCAAAAGAAACTCATCTGTGCTTGTCAATCTATACTCACATCATATTCCAGTTACTCTGAATGACCGTTTTTCAAGATTGCACAATTAAATCTTGTCTATTCTTTATATTATAGTTACAGTAAGTTTAATGCTTAATTTCATCTACTACAGTCCTTCCCTTAGTATAACACCATGCACAGATATGCAGTATGGCACATCTGTATTGCCACGTCCCTGTGAGCCCCAGAGGGACAGGAACACACCGTGCCCCTCAGCCCTCCCCCCCAGCTCCCCCCAACTCACCAGGTGCCCGACAGCCCTGAAGAAGGCAGAGATGAACATCACTGTGCCGGGCTCTGCCAGCTCCTCGGGCAGGGGGGTGTAGATGTAGTAGGCACAGAGGGCTGTGAGCAGGCAGAGGCAGAGCAGCTTGGCCCCCATCTCTGCAGGCGCTGCTCTTGGGCTGGTGAGAGCAGCTCTCCTTGGCTCCACACGGCCACAAGTCAGCACAGGGCAAAGTTAATCCCGTGTTTTGTTTGAGTCCCGGCCAGGAGGTGATTTCTCGTTGGATCACCCGGGGCAGAGGTTACTCCACTGTGTGGCTCCCAAGAAAACATGTTTCCCCAGCAAGAGGAGCAGCCACTGGGAGTGACCAAGCTGGCACACCAAGCCCAGATTAGGCAGTGAGACTGCACACCCAGCACCCCATCCCTGCCCTTGGCAGCAGCAGCCAGCCCCAGGGCTCCCGAGGGGAGAGGCATTGAGAAATGGGGAGCAGGATGTGGCTGGGAGCTGCACACTGCGACACACAGATGTAAACAGATGTGGTAGATGTTCAGAAGCCACTCTGTAAGGCAGCTGCTCAACCAGAGACTTGGACAAAGCTCTGCCCACTGGGGCAATGGCTCAGTGAGAGCCCAGCTCCCAAGGAATGGCAGGGGCATCAGCCCATGGGGGGACCAGCCCATGGCAGCACCCGACCCACGGCCACTCCTCAGGCAGTGCCCAGAACCTCCTGCCCTGGCAAAGGCACCTTTGCCTTGCATAACACACCACTCCCTTGTGCAATAGCAGGGCTGGCAGATAAAACATAACAATCTTTTACAGGGCAGGGCTTCTGTCTAATATTTGACAGATCAGGTTTAATTGCCACTATTCGCAGGATTAAGAGATTTCTGTGCATCTTCCAGAGGCCACCCCTTCTGCAGAGCATGGACAAGTGGGAATACATTCAATCAGGGCATCATTTCACCAAATAAACACTGCAAGTACAGGCATGCACACAAGGAGGGCTGAACAGAACAGCTGCAGCACCAGGAGCCCTGCTTTGGAGATAATTGAGGTTTTTACCCTTTCAGCTTAAAATTTGACTTATTTCTTCTGCTGAAGTTCTACCAACAGCAAGGCACCACAGCCAGCTGCCCTCACACTGAGCAGGCCGTGGGGCTGGAGCATCCTTTGGGAGAGCAGAGCACAGAACATCAAAGCGGGCTTAAAGATGAACCACGTGCCACCAGCCAAACGCGGAGGAGGAGCAAACCTTAGTCAAACTTTCAGACATTTCCTTTAAGTTCTGGGCATCTCCAAACTATTCAAGTGTTTTAAAACTCCATCTATAATTTCTTCAGCCAGGAAGAGACATCCTGTGCTCTCTCCTCAGTCCCTCTGCAGCACAACAGCTGGTTAAAGCACAGTGTTCTTGAGCCCACTCCAGCAAAACCAAGAGAGAACAGGGCTCTGTGGTTACTGCACCTGCCTTGGAGGCCAGCACCAGGTGCTGGGGACAGGGACAGGGACAGGTGAGCCCAGCCTGACACAGGTGCCTGGGTCCCAGCAACAGGGACTCTGTGTACATGCACGGCTGGACACAGAGCAGCAAATGCACCTCCTCTTTTGCACTACTCAGAGGTTTTCTCAAGGGCTGTGAAGTAAAACATAGGTAAGGGAGCTGAATTTCAGGTCCCAGGGGAATGAAAGACAAAGCCTTCTCCTGCCCTGCCCTCCCCATGAGTGATAGGAGCTCCCAGGACAGCTGCTCTGTGTGACCACTGCTCACTGCTCTGGCATGGGAAAACAGGATGGAAGAAACATGGCCAGACCTGGAACCACCATGAAACTGGTGCTTTATTTGGTTGCACTTAAGGAAGGTTCCCCTTGTCCTTCCATGCTGGTCTCTCCTGTACAGTGACAGCCCAGGCTCTGCCCTGTCCCTGCCCTGAGGTCACCTTTGGCTTAAGCAGGAGCTCACAGTGCTTAGCCTTCAGAGACCAACATCTCCTCATCTCCTGGCAGATCCACCCCTCTGCCCTCCAATGAACTGCCCTGGCCACCTTCCCTAACCCACAGCCCTTCCAGATAAAGGGAATCATAATCTGAGGTCACCATTTACCCAAGGAAACCCTAAAGCATCAGCAGTAATATGGGAATGCCCTTCTGCCAATGTTATTAGAGCCCTTTCAGTCAAAGGGACCAGTCGGGACAGCACAAGACCCCTCTCAGACAGGGGATGGGGTGTCAGATGAAGCCCTTGATCACTAAACTCCAGCTCAATCCCATGCAGAGATTCCCCTTCGTGTCACACCCTACAGAAGCCTCCACATCAACAGCTGGGTCCAGAGCCCACAGCAGCACCCAGCACTGTGGTTTGCTGCACATCTCCTCCTCTCCCACTACTCACAGCTTTCTAGCACAAACGAACATTTGGTTTAGTCTTTTTCCTCCTTATTTATTTAATTAAACAAAGTTGGAGAGGGCTTGGAGCAACCTGGTCTAGTGGAAGGTGTCCCTGCCCACAGCAGAGGGTTGGAATGAGATGATTTTTAACATCCACTCCTGTCCAAACTGTTCTGTAAGTACCTGATGATGAAACTTCATTTTTCTCACCCCTGCAGCCTTGTCCTGCATGGCATGCCCAGCCTGGCACCACGTACTGCTCAGCTGAGGGGATACTGCCATGGACTCGCTCAGGCACTTGCCACACAATAAGTCAGCCCACCTAAAAATACATGTTGCAACATCAGTTTGAGTTTTCAAGCTGTGGTTTGGAAAGGAGAAATGTGTTAGCTTAAAGCCTTACACCTTGTTTGTGCCACTAATCCGGGTTTATAACTTACATCTGTTTGTCTCAGGAATCCCTCCTCACCTCTCTTACACCCCTATTGCAGTTCCACTCTCTGTACTCTCACAGCATTACAAGCCCTTGCTTTGTCTTGTCCCAGTCACAGACTCGTTCAGGTTGGAAGAACCTCCAGACTACCAAGTCCAACCATCCCCCAGCACTGCCAAGGCCACCACTAACCCGTGTCCCCAGGTGCCACAGCCACACACCTGTTCAGTCCCTCCAGGCATGGGGGCTCCAACACTGCCCTGGGCAACCCTTCCAGAGAATAAGTATTTCCCAATATCCAATCCAAACCTACACTGAGTGTGGGTGTCCTGCAGTGCCCCATGAGCTGGGCACATCACTGGCCAGACTGAGGGTGCTCCTGGCAGTGACACAACCCCCAGGGCTCACTCACTGCTCAGTAGACACCATTTGAGCCCATGTGACAGCAGTGGTTTTGTACATCCACACTGAGAAGGGTCATGTCTCCCCTGGGGTTTGGAGTGATATCCCACTGAAATAGCAGCCCAGGGCTCTCAGGGGCACGTGGGCCCCACACCCAGCCAGGGCTCCAGGCTCCAGTCCCCCCAGTGGGTGACAGCACAGCCACCACCCCACAACGCCTGGGAAAGGAGGGGTCAGGCTGGGGGCAGCTGTGCCCAGGGGATGGGGGTCAGGCTGGGGGCAGCTGTGCCCAAGGGATGGCGCTCCAGGGAGTGAAGATGGAGACATGGGCACTGAAGGGGGATGTGGGGAAATAACACCACAGCCCCAGGGACTCGTTGCAGAACTTTGTTCCCAGCTCCAGCCCAGCTGTCCTGGGCACTGTGGCTGCTGGTGGCTGGAGCCACCCTACAGGGCTGAAAGGGAAAGCAGAAATACTCTGGGTTGTGGCCACAACAGCTACACACCAAAGTCCTGGGGTTTCATCCCAATACAGTGTCTTAGGAAATGAAGGAAGGAGCCACAGGGAGGCAGTGCAGCCCTGCAGACAGTTCCCTTTCCACTAAACGAGGCTACTGGAGGGCCCTCAAAACCCTTGGCAAACAGGAACACCAGTTCCATTCACCCCTCTCTTCAGGAAGAACAGGCTGTGACCATCACCTGGAGACTCAAGAATGGGAAAAGAGACACAACACAACACTGGAGCCAGTGAATGCCCCCACATTTGCCTCTGGTCAATCAAGTTGCAACCTTGTAGTAAAAAGCAAAAATTCCTTATTCTGCCCTTTAAATCCTCTGAAAAACACCCACCAACTGGTCGGTACAGTCAGACCAGCACAGGGCTGAAAATATTCCTCAAACCCTGGGGCAGGTTTTGGGTTGATGCTCAGAAACCAGCACTAGATTTTGTATCACTTCACTAAGCTTCAGGTATTTTTTTCTTCATTGTTACTATCTGTACTTTTTAATGATGGTTACAGGACTTGGAATTGACCTGTTTCTATAAAATGCAGGGGTGGTATCCACAAGGCATGACACACAGGAGAATTTGGATGCTGCTCCTCCATCTGTTGCATGTTACCAGATTGCAACTTCTATAAATGGAAACAAATGCCTTAATTGACAATATACTCATACCCTGAACGGAAAAAAACAATTCTCTGAAACTTACATAAGCTGAAGTTTAGCACATGCAGTATTTCCAAACACACAGCAAAGCAGCAGCTCCAGAAACATGATGGGCTCATGAAGGCATTAAAATATCCAATGAAACATCTTCCAACCCAGTCTGAAGAGCACGTTATCATCAGGATAAGATAACAGGAGATTTGAAATAAGTCAGTTTTTTGCTTTGATGCTTTCCAAATGAAATCTTGTTTTCAAACCTACGACTTTTTTACTGTTTGGCAGGAAGACAGCACCATTTTTGTTCTTTACTGCTCCTCTCCCAAGTGAATGAACAAGCTCAGAGGAGCAGGGCTGCTTGCTGGGTGCAGAATTGCACAAGGGCATTCCACTCTGACCAACAGTGACTGCTTTGGAGGCAGATCAGAACAGAAACCCCCTTACTGAGCACACACAGAACCAGAATCCACCCATCCTCCCAACCCCTCCACTGCTTTCTGTCCTACCTTAAGCTCCATAGGTCAGGAGAATGTCAGAAAACCAGACTTATAACAAGAATTCCATCTATGTAGTTCTAGTTCTCACACAGTTTGCCATGTTCCCAACAATATGCACAATTCCTGAATTCAGGATCCAGCAGCCGATTGCTGGAGTTAGAGTTGCCATCCCAAGGGACCAGAGCCTGCCAGAGAAGGGACCTGGGGGACAATCAGCAGGAATCTTACACAAAATTGAAGCAGTTCTCATAAAATTGAAGCCCAAGGCAGCCACTTGGGAAGGAGAGTGACCACCTGAGAGACTGGGAACAGGAAAGAGACATTTGGGAAATGTTTGCATCAAGTTAAGGTTTGGATTTGTTTACTCAAACGTGCCTCTGACTTTGTGACTGTGCACATGTATGCAGCAGGAACACGTGCTCAAGGCTGAATTCCCAAATTCCCCCCATATATGTTTCTTGGCCCGTTTTCCCCCCAGAGCTGTTTCTGCCGGTGCTGCAGGAGGTGCCCCACAAAGGCTGTCCTTTCAAGGAGCAGGTCCTGCTGCACAGAACAAAGCCCACAGTGCTGCCCACACCTCATTGCTATAAACCTTTTTCTTTCATTTTGTAAGCAGAAAATCTTGACTTTCTTAATTTCTTTCTCCTGTGAATAGGAGAGGGAAAGGAAAACAACTCGGGGTAATTCTCACCAGCTGCTGGAAACACCAACACAAAAGACCCCAGAGACGTTTCTTTATGCAAGAGGAGGTTTGGCCACAGTGCCACAAATAGTTGGCATTTGTATTTGCAAGAGAAAGGTTAAAGCAAGCTAAAAACGTTGTGCTACCAGTTCTCCATCCCCTCCAACCATGTCCCACAGGTCTCACTTGTGCAATGCAGTCACAGAGCTGGCAAACCTGAAGGTTTCATCTCCTTTCCACAATCATCACAGTGAAAAGTTATTTCCCAATAAATGCAATTTTAAAGCAAACCTCACACTAACATTCTAGTTATAACGAATAAAAATCAGCCATTCAGCTAAAATGAAATACAAAACTGAAAACTTGAACCCCCAACACACTCATTTGGGGACATGTTCTGCCCTCTCCCCCCTCTGTTTCTCACACCCACTCTCAGTCAGACCCAGACATCCTGAGCCAATGTTTTCCCAGCATGTGCAGCCAGACTGGAGCTCAGGAGCACTGGAATCTCAGGAGCACTGCAATCTCAGGAGCACTGCAATCTCAGGGAGGTCCAGACCACAGGGGTTTGAACAAGCTGCAATCCATCACCCCAGAGTGCTGGCTGCTCCCATTAACCATCTGATGTTCACCCATCCCGATGAGAAGGGCAGGGAACTAACACAGGAGGGGACCCAGAACAGCTCTGAACAGCCTGTCAGCATTGCTGAGGGCTCGTGGTCACACCAGATACCACCCTGGGTTGTCTCAAAACACCCTGGGAGGGATTCAGGGCTGTGGGTCACCTCTGGCTGCTCAGAGCTGAGCCAACAGAAATCCCTCCTGGAATAATCCCACCATGTAAGGTCTAAGAGTGGGGGCTCAAGCCAGGACCACTCACAGTAGCTCTGTCTTCCAATCCACCAAAGCTGTGTGAAAACCAGAAGAAAATATTGCAGGAAGCATTTAGTTGATGTTAAAATTCAAACCATTTAAAACCAAAGCAGAAAATACATGACCTCAGTGGACACTGTTAGGAGGGATAACCCTTTGTGAAAGCAGAGTCCTGTCAATACACACTCACTCACCAGAAAAAGATGAGAACACATCTGTGCTCAGCGGGGAGTTTGTTTCTCACCCTCAGTCAGTTCTCAGGATGGATCCACGGGGTTTGGCCTCACAATAATTCCGAGAAGTGTTGCAATGTCAAATTCTTTTAATGAGCATTAAGGACATGGATTTGCAGTAACTGACTGTTAGTGTTCATTAACTGAAGGTTCATTACAGAGCCTTTTATTAAGCTTTAAAGCAGCTGCAGTGCCCAGCAGGTCACAGTGCTGCTGCAGGACCCCCTCAGCCTCCAGAAACAGACCCAGGTTTCTCAGGGTGAAGCTGAAATGTCTGGGGGTCACTCTCTTCTCCCAGGCTACCAGGGACAGCACAAGATGAAAGAGCCTCCAGCTGTGCCAGGGAGGGTCAGGTTGGACATCAGGAAGGATTTCCTCACTGAATGGGTTGTCAGACTTTGGAAGGGGCTGGATGGGACACTCAGTGCTCTGGACTGGGTGACAAGGTGGAGATCAGTCACAGGTTGGAGTCGATGATCTTGGAGGCCCTTTCCAATCTAAATAAATGATTCTGTGATTCTAAAGCAACTGCAGTGGATTTGCAATTGCAAAACAACCAAGCTCCTGAGGCTCATCCCTGCTGTGGCTCAGGTTTCCCCACTGCACAAAACCAATCCCTGTCCTCCCCCCGGGTGTTTGGAAGTGAAAACCATCTACATTTATAACTCACTAAAACCTTTAAAAACCTCTGACTTTAATAATAATAGTGCAAGCTAAGCAAATAGCTCTCCAACCACTACCCTAAATGTTAAATCAGCTCCAAGACTGTGTTTTGCCTGCGGGAAAGTGAAGACAGGGATGTGAATTGACTCACTGCTTTGCACAGACCAAGTGACAAAGGCAAACCTGACTGTCAGGGCCTGCAGAGTCCCTGGCAGGTCTCACTTTGTGGCCCCAGCACTTACAAAAGCACTTTGGAAAGTGCATCCCATCATTTTCTCCTGCATAAAAACATTAAAAAGTTGCAAGAGGATCCACAACATTTACCAATAACCAGCAGAGCTGAGGAAAACAATCCGAATATTAACAAGACTGAAATTCCTGTTAGGATTTGGCCAAGGATTGGACAAAAGGGTATAGCAAAAAGTTCATAGAAACAGTCTCAGAACACAAATGGCATCAGAGAATAAAAAAACACAGCCTCCCTTTTTCAGTAATCAGAGTGATCAGCAACCAGTGTTCCTTACCCCAGCCCCTCACAGGGTGGTGGCCTCAGGAACCTTCTGGTGACATCCAATGAGGCTGTGACATCCAATCATGCCCAGTCTGCATCCCCTGTGCTCTGGGATGCTGGAGGGCCCCAGAGCTGCATCCCCTGTGCTCTGGGATGCTGCAGGGCCCCAGGGCTGTGTGACCACCCAGGCAGGGGGCACAGGGAAGGCAGAGCTGCAAATCCTGGGCAAAAAGGGATTCTGGGCAGCCTGCACTAAGTGTGTTAGTTTGGGACCTCATCCAGCTCCCACAGCAGCCACAAAAGTGTCCCCAGGGGAGCCACATCCCTGTGCCACAGCTCATGGAGCACGAGGGGCTCACCACTGGGAAGGGACTGCCAGGTCAGCTCTGACTGCAGGGGGACTGAACAGAAACAGAGTTCATTCGGAGTGACACGGGCAACACACTGAATTCTGACATCAGAATACCTTGGTCTGCAGTTCCATTTGCTCTATTGAAATGCAATTTTACAAGACTAAAGGATACTCTAAAATTATAAAATGCATTACAGAAGATTCAGCTTCTACAAAACAAAGATCAGCTTCAGGAGTCTGACTTCAAACCACAAAGAGGCAAATGTAAAATTATCAATGTCTGTATTTGAGTGGAAAATCTGAGTTCCTGAGAAACTTCATTTCTGTGGTAATCCTGCTCCAAACAGGAACTTTCACTGTCAGCCCTGCTGTAATCCTGCCACAGCCAGAAACTTTTACAGTTTTTCCATGGACTGAATTCTTTCTGGCCAGAAACAAATTCTGGCCCCAGCTGATGGAGCCAGTTTGTCCCAGTGGAGCTCACAAGGCAGGGTTGGTGGGGAGCCCTCGGGCAGCACATCCAGGAGCTGCCTGGCCCCTCATCTCAGGGGGGCTCCACTGCCCACCCACAGCCCCCTGGTGCCTGGGAAGGGACCTGAGCCAGGGCAGGGGGTTTCTCTGGGGCAGAGGAGCCTCACGTCCCACTGGGCAGGGACCCAGCACAGCCACAGCAGCCTGGCTTCTGCAGGGGGAGCAAAATGGGCTCAGCTTCTTCCACAGATCAAGAGCCCCAGGTCCTGGATGTCTGAGCCTTTCCTTATCACCTGCAGAACCCAACACTTCAGCAAGGTCAGCACTTCCCTTGTCAGATTTTCAGAAGAAAGCAGAAATGAGAGCTTGATTCCACTCAGCCACCCAAGCCAAGGAAACTACTATCTCTGGAAAGGAGCCCATGAGTAAGACATGTCATCCAGGTTCCCTGGCTTCTCTTGCTCTTGAAATGAGGGTTATTTCAAAAACTACACCCAGAAATGTAACACAGCCTCCTAATGGTACCTACAGACAATTTCAACACAACCTGTCCATGTAGGTGGAAAAGGCTCCCCCTTCCATTAATTTCCATTGTCTCAGGAGGAAAAACTGCATGGGATGTTCTGGGCTCTTCTGCTCTGAAGTGCCAGGAGAGGACAGTGGGCCATGGACAGAGATCCCCATGCAAGGACACTGATGCTCACTGGCATTCCCACCTCAGCTCCTGCCTCACACTCACTCCGGTGTCAGCACTGGGTGAGTAACAGGTTTGTGGTTACAGGCAAGGGGCTTCCACCACACACAAATGGAATCCTTCAGTTTGGAAAGACCCTGGAGATCCTTGAGTCTGTGGAGACACTTCCAGGCAGAGGCAGTGGCAGAGTCTCAGAGGTCTTTTCCAGTCTGACTGATTCTATGATTTATGGCCCTGTGCTGCCTGTGTGGCAGTGACCACAAAACTACAGCAAAACTCCCCCAGGAAACTAAAATAACCCCCCCCCAAAACCAGGACAGCATTAGATATCCAGGAAAGCACAGGAAAAAGCCTCAGTGAGAGTCAAACTGCTCAGTGCAATGGCTTAAGAAGTGTGAAATCCAGAATTCCTGAACACCCTACTGACTTCTGCTCCCATGCAGTATTCTGGTTTCAACACAAAACTACAGCTCATAATTTTGGTGGTAGAGAAATAGCAAAGAACAGTGTGTACATCCAGAACAAGAGCAGAAACTTCCAAGCCCCTTGTCAAGCCAAGTCAGAAAGGAAATGAAGGTTAAACATTCCCTGTAATGAAGGTAAAACTCGCTCTGTACAGCACCAGAGCTGCTGACCACGCATGGGCTGGAGAGAAGAGCTTGGCAAGGCTCTCAGGGCAGACCCCTCTGCAGGTCTGTGTCCCATTGCAGGGGCTGTTCTGGCAGTCAGACACCACAACACATCACACCCCACCCCACCAGCACATTCAGGCAGCTCCTTGAGCACCCTGGTCTGTGGAAGATGTTTATGTTTGTTATTTTGCTTTCCCACCATGTATTGCCCCTATACTCCTGCTGCTGAAAGCACCTTTCCCTGAGGTGAGTGCTCCTTTCAGAGCTGTTCAGAGATATTTTATTGTCTTTTTAATACATGGAATAAAACTGTAGGAACTGTTGCACACACACTGCTCTGCTGGGTTTGGCTGGGGCTGAAAGTGCCCCGGCTGCTTCTCTCAGTATGAGGACAAACAAATGACATGGGCTCAGCACTCACTGCAGGACCCTCGGGGTGGTTCTGGCCCCACACTTGTTTTGCAGTGCTTGTTACAGACATGCACCACTAATATTAGTACTTCTCTCTCTTCAAAAGTCATTTATCCATATGACATAACAGAGAGTTTAGTCTCAGAGCATTCCTGCCCACCATAAATTTAAGTGCCAAGATAAAAATCTCATTGCCATTTCAGGCTTACTTGGGAGACAAGATCAGTGGGGATAAAGCCCTGGGGGCTGTGGGTTGGCACCTTTGGGAACTCAAACAAGAAACTGTGTCCTCCCAGCCACGGGAAACCAGAGAAGGAGAGCTGAGAGACAAGAGTACGAGATCTCTGTAAGGCTCCTCCAGCTGAGTGGAACTGATGGCATTTGCTGGGTATGTTTAATTTCACTTTTACCCTCACATATATCCAGACACATTCAGCTTCTCGAGCCAGCGAGCACTCACAAAAACATCTGAACTGGGAAAAAAATCATGGAATGCTGGCAGAAAGTGAGCCAAATGTGTTTGTCAGAGGCACTTGGATTTGCAAGATTCAGCCCTCTACAGCCAATTCAATCCTTGGAAATCAGTGGGAGTTTACCCATGTCATCACTGGATCAAAATTTGGTTCCTCATCCCTGCTTGCCATGACCTAGAAATTCAATCCAGCTCCTACACAGCCAACCAGGTATTTCCTACATGTAGTCACAAGGGCAAACTCTGTAACAGGGTGCCCTGTGGCACCCTTACTTTGGTTTAGACTCGAATTAATATCAGAAGGGGAAAGGGAAAAGCCAACAAGAGACCATCCCTAGAAGAATGCCACACATTTCTTGTTCTTCTAATACCAGAGGAGGATGAGAGTGCCCAGAGTGCCCCTCCTGGGCCAGTGCAGAGGGTGTAGAGCCTGCCTGCCCTGGAGGCACCCACAGCTCAGAGCCTGGCCCAGGCTCCTCTCAGTCATGGGTTACTGCAGGTCTCCATCCTGTTCAATGCCTCATTCAGTACCCAATCCAGTACTCAATCAGCATTTTTCCATTTCTTGGAAAGCAGCACCAGAACGTTCCAGTGATGTGCCTGCTAAGACACTGGTGGGATATTCAAACATCCAGCCAGGACAAGCACACACAGCCACAGGAAAGAGAGCTACCATCCCCTCAGGGCTGGCACTCCATGGGCAAAGCTCCCCCCAGGCAACAGCAACTTCTCAGGGCTGTTTGAGTCAGCAGGGTGAGCCCTCCCAAGAGCTGGGGTCTACAGAAGCTCCCCACCTTGTCCTTGACCCCTTGCTGCTCCTGCCCTGGCACCTACAGTGCAGCTCCCAGTGGGGATCTCACAGACTCTTGGGACTGCTCTGGGACTGGCACAAGAACCAAACTGGAATAAAATGGTACTTTCAGTTAGGCATCATGCCAATGCAGCATCAGTGGTGCACAGGAGTGGCCAGTTTTACCCTCAATGCACATGATTTTAATCTCACAACTGCAGCATCCTTCTTGTGAAGTCACTTTGGACCTCACATTGTCAGCAAAACCAAAACAAAGCCAAAAGATTTCTGTTAAACACGCAGGAGATAAACCAGAAACCAAGAGCATGTGAATTTACAGCTAAGGACTCACAGACAGCAACTCGCTGGTCTTTCCTAATCTCAGCATCAGAAAACGTTTTCCCAGGAAGGATTCAGAAATGAACCAAGTCTTTCAGAAAAGGAAGGAAGCAAAGTTGTCCTTTTTAATTCTTTCCTTTCAGTGAAAAAGGAATTTTGAAAGTATTTTCAAGAAAAGGAAAGGCTCCTTTAGTTCAAATGCTGGAAAACCAATCCCTTTGCCCAGGTACAGTTTTGGGTTATTCATCTATCACCACTGGCCAGGAAACTTCCCTTCCCCAGCTGCCCTGAGGGACACAACCTCTGTCAGCAGAGCTCTGAGACTGCTGCAAGGATGCACCACTGGGTACCAGCCTGCTTGGAAGGGCAAGTTAGAGCACAAGGAAAAGAGGGAGAGACATGAAGCTGCTTTAAAACCACCCATTCCCTCCTTCCTGTGGGTAATCAGTGCCTGATTCTCTGCTATGAAACAAAAGGAAAATATGTGCAAAATGTTCACAAATTCAGAGGAAAATCTGCTGTGACTAAGTACAGCATTTACTGCAAATAATCCCGTGTTTAGAGATTTGCTTTTCCAAGTGCTTTGCACATAAACAAGGCTCTATTAATATGCTGGCAGAGGTTTAAAACCCATTTCATTTCAGAAGGCCCCTCTGGCTCAGGGCTGCAGGGACAGCTCAGCAGGACAAAGCAGCAGCTGGACTTTGATCAAGAGCAGCTTCTGGCCACAGGTTTCCAGCTCCCAACTCAGCACAAGCCCAGGTTCCAGCGTGTTACAGAGCTGAGCTGCCTTGGGAAGTCGTTTGTGCACATGGATTAGACAGGTATCATCAGCCCTGAGAAACTGCTGAGAGAAGAGGTATTTTCCCTTTATCCCCCAAAATGCTGGAAAACAGGGAAATGAGGCAAATGTTGCAGAAATAAGAACAATATCATTGGGGTTTGCAAATGGAGCTGCTGAGCATGTGGCTTAAGAACTGCTGAAAGAATTAAGGACACATTCCTTTTGGCTTGATTCAACAATTTTCTTCATATAAAAATTGCAACATTAAGCTGACTGTTGTGGAAAGTTAAAAGAACTACCAGCTTTTAGCAGAGACTTACCAGTTTTAAATAGAAAGCTCTCAGCCTGTGTTCAAAACCTGCTGTAGTTCTACCCAAGACCAGCATTAAAATCTTTATTGATCTGATTATTTCCAGTTACTTGTTTCAGCCCCTCCAAACCAGAACCAACACTAATGTCCTAATCAAAGTGAAGGTTATTTGTACAGCAGTGATGTATTGTCCCTACAGTCTCTCTAAAGTCAGTGTTTTTTCCTGATGCAACAACAAAAGTCAGCCCTGCATTTGGGTTTGACCTGTATTCAATTAACGACTCAGTAAGACAGTCGAAGTTTGAGATTCCTAACGCAGCACATTTAATTTCCAGATGTAAGCCAAGGAATAAACAGAAAAGAACATTTATTTTAGTGGCTGTCGAGTTGCTTCCAAGTTTTCTCTCTATCCCACATCCCTCACAGAAAACTAATAAATAAAACCAGATTACACTGGGCTGAATGCAAGGAATCCCAAATCCCAGAGCCTGACTGCACAGCAGAGGATCCCTGCTTGCCCAGGTGTCCCAGGGGACCCTGTGGCACCTCCTGCCCCTGGAAATGCCAGGCAGAGGCTCCCCCAGCGTGGCACCGTGTCTGCCCCAGCACACTGCCCCTCCTGTGCCCCCCAAAAGGCTGAAAGCTGCACTAAGGGTTGTGCAACAGGACCAGGGAGACAAGAAACTGGAGTAAGATGTAGGGCAAATACATGGAGGTTTATTCTGTTTTGATCTGTATGAAAGCATCAGATTTCTGGACTTCCAGCACAGCAGTTGGATATTCTATAGCAGGTTTTATGGAAGAAAATGGTGTTTTGGAATACTTTGCAGCATTCATCCTTGGAGAGTCTGTTACATTCAGTAATGGAAAGGACATTCGAACCGACTGATGGTTCCGACACAAACCAACACACAGCAGAGTCTGAAACACACAGCACATTCCAAACCAAACAGAACATGAGAACAGTCTCTTAGGGAACCAGGAAGGAAACCCTCTGCTCTCCACTACCCCCTTCTTGCCTTACATAAACCCCATACAGAAACCTTTTGTCCATGCAGGACTGCTGAGAGTGCCTGACCTCATCCCTCCAGCTCAGCATCAGCAGGGTATGCCAGAAGAGCTGGTGTGACAATGACATTTCCTTCCCCATCCCCTCCTATCCCAATGAACACCCACAGACAGGGGTGCCATCTCCCATAGTCACAGCAGGGTTACAGCTGACAGCCCAGTGTTGGGACAGGGCCTGTTCCACACCTGGCTTAGGGCAATGACAGCCACCAAAAAGCATTCCCCACGTAAATAAATGCTATTACAAATATGCCTATAGACTTCTTTGGAAATGCTATTACAAATATGTCTATAGACTTCTTTGGATGTGCCAGATTGGACTCTGGATTCATGTAATTGGAGGGGAATTCACTTCACTGGCAAAAACAAATTTGTAGGAGCTTCTGGGCCCGAGGGACCTGGATCTATTCTATTGCCCATACACCCATAGCTCAGAGCCAGCCCACCAAGATAAAGCTCAAAATATTCTAGAGATACACTTAATCACATAATTAATTCAAAATCCCCCCTTTCCTCATAATCAGCAAGTCCATAGCACACTCTAAGGAGCACAAGCCTTTTCCCAGCACCTTTACTGAGTTCCCTGGGAGTTCCACAGATGCTCCTTCCAGCTCAGTAGCAGATGCTCCTGTCCATCCCCTTCACGTCACCCAGGTCACTGCTCCTCAAGGCAGGGACATTCAAATTATGTCACAGTTACACTGAACTTCTCTCTAACTTCACCAGACTTCAGACATTTCCACCAGCACAATTAAAACCAAAACCATCATTTTTTATTTGCAGAGCCACGTTGCTTCGTGTAACAGTTCAGACACTTTCCTGCATATGCGTGAGGTTAGACACAACCTGGACAACTCGTCTGTAGGACACAGAGAAGGAAACTGCACCATATTACTCAGTGATGGAGCATAATTAGCCAACAGACTTCAAAAACCTCATCTGGAGATGTTTGGGAAGTGGTGTTTGGACGAGCCCTTGATTTTCCCTGGAGTGATCCACTGTAAGCCGGAACACAAAATAAGCATGTTAAATCTAATAAATGACACCACAGTGTGTTTTCAGTATTGAACCACATCCACATTGGCGCTCAGAGCAGGGCACTCAGTGAGCATTTAGTTTTATTATGACCAGAGCTTCAGAACGCCAACAGCCACACAGCAGTCCCTGTAAACCATCAAAGAACCCACAAGACAATATTATTAAGACAAAAGTAGCAGAAGAGTCACTGGGAGATCATCACCCAGCTATAACCTCGTGACCTCAAGTAGAATTACTATTTTTAAAAGTAGTTTAAACTAGGTATTTCACACTTGAAAGTGGTAGAGAATTACTCTGATGAATATACAAATGGAGAAAAAGGAGAAAATTACAAGTTTAGGCCCTCCACTTTTCACTTTTGAAGCCATATCATGCTTTCACATGCCTTCTCCTCCCAATCAACCCTTCACATGCTATTCCAGAGGGAAATTATTCTATCACTTAGAGCCAAAGGTTTTAAAAGGGCCCAGCAAGGGCCCACCCCCTCTGCCTTCATCAACTTATCCATGCCAGTTCTCATTTAGCACACGTAGCCTGAAAATCCACACATTTACTGTTTGCTGGCACAGCTAAAGCAGAAAAGCCTTCTAGTGCAAGTTAAACTCACACAGAAAAGTGTAGTTCTGATTTTTTTGTGATCCACCATGGCAAGGTCAGCGAGTAAAATAATGTCCAATAGCTAAAAACATTCTTACTCCCTCTGCTGTGAGCAAGAACATCCCAGAGCAGCATTCAAGCTTCCTTCCCTGCAGAACAGGCATCTTCACTTCCCTCCTCCCAGCATTTCAGCCTAGAAAACCTGTCATTTTGGAGTCTTCACCTTGACTTAAAAAACCCATCTAGGTATTCCTGCATTCCTGAGGTTTCTCATATCCTGCAATTGGCAGTCCTCAGTCATGAGCCCCAAAACAGGGACCAGGACAGAGCAGAGAATACCTGGCCTTGCCAAAAAAGGTGTGACCCTGTGCCTGCCTTGAACATTCCCTGGGGGCTGTGTGCCCACCCTCAGGTACCTGTGCCTCACCTCAGGTACCTGTGCCTGCCCTCAGGTACCTGTGCCCAACCTCAGGTACCTGTGCCTGCCCTCAGGTACCTGTGCCCAACCTCAGGTACCTGTGCCTGCCCTCAGGTACCTGTGCCCAACCTCAGGTACCTGTGCCTGCCCTCAGGTACCTGTGCCTAACCTCAGGTACCTGTGCCTGCCCTCAGGTACCTGTGCCCAACCTCAGGTACCTGTGCCTGCCCTCAGGTACCTGTGCCCAACCTCAGGTACCTGTGCCTGCCCTCAGGTACCTGTGCCCAACCTCAGGTACCTGTGCCTGCCCTCAGGTACCTGTGCCCAACCTCAGGTACCTGTGCCTGCCCTCAGGTACCTGTGCCCAACCTCAGGTACCTGTGCCTGCCCTCAGGTACCTGTGCCCAACCTCAGGTACCTGTGCCTGCCCTCAGGTACCTGTGCCCAACCTCAGGTACCTGTGCCTGCCCTCAGGTACCTGTGCCCAACCTCAGGTACCTGTGCCTGCCCTCAGGTACCTGTGCCCAACCTCAGGTACCTGTGCCTGCCCTCAGGTACCTGTGCCCAACCTCAGGTACCTGTGCCTGCCCTCAGGTACCTGTGCCCAACCTCAGGTACCTGTGCCTGCCCTCAGGTACCTGTGCCCAACCTCAGGTACCTGTGCCTGCCCTCAGGTACCTGTGCCTGCCCTCAGGTCCCTGTGCCTGACCTCAGGTACCTGTGTCTTGCCCTCAGGTACCTGTGCCTGCCCTCAGGTATCTGTGCCTCACCTCAGGTACCTGTGCCTCACCTCAGGTACCTGTTCCTCACATCAAGTACCTGTGCCTCGCCCTCCTGACACCTGAAAGCCACACAGGTCTCTGGCTGATCAGAAGTGCTGACAAACTGAGAGCAGCACGACCAGGTGGGCAGTTTCCCCTTTCAGCTGTAGCTGAGACCTGGAGAGCTAAACCACCCTGCTTAGAAATTGTTTACTTGATTGTAACTGGGAAATAAAACAGAGTACAGAAATACACTCTCACCTGTAGCATGGGAATAAACAGCCATAACTTGTCTCCCTTCCCCAGAGCTATCTGTTGGCTTCTTTGCGTGAGGGTAGGGCTTGGTTGGTTGTTTTGGGGGGGATTTCTGCCTGTTTTTTCAGTGACTTAGAAGCTCAATTGAAGGCCAGTGTGCAGGGTCACCTTCAGGAGATGACAAGTTCTTATTCTACCACAAACAACAATTATCCACTGCAAGGATCAGCTTTTGGTTTGTTTTCAGTTGGCTCTGAGGTGTTCAGATCATTGCTAATGAGCTACAGAACCTTTTGCTCTAACCACTGCATCAAACCTAGAGGTTACACGGGCTATAGGTTTATGAACTTGCTGCCTACATCCTGTGGATGTAAATCCACAATGTACAGTGGCTCTCAAGAGACACTGAGGTGCCCAGTTAAGCATCCTCACACTATCCCTACAGAGAGCAGGACAAAGACCTCAGAAATCTCGTTCAGTGCTTCCTTTGCAATTCAAACCATGAAAAAACTTCGAGCCAATGTTTAAGATGAGCACTGAAAACATCTCCCCTGCAGCTGCAGAAGTGCTTTAGCAGGAGTGTCTGTGTTTTGGGTCAGCTGCTGCTGGAGTGGATTTGCAGGTGGCTGTGTCTGCCTGTGAGGGGTCTGACAGCAAAGATCTTACTGAGAGCACAGGAACCACTGACAGGGAGTGGCATTGCAGATCAAACACAGAATTACTCTGGTTGAGGAGCTGCTCCAGCAATGAGGAGAGCAGACATCTTCCAGGCACACTGGGTATTAAAGAGGCTTTCCCTCTCAAATGGAGCACCAGATGACTCCTCCCTTCATGCCCACCTCTAACAGCTGCCCAGGTGAAAGAAAAATCAGCAGTATCACAGCTTTCCAAGCAAGAAAACACAGACCTTTCTCAATGAAACAGGCTGTGGTTTGCACACCTGTGTGAAAGGCAACAAACAGGAGCTCCTGCTGTGGCTGCCAATGCCGTGGATGATTTGCAGGGTCCCAGGTCATCTGGGCTGGATGGAGTTCAAAAGCAGCAGCCAGTGGGGGTCCCTGGCCCTTCAAACCTCATGTGGAGATAAAAACCATCCCATCCCACCCAGGAAAGATGGATTGTCTCCAGCCCATCCAGCTGAGATTCCCACCAGTCGTGGGAGCCCAGGGAGGTCAGGAGGAGTCTGAAGCCCAGAGTTCCATGGCTGCAGGCACTACTGGGGACAGGAGGGCACAGGAGGGAAACCATGGTCCAGTGGCATTCACTGCACTGTGCACACAGATGGGACTGGCTGTCCCCAAATCCATATTTGCACAAACACACTGGCAGCTCCAAACACTGACCGTGATTCCAGGGTCTATCACCACTCTGTTGGGAGCTTGCCCAGCTCATTACAATGGAACAAAAGTGTCTAACTGTGGCCTTGAGCCACAGGAGAGTTGTACCTAAGTGTGTTACTTTGAAAATTCCCAGCAAGGCATTTGGAGGGTCATGTCATCCTTTTCAAGGCATCCAGCAACCCACTGAGGCACTGAAAGAATTTAGCCAGCAAAAAGCTGTGAAGGAAAAGAAAAACATGAAAACATTTTGCAAAGGGTCTTTAAGGAGAACTGGCACAACACAGAGAAGAGAGAGCATGAGGAGAGAGAAACTGAGGCAGAGTGGGAATGCTGTGTGGCAGGAACAGTCTGGGAAACAGCTGGATCAGTCTGACAAGACAACAGCGTGATGTGGGAGGGAACAGACAGTGTCTGCAATGGAAGAACAAATTAAAAAGCAAACATCATCCAACAAAACCCAGGTACATGATTCAAGTACCTAATTCATATTAGCATTGTGTAAAAAACCCTTTTGCTGACACTGGTGAATGAAACACATCAGGGTGGTGTCCTGCAAAGTTGTGTTCTGCCCCCTGAATGTAATTTCTATTGACTACTTTAAATAAAGAGATCATCTATTTCCTTCAAGATCCCAGCTCTGGGATCAGCCCCACCACAATTTGCTTGAAGGAAACTGGTAACACACGTGAAGATGCAGAGACTCCCACAACAGCCCCTGATGGGCATGAACCACCTCCAGGTTCCCTGTGCTGGGCTCTGCTGCCTCCCCAGCAGTACCAGCATCATTATTAATACCAGAGTCATGAGCAGGGCTGCCCATCAGAGATGCAGAATCCCTGCCTGAAAAGTAAGGCTATTCGTATTTTCCAAGAAAAAATAAGGAATCATTCCTCCCATACATCAGTTGCTTTGTGTGACTTCATTCCCTGAAGTTTGTGTTATTTTCCACAGATTTGTTTGTGCTGAGGAAGAAGAAAAAGAAAACGCTGATTAAAAAAGTAAACAAAGAAACTGCAAAGTAAACCAAGAGCCCCAGCGAGGGCTCTGACAGGGTCAGGTCAGTGTGTGTGCTCGGGAATCTGGTGTATGTGACCCCTGGTGCTCCTCAGGGGCTCAGAGCTGTAGGGGATGTTGGAGTGTGTGACACCCCGAGCTCAGTCCTGGCACCAGCAGTGCTGCCACAGCCCAGGGGGGACAATGACTGGGTAAAAGGTTTTGGTACTGAAGTTTGCCAGGTGAATGTTCCACTGACACCCAGATCCAAGGCACGGGAGAGCCGAGCTGGTCCCTGGTACTCCCTCAGGTGTTGATGCACTGGTGCACAGCCTCCCACCCACCTGCCCACTGGGACCATGCTGAATCAAAGTGAGATGACCCATGTTCAGAGAGACAACTCCTGAGACGGTAAAGAACATCAGCCAGCAAACACCACAAGCAGAGTTTTAGCTGGCTTACACTGAACATCCCATGCCTGCCAACTTCCTGAACTCCCACAGCTCCCGTTTGATTTTGAATTTGTCTGATCAATTTTAGAACCTCTAAAAGATCTATTTGAGGCTTTATCTTATCTTTAAACTTTTATCCTACCATTACATCTCAAGTAGAACAGATTCGGTTTGTCCTAGAGGGAGGTTTGCCCTAGATTGGCACACTTTCAGCACGCTGCCGTCAGTCGGGGCTGTCAGACACCGCTTAGCCGAACAGGAGCTGAAGCACTGACGGCTTCGCTCTACAACGGGAGAGGATTTGGCCCTCCAAAAGCGAACTGAAGGTGTCGTCGGGCGGTTTTTGGAGTGGCCACGCACGAACTCCCCCCGACGGCAAATCGGTGCCCGCGGGTCGCTGTGGCCTCGGGAAGGGGCGGCGGGGCCCGTCCCGCAGCACCCCCGGCACGGACCCTCCAGGAGGAGGAGCAGGTGATGGGTTTGTCCCTACCCCGGGGGATCCCGGCCAGGGGCGGCACAACAGGACGGGCGGCCGGTCCCGGGGCGGGGGAAGCGCCGCGGGGTCGGGCGGGGGGGTGCGAAACGGGTTAATTTTGCTTGGAATGGTTCCTGGCAGGGAAGGAGCTGACGTGTGGAGACGCC
>WBMV01001365.1:62906-154588 GCA_013396655.1 Campylorhamphus procurvoides | reverse complement strand
GCTCCCCCAGGTGCGGCTCCCCCGGCCGATTCCTGCGCAATTCCAGCTCTCCCTGTGAGCGACAATTCCCGGCACAGCTCGCCGGACAGGGCAGCGGGGGAGCCTTCGAATGACGGCGCTTTGGNGTTCATGGGAAGTCACACTTGCCTGGCCATGTCACCCTCCACGGTGCTTCTGTTCCATGTGTGGTTAAAAGAGCAGGGAATAGAACGTGCCCAGGCTCGTCTGGCCCCTTTAGGCAGCTTCCAGCAAGTGTCCTCTGTCATAAATCAAATTGTGAGACCCATCAGCAGTATTTGACTAGTCCATGTATCTGTTTTAATACACATTAACTTTTGAATCATCCAGATGTGTCTGCAGAAAATATAAAAGGAATTTTTCATGGAAGTTATAGTGAAGTCAACACTCTGTCAGACAAGCAGATGTGTTTTGTGCTTGCCATTATTCTCCCCATCCACTGGGAATTCAGATGTCAGAATGCTGCCCTGGAAAAGTGTCCAGGTTTTGTGCTAACATGAAGGAATTACTTGGAATTTCATCTTGGCAAACATAAGAGCTGCCTACCTTTTGCCATTCCCAAAGAGCTAAATGTTGGTTGGTTGGGTTTAAAAGGTGTGAAGTGTGGCTGACTAAACCCATCTGTTACAGCTACAACAGCCTGCGAAAACTGAACCCCACGGACTTTGCTGGCCTGGAGAAACTGGAGTTACTGATGCTGCACAGCAATGAGATCAATATGATCCCTGAGAAGGTGTTCAGTGATTTACGGTCACTACAGGTAACAACTAAAGGATCCAATGTTAAATTTTGTTATGACTTAACTTTCAGTGATAAACAGCTTCAGAGTAGTTGACTGCAGTGTTTTGTTTCCATGTTTCTTACCCTATCCACGGGAAAGTTGAAGGCCTTCAAGGTCCAGTATCTGAAAGGGAAAGGTCTTTCCTTCCCAGGTGGACACTCAGGTACAAAGAGTGTGATGAGTATGTTGGTAGCCATCTGTCAGCAGTATCTTCGCAGACACTGCAGGTGGAACTCTTTCACACAGGAGAGAGATTGCAGAGTTCCAAGTCTGAAGGAGGAAACTTGTCTTTGCTAATTTGTTAGTCAGCTGTTTGGGGGATTTTGAGGGTTGTTCTTCACTGAGATTTCCCTTCCTCTTCAGTCCAGTCCTGTCCCCTTTTAGCCTTTGTGAAAAAAAGGCTCTCACTGTTCAGAAGCTGAACACATTCCATATAAACACTTTAATGCTTTAAAGGAACTCCAGTTCCCTGGCATTCCTGGTCTGGGGAAGGACTTTCACTGCACAGAGCAACTGTCAGCAGCATTTGTTATAACTCTTATAACTATAACATGGTATAATATTATGCATTTGTGACTTTTTCTGTCAACAGGTCTTAAAAATGAGTTACAACAAGGTCAGGGTGCTTCAGCAGGATGTGTTTCATGGCCTGAAGAGCCTGGTACGGCTGCATATGGACCACAATCACATTGAGTTTGTGAATCCCAATGTTTTCTACAGACTCACTTCCCTGAGGTTGGTCCACCTGGATGGAAATTTACTTCATCAGCTGCATCCAGACACTTTTGTCACCTTGCGCTACAGCCAAATATTCAAAATATCCTTCCTGAAGCACATCTCTCTGTCTGACAATGTGCTGACTTCACTGCCACAAGAAATGTTTTCCTACCTGTCAGGGCTCGAGAGCATTCACCTTCATGGGAACCCCTGGTCCTGTGACTGCAGCTTGAGGGGCTTCACAGAGTGGGCACAGGAGAGACCAGGTGAGCTCAAGGCCTTGGTTATGTTTAATCCTCTTGGAGCATCTTATTCTTGCTGATACAAGGAATTGTCTTTTATTAATTTACTTATTCCCCCAGAAAAGACTGGAAGACAGGATTTTTGTAGGTGTGTGTAATCAGGATAAAGAGATAAATACCACTCGGCTTCCCAGTCTAAATGTATCTGGTGGTCTTAACACGTTCCCAAGTGCAGCTTTTCTTGATGGAACATTTTCCTTGGCCAGTCCAANCTCTTGGAGCATCTTATTCTTGCTGATACAAGGAATTGTCTTTTATTAATTTACTTATTCCCCCAGAAAAGACTGGAAGACAGGATTTTTGTAGGTGTGTGTAATCAGGATAAAGAGATAAATACCACTCAGCTTCCCAGTCTAAATGTATCTGGTGGTCTTAACACGTTCCCAAGTGCAGCTTTTCTTGATGGAACATTTTCCTTGGCCAGTCCAAAGCTTTTGTGCACCAGGAGAATCCACAGGGAATAAGAAAGCTAACTTCTGTGGAACTGGCAAAAGTGAGGGCCACTTTGCACTGAATTCTTCAGAAAGGAAATAGGGAACTCAAGGGACTCAAGGAGTTTCTCTGCTGCTGCCATTCATACATCACTATAAGACTTGGTTTTATTTTATTCAAAAGAACCACTTTCTGGTACCTATATGTCATTTTTAATGCTAAAACTTGTAGCATAGAACCTGACTCCAGTTTTCTTCCCTTCAGATGTTATAAAGTGCAGAAAAGACAGAAGTTCTGG
Organism: Campylorhamphus procurvoides; assembly: GCA_013396655.1. Lineage (NCBI taxonomy): Eukaryota > Metazoa > Chordata > Aves > Passeriformes > Dendrocolaptidae > Campylorhamphus > Campylorhamphus procurvoides. Next base: position 152,040 of record WBMV01001365.1, on the reverse strand, counting down.
TGCCCAGCAATGCCCAGTCTGTGCTAGTCCCCAAAATCATAACGGGAAAAGCTTAGTGGATCTTCCTTCTGCGTCTCTCACCTGCAATAAGCCAGTCATCCACAACTCCCTGAAATTCAGAAACCTCACAGTGCCAGAAGATGGGGAGTTCAGTTCTGTGTCTCCCAAGGACTTCATAGCTCCGATAGGATCCATGGTTTTGAACATGACTGACCAAGGAGGAAATCGAGGCAACTTGGTTTGCAATGTCCGAAAACCTAAAGAAATGTCTCCCATCTCCTTTGAGCAAGACGGCAGCAGGACAGTGCTCAGGACCTCGTTCTCAGCACTCCTGGTGTGTGGGATCGACTATGGGCACATCCAGCAGCTGTGGAGCATCCTGGCTCTGTACAGCAATTCTCCCCTGAAACTGGAGAGGACTGGCCAGGCAACTGACATGCCTTTTGGGAGTTACAAATATAAACAGATCTACACTGAAAGAGATGAACTTTTCACCAATATTGAGGCTGACCTGAGGGCTGAGCCAGCCTGGCTGATGCAGAGCACGGTGGCATTGCAGCTGGACAGGACAGCGACCACGCTCAGCACTCTGCACATCCACTACTTCACCCATGCCCAGGTCAGCCTGCCCAGCACTGACAGCAGCCAGGGGAGGAGCAACTGGGCCATCATCTACAGGGACAACAGCACCCAGAGGGAGCACAGTGTCCCAGTTGGGGGGACTGTGGAACTGGGCTGCAGGGCAGCTGGGGTGCCAGCCCCGGCCGTGGAGTGGGTGTTGGCTGATGGGAGCAAAGTGCGAGCCCCTCACATCAGCGAGGATGGGAGAATCATCGTCCTGAGAACTGGAACGCTGACCTTGAGGGCGGCTGATGTGTTTGACACGGGGCTCTATCACTGCATCAGCACAAACAATGAGGATGCTGACACTCTCACATTCAGAGTCACAGTGGTCGATCCTCACCTGGAACACAACAGTGTAAATGGAGCCCAGCTGTCGACAGCTGTGGGCACCACCCTCCACCTGCCCTGCACATCCACAGCTGCCCCGGATGCTGCTGTCACCTGGCTGCTACCTGACCACACAATTCTTCATCAGTCTGCAGGAAACAAACGTATTTTTGACAATGGCACCTTGAGAATAGAAGGGGTGACAGAGCAAGACAGAGGCTACTTCCAGTGCATTGCAGCCAACCTGTACGGTGTTGACCTTTTGGTTTTCCAAGTGCTAGTGAGACAGGATGAAACCACCCCAAAGGAAAAGCTTGGAGCTGTGGGAGAGTGGGAAGAGGGTGATGGCTCTGGCAATGCACTCCTGGGCTCTGCTGCAGCACAGACACATCCCTCAGCCACTCCAACCACCCTGACAGCTCCTCCAGAACCTGCTGCATCAGCCTCCAGCAGCCGGGGCACACAGAGTGCACAGCAAAGGAACAGCCCCAGGAAAACCTCTCGCAGGCCCTACAGGAACAGAACAGGCAGGAGGCTCAGGGGACACAGGAGACAGTTTGTTTCCTCAGGCAGGAGGGCTGATCCCCAGCGCTGGGCAGCCTTGCTGCAGAAAACAAAGAGGAACTCCACACTGACAGATAAACCAGCAGAAGTTGCAATGGAGCCACCCATTCAAGTCCAAAAGTTCTCAGAGGTGCCTGGGGATGAGGAGGAGACATCTGGTGATCTTGGATCTCCAGAAGAAGAATTCATGATGCCAGTAACAGAGAGAGCCCCAGTACCTGCCCTGGGAGGAGCAATAGAACAAGTGATCACTGCAGAACCCAAGGGGCCTGTGAGTCACACTCCTGCCAGGAGAACCTCGCTCCTGGTCACAGAGCCAGTAACTCCTCTACTCTCTCCTCTTCCACAGTCTGTGTCACCTGGCAGCAGAAGGCCACAAACGTATCCAAAACCTACAGACACATGGGAAAGATCTGATCTGAGTCAAACATCAGCAAATGGTATAAAACAATCAGCCACATCAAGTGGAGCAGATGGAACATCCACACTCTCCCCTGCCGGGCAAAGGCTGGTATATTCTGGGCAAAGTAACAACCAGAAGCTCAAATCTGCATCCACGACACCCATGGCAGAAGCTACAGACACCAGCAAGGCTGTGGCTCCCCAAAACACACCAGACAAGATACGTGTTTTAACTGAGTCTGTTGATAAGGGTTCCACCAAAACAGATCACCAGGTCCCTGTGGTGACAGGCAGTGCACCAAAACCTGAACTTGGTCCCATTAATTCTCATACTGTGCAGAAAGGAGGAACCCCTAAGCCACCACTGGCCTTGACTACCACTACTCAGCAGAAAATCCGGGTTCTCCAGGACATTCCAACTCATACACCCCCTTTTCAGCAGCAGAAGGGAAGGCAGAGGAAAATTCCTGGGCGGAGACGAATTATTAGGCCAGGACGTATCCCAGTGAAAGGGCACCGATACAATTTTGGGAGGCCAGGATCTGCCAGAGGAAGGACAGCTGTGGCTGCAGGTGTTCAACTGAATATGAAATCTGTGCCAAATATACCAACCTTAAATAATTTTAGCAGCTTCATCAATTCATTTAGCCCAGAAGCACCCCTGTCCTCCCCATCCACCATGAATACACCACTGGAGTACCCTGTGGGTACCCCTCAAGACACGTTGGTCCTCAAGGAAGAGGAAAACAAACATAGTGCAAGGCAAAAAGAAGCTACCACAGTCACATCTGTCACTACAAAGGGCACTGCCACTCCTTGCAACCCTACCAAACTGCTGAGTTTTAAGCCAACAGTTACATCTCTTGTTACTCCTCAGTCTGACACCAGAATCACCAAAAGTAAAGTATTCAGAGTGGGAGGAAGAAGGGGTCAGAGGAGGAAGAGGCCTCCCAAAACATCTGCCCCACAGCGTCTGGCTGCAGCCCCCAGCACTGCAGCCACCCCCCCCGTGGGCACAGCCACCCCTGTGGTGACAGCAGTCACATCACCAGCTGTGCCTCCAAGTCTTGCAGCTGCAAAACCTCTCCCTGGGACTGTCAGCATGGTCTCCGTGACTGAAATGCCAGCACTGTGGATCCCTGACACTCCAGAGCCACCTCAGCACATGCCCATGGCAGCCACACAGACATTGGTGACTCCGGTGACACAGAGGAACACCCACTCAGCCCTGTCACTGCCCAGCATTCCGACCACTCAGAGCCCCACCCTGGCACTCCAAACCACATCAGTCACACCAAGGAGCACCCAGGTGACCACAGCACCACCTGCCAGTCCTGCCCAGACCCCCACCATGGCTCTCCAAACCCCACCGTGGCTGGACGAGCCTGCTGGTGCTGTGAGTGCCCAGCCTGCTGCAGTCGGTGCCACATCAGGGTCAGCACCTGCTCAGCACATCAGAGCCACTGGCACAGCAGGAGGAGAGTCCTACCTGAGCTTAGGGGAGAGTGTTACCCAGGAGAGCCAGGCAGCACAGCCCACATTCCCAGCCAGGACTGTGCCAAGGGCTCCTGCTGCAGTCACAGACACGGCTGTTCCCAGCTCTCAGCCTCCTCCAGCTCTGCCAGCCCCGACAGCAGCTGAGCCACCCACACCTGCTGCAGAAACCCACCTGCCTCCACAGGGGGAGGCTAAATTCTGGCCCAGGCCACCTCCCAAAGGCACAGAGAGGGACAGCACACTGACTGTCAGGACACTGACCACACCGAGGTCACCACAGATTGCAGCTCCCTGGGGAAGGGGCAAGGACAGTTCTGTCCGAGGTTGGTCTGAAAGGAGACGAGACCAAGAAACCACCACCAGCACCCCCAGTTCCATCACCCTGGGCTCTGCAAACAGAAATCATTTTGCAAAGCCCAGAATAGTCGGAGGGAAATTGGCTGCTTTCACTGTGCTGGCAAATTCCGACGTTTTTATTCCTTGTGAAGCTACTGGGAACCCCCGTCCAACAATACAGTGGACCAAGGTGCCATCAGGTGAGCTTGATAAACCTCTCTAAAATTTGCATTCCATTAGAGTCCTGTAATTTGACAGCTGTTCTGTGTGCCAAACTCAAGCATTCCTTCATGTCAAAGCACTATAAAATACCAGTGAACAGTGAACTTGGAAACAGTGACAGAGATCCCAGCACTAGCTGGAGCTGATTCTGGAATAGCTCCCTAGGGAAATGATAAAAGAATAATCTATATTTAACTAGAATTCTGTGCTTACTGTGGTGAGATTTCAATATTTTTGTGTGTTACCTGCTATTCCAGAACAGCGGGACAAGTGAAAAGAAAAATCTGTGGTAACAAACCCTCAAATCCACTTACAGCTGTGCCGGGTTTGGACCACAAAGCCCCACCTGCTTTACTCAAACTCTGTCTCTCCTGGGGACTCAGCTGTGTTCTAACCCTGAAGCTTTGCCATTCTACATGCAAAATACTCTGGTTTTCCTTACGTCTTATCACTGTTGTCTTGGTTATTTGGGCAAAGCAGACCGGGGCAGGGAACAATTACTCAGGGACTGAGCAAATGAAACCAGAGGAAGTTTCTCACGCCGTGCTCTTGTCCCCTTGTCCCGCAGGGAGCTCTGCCCGAGGTGAGGGCAGCTGGGTGGTGTTTGCCAACGGGACCCTGTCCATCCCACGGGTGGGCATCGAGGACCGTGGGCAGTACCTGTGCACCGTGACCAACACCCACGGTGTGGCACAGCTCCTGGTGACCCTGGCTGTGGTGGCACAGCCGCCCCGCATCGCCGGCAGCCGCCACCGCATCCTCACCGCACACGCCGGCAGCACCGTGGCACTGCCCTGCAGGGCTGGGGGCAGCCCCCCTCCCACCATCTCCTGGCTCCTGGCAAACAAAACACACCTCTCTGAGCCCTCCGCAGGGAATCACAAAGTTTACGTGGAAAAGGATGGCACTTTAGTTATCCGGGAAGTTTCTGTTTATGACAGAGGGCTCTACACCTGCCTGGCCAAAAACCCTGCGGGCACCGACACGCTGGCTGTGAAGATGCAGGTTGTTGCAGCCCCTCCCACCATCCTGGAGGAGAAGAGACAAAGTGTGGAAGGAAGGACGGGGGAAAGCCTGAAATTCCCCTGCACGGTGCAAGGAAACCCTCAGCCCTCCGTGCACTGGGTCCTCCCTGCCGGCACGGTGGTGAAGCCTCTGCAGGTGGGGCACCCCAGGCTGTTCCTGTTCTCCAATGGCACCCTCCACCTGGGCAGCATCACCCCCTCTGACAGCGGCAACTACGAGTGCATCGCCACCAGCTCCACGGGCTCGGACAGGAGCGTGGTCAGCCTCGTGGTGGAGCACGGGGAGACACTTCCAAGGATAGCCACTGCCTCTCCACAGCTGACTCGGCTGAATTTTGGAGAGAAGTTGCTTCTGCACTGCACAGCGACTGGGGAGCCCGAACCCAGGATCCTGTGGAGGTTGCCCTCCAAGGCTGTTGTGGACCCGTGGCACAGGTATGAGTCTTTTTATTTCCACCGCTTTGGAACTTCAAATACTGTCTTCTCTGGTGCTCATGTAAGAAGAGCGTGTTGCAGCACTAAAACACTGTGAACTAAATTAATTTTTAAACATTTAACAGTGGTGAAAATAGCTGTGCTAATGGCTTGTTGTTATACGTCTAATAACAGATCATATAAATTGTCATAAGTCGGTGAAGTCTCCCCAAAACACCAGTAATATTTGAAGTAAGGGAGTTGCTGTTATCATGCACTGTCAGTGTTGTCAGTTTAGAGGAGAACTTATTTGTAACAGATCTGCAAAGGAGGGCTCGGGAGGAAGAGGCTCCTGTGGTCTCTGCCAAGCCTACCTTTGGGGGTCTCCTCTCTCCCCTTCCACAGTAACACTTCATCTTTGCTTTGGGACAAGCCCCAGCTCAGGGTGTTCCCAAGAGATTCACCGTGCACACATCCACGTTAACACCAAAAGTGACAATGACAGCAGGTTCAGACCCACTGGGCGGGCAGGTGGTGTGGGCACAGTGCCTGTGGAGAAAACCTGTGTGTCATATTGTGCTGTTGACACTTTCAGTCCCTTCCAGGATTCAGTATTCACCCCCAGCACCTACTTCCATAATTCTTTCCTTCTCTCTTCCCCCACAACAGGATGGGAAGTCGGATCCATGTCTACCCCAATGGATCCTTGGCTATCGAGGCAGTTACTGAAAAGGATGCAGGTGACTATCTGTGTGTCGCAAGGAACAGAATTGGGGATGATCTGATACTGATGAAAGTCATCATCACAATGAAACCAGCCAAGATTGACCACAAGCAGCACTTCAAGAAGCTGGTGCCATACGGCAAGGATTTCAGGGTGGACTGCAGGGCCTCGGGGTCGCCCACACCAGCGATATCCTGGGGTCTGCCAGATGGGACGTTGGTGAACAACGCGATGGTGGCGGATGACAGTGGGCACAGGTCTCGCAGGTACGTCCTCTTTGACAATGGGACTCTGTACCTCAACAAAGCTGGAGTGACAGAAGAAGGAGATTACACCTGCTATGCCCAAAACACTCTGGGGAGGGATGAAATGAAGATCCGTGTCACGGTCATCATGGCAGCCCCTCAGATAAAGCACAAATACAAGACATATGTTACAGTGCCAGCTGGAGACAGGGCACTGCTGGACTGTGAAGCTGCTGGAGACCCCAGGCCACAGATATTCTGGTTGCTGCCTTCCAGTGAGGTGATCTTCTCTTCCACAGACCGACACTCCCTGCACACCAATGGCTCCCTCTCCATCAGCCACGTCAACGTGCTGGATGCTGGGGAGTACATGTGTGTGGCTCGGAACCCTGGTGGGGATGACACCAAACTCTATAAGCTGGATGTGGCTGCTCCACATAAACCTCCCACCATAAATGGTTTATATGGGAACAAAACAGTCATGAAGGTGACGGCAGTGAGGCATTCAAAGAAACACATTGATTGCCGGGCAGAAGGGACACCTCCCCCTCAGATTATGTGGATCATGCCCGATAACATTTTCCTAACAGCCCCATATTATGGGAGCAGGGTTGTGGTGCACGAAAATGGGACACTGGAAATGCGGAACATCAGGCCCTCAGACACAGGAGATTTCATCTGTGTGGCACGTAATGATGCAGGAGAGACTGTGCTGGTGGTGCAGCTGGAGGTCACAGAAATGCTACGACGACCAATATTCAAAAACCCATTCAACGAAAAAATAGTAGCAAAACCTGGGAAAACTGTCACACTGAACTGTTCTGTGGATGGAAATCCTCCCCCAGACATAAGCTGGATGCTGCCCAATGGCACCTGGTTTTCCAGCAGCATCAGGACACCCCAGTTTGTCACAGGAAGCGACGGGACCCTGACCATCTACAATCCCAGGGGAGACCAAGCCGGCAGGTACCGCTGTGCTGCCCGGAACCAGGTGGGCTACATTGAAAAGCTGCTCGTCCTGGAGGTTGCCCAGAAGCCCAATATCCTCAGCCGCCCTGTGGGGCTGGTGAGGGGTGTCAGTGGGGAGCCCCTGTCCCTTCCCTGCGTGGCTGAGGGGACCCCCAAGCCCAGCACGGCGTGGACGCTGCCGGGGGGGCTCGTGCTGGACCGGCCGCAGCTCAGAGGGAGGTTCGTGCTGCTGGAGAATGGCACCCTGGTCATACGGGCAGCCACTGCCCACGATGCTGGGAATTACGTGTGCAGGGCCCACAACGATGCCGGGGACTCCTCCGTGACCTTCCCTGTCACTGTCACAGCCTACGCCCCCCGCATCACTGGCAGACCCCCACCCGCCCTCCACACCATGCCCGGGGCAGAGCTCCGGCTCCACTGCGTGGCACTGGGAATCCCCAAACCAGAAATCACCTGGGAATTACCTGACCGCTCCAGACTCTCCACTGCTCACCAGGGCCGAGGACCTGGGGGGGAGCTGCTTCACCCCACAGGGACTTTGTTCCTCCCCAATCCCCAACCCTCCAATTCTGGCACTTACAAATGCACGGCGAGGAACCCCCTTGGCAGTGACTTTGCTGTAACATTCGTCCACATCATCTGAGGTCAGAAATGCAGCAGGAACGGTGATGAACACAGGCTGCAGCTGCTCTGAGGTCATCCTTGGCATCAGTTTAATCAAAGGCAGCCAGAGGCGTGTGAGTGCCTGAACACACTCACAATGCTCAGTCTGCAATGACTGGGCAAAAGGAGAGAGGACGGGGGAAATTAGCTCTAGCATTATTAGCTGGCATTGGTTCTCTCCATGTTCAGGGAATTTAAATGTTAAAACAAACTCTGCCAGCAAACATGGACTATCAAACAAAATTTCCTTTCTGGAAATGTACACAGAGAGCTCCTGTATGTCCTGTATGGACAGACATTTTCCTATCAGTTCAACACTGCCCACCGAGTATGACTGTCACAAGCACAGATCCCAGAGGGCAAGAACATCTGGGAACCAAAGAGCACGTTTATAGGGGTGCAGATTACCTCCTTAATATGTTTTAATGTTTAGTATGTTTTTTAATAAACATTCAATGGTGAAACAAGTAGTGAAGTCTTTTTAATGGTACAGCTCTGCTTGCCAGTTTTCTCTGCAGAGCTGTGGGGTGACACAGACCAGTCTTGGACTCAGTTTGGAACAAGAGAGGGAGCTCTGCTCAGCACTGTTCAGCCAAGGCATACAGACTGGGTGTAGAACCACTCCACTTGGCACAGTTTTCTTACTGTCACAAAAGCATTTTTTAAGTTTCTCACTAGACAACAATTGCATGAATTTGCATCTCAATTCAGAATTGTGATTTCTCATTTAAGCAGCCAGGTAGGTCTAAGAAGAAACCTCTTTGCCTGACAGAAAGATAAGTCCATGTTCAAATCCACATTTTCATGTGTCTGTGCACACACTGGAGAGCTGCTTCTGGAGCTGCCTGACCAGTGCCACCATCTGCTGCTGCTGCTGGGTGTGCTGCAAGGCTGGCCTTGGGAACTGCAGCAGGAATGGGAGAGGGGAAAGGGGAAAGGACCCACACCTTTCCAGGAGGCCTCCCTGGCCATGGCATTGAGCACACTGTGATCAGCACCCCCAAACCCAGCCTCTACCATCCATCTCTGCCTCACCCTCAGGTCTCTCAGCTCCACAGATCTGCCTCCTAAATCCCAAATTATTTTTCTTTCTCATTAGGTCTGCTGAAAATGCACTTGCTTCTAATTTTAATTAAGTGATTCTTCTGTACAGGGATACACAGTGCAGTTTGGAAACCCGAGGTGCTGAACAAAACTGCAGTAATCCCATTCCCTCATAATTCCGTGGGCGCTACAGAAACCACCCGAGCTTTGCTCAGCAAAACCTTCTGCTTACTGAAGGCAGTTTCAGCATTTTACAAGACTTCAGCATCTTTTCCCTGTCTGAAACCAAATCCTTCACTTAAAATATGTTGTGTAATCTCCTGGCTGCCAGGCCAGAGTAACTGCTGAGGTTAGTCAAAGGCATTAACCACCACACTGGTGTTTTTGGGAACACAAACCCAACCCACAGCACCTTCTGCTGTGCAAGTGTTGGCAGAGGAGCCTGTGCTGGGCAGGTGCCTATTGCTGTGACAAACTCCCAGCAGTTTCTTCAAGATATAAAAACTATTAAGAAAAACTCAAAAATGGATGAAAGTTACCTAAGATTAATGCTTTTAAACTTGGAGGCTTCAATTTCAGCATTACTGTATATTTTTCAACTTCTCTAGTTATCCTCACATACCTTAAATATGTTTGGAAAACTGTGGAAATAAAGGGAATAAGCACAACATTCATTTTGCAGCAGATGAACAAGCATAATGAAACACATCCGTGGATGTGTCCAGAAAAAGGACTTGGTAGTGACAGTGATTGGGTAAAATCACTCCCTAAATTACCAAGGGCTCCAACCCAGCAGAAAGTTTGTCTCCAGAGTAATTCAGTTTGTCCAGCTGTCTTCATGCAGCTCTGGTTCATGACTTACAATATAATTTAAAAATTACCCCCCATTTTTCCCCAGCCTGTGAGCAGTACACCCTAAAACTCAAAGGCAGCTGTGATGGGACATGGCAGGGCTGGAGCTCAGCCTTGGCACAGCTGCCAGGGCAAGGGGTGCTTCGTGTTCAGGGGGACGGAGGAGCCTCTTGGGGCCACCCTGGAACCACCTGAAACCCACACAGAACACAAATGCATCTTCTGCCTGTCCTAAGAACACTGTGGGTACAGAACACCACTAATTCACCAGCTCTACACAACAACAATAAACACATATCTATAAAGGCATAGTCTGGATTAAACCACATTTCTGGCCGGCAAATTTAAGTGGGAAAAGTACTTTGAAAGCTGCCACTTGTAAATGAGGATGAAAAGTACAAAGGCTGCTGAATGTTCTGTATCACATAAAACATTTGTCACTATTACTGTTGAACAAAAGTCTCATGTCAGATCCAAAGCATGGTACTAACAGCTTAATATGGCAAGCCAATTTTATAATGAGATGTAGCAGTTTATGCTCTCTCTGCTATTTGATAAAAATCATCCATCTCTCTGTCAGACTTACAAAGGTAATCTTACACATTTGTTTGGAAAAGCAGCATTTTCTTAAACTTCTTAGCCATTCTCTGGTATATCCTGAAGATTTTTACACAGTTAAAATACAGAGTAGTTGTATTTGGAGCTTCAGAAAAAAACACAACATTTATAACTGCAAAAAAACTGTAAACTTCTCCTGCATGAGTTTGGAGAAGCCTCGATAGTGTTTCTAAAACCATAGCAAAGTGCTGCCCTCTGGAGCCAGTAAATCCTTACTAATCCCTAACTCAGTAACTGGCAGAAACCAGACATCCTACCCAAAATTAAGCACATATCAGAAATGCTGAAAAAACGTGAGCCCACATCTAGCAGATGGTAAATCAGTCACCGTGGCTCTTGGTACAAATCAAAGCAGAAATAACCCAAAGCTCCTTTGTTCCTTTAATCGACCCACGAGCTCTTTCACTGCCACCTCAGGAGCTCAATGGGGCTCCTCCACCCAGGAACTTCAACACCTGAACAGAGACAGAGCCAAAACCCACGGCAGAAAACTGTTCCTCATATTTGATCACTTTTGTGTTGACACAAACAGTCCCAAACCGTGCCCAGGAGAGAGGGCCAGGGGTTTTGGGACCTCCAAATAAATCCCAAGGGGACACCTTTTGTTTGGTTGACACCTGAAGACCCTGTTTCAGAATCACATGGAAATTGGGATTTAAGAAAATTGAACAACAAACTTGCTTTTGTACATCATTGTTTGAGTCAGAAAAGTCCAGTAAGGATGTTTCCCCTCCACAAAATGCACTAAATGCACATGAGTGGGACTTTAACTTCTGCCTAAGGCTGCTGATAGAGAAAAGCAATTATATTTTTATGGTAGCATTTGCTTATAGCCATGCTAAAAATCTCAAATTCCATCTATGATATGTTGGAGGAAATGTCAAATATCTATCAAAAATCTGAGAAAACTTTTGCTAAAAGTTTACCTATTCAAATAAGGGGAGGAAGCCTAAGCACTGTGTCACCAAAACATGCATACCCAATCTGTAGAATGAAAAGCTCTATCCTAAGCTCTATTCTTCTCTTTAAAATAAATTCACTTAAAAGAATTATTCAGGGATGTGTCATCCACAGCTTCTCTGGGCACCCTGTGCCAGGGCCTCCCCACCCACACAGGGAAGAATTCCTTCCCAATATCCCATCCAACCCTGCCCTCTGGCAGTGGAAAGCTATTTCTCCTTGTCCTGTCCCTTCATCCCTTTGCCAAAGTCCCTCTCCAGCTCTCTCAGAACCCCTTTAATCACTAGAAGGTGTCACTGAGGGACCCCCTGGGCTCCCAGGCCACGATGTCACACGTCACCCTGGGCAGTGGCAGCAGCTGCAGGACCTTGGCGATGCTCTTGGATCTCTTGTCCCCCAGCTCCTTCTGGGGAACAAACACACCCACCAGCCAGACAGAAGGGGGGAGAGGAGAGAACATGCCCCTGCTTTCACTATTAGACATGTCCAGTTTCTGCATGAATCATTTCCTTGTACTTTTACTAAACTTAAGCAAGTGGCTTTGCAAGGCTTTTTGGGGTTTCCTCTTTGTTTAAAGGATGGAAGTTTTCCTCTCTTGTTTAAACACAACATACAAAACACATAATACAAATTTAGTGTCTCAAACAGGAATAAAAGCAACTGTCTTGCAGGGTCTCCGATTTTAATGTACCCAAGCTCCCATTCCTAAGCTCCATCACACTCAGGCAGGTGGACTGTGAAGATGAGCACACAAATCTTATTCTAAACCCCAGCTCAGAGCCACAGACAGCATAAAGTACCAACAGAGGCACTAAGAGTTACAGGCTCTGACTCAGGAGAGCACTCAGGCACTGGAGAGATAAGGAAGGGTCTGAGAAGTGTCTCCAGTGCTCTCCCAAATGGAGGTGCCCCCAGCCCAGGCCAGCACAGAGCCCCTAAATCCCACCAAAGCAATAAGAGGATAAAAGCCCCATAACAATAACATACAAGCAACCCAAACCCAAAGCCCCAAGGACACAAATCAGCTGTTTGAACAGTGCAGACATACTTGTTGGTCTGCAGGTCCATAGTCCCCGAGGGGATGATCTGGAGCAGCAGAAGGGCCAGTCTGAGCTCCACTGGGTGCTCCTCTGCACCGTGCCAAACACGCCACCCACCTGAAAATAACCCAGTGGGCAGCAGGGCGGGCACATCTCAGAGCCCCACACTGCCTGGGCTTCCCCTGTCTTGAGGAATAAACAGCTATCCAGCCCCCCAGGGAGCTCCATATTCTGCAGCCATTTGCTCCTTCCCACCTCCTCCAGAGCAGCTGCTGCATCTTTCCATAACACCAGGATAACCACAGGTTTCTGTTACCAGGTTGAGGTGCAGTTGCAGAGCTTCGTGCATCATCTGCCTGGCTTTGACATCCTTCTGGCACCGTTCTTCCCTCCAGTTACTGAGGAGCTAAGAAAAAGCATTGGATTAATGTTGCTTTTCTCCCATAATGTTCTCCTTTTAAGTATTTGTGACCATTATCTATTAGGCATCATAAAAGATTGTAGACCTTTTTCTCGTCTTGCCTGTTTAAGGCTTTGAGCAGGTTCAGCGACTGGTGGGAGGAAAAAGCTAATTTGTGGAGAGCTGATGACCTGCTGTCAGTGGTGTGACTGCATTTTCCTGTTGCAGCAAAAAAAAAATCAGCTTTGCTATGCATTTCTTAATCATGTTTTTGAAACAGCCTATTTCACTCCAGGTAAGTCAACAGATCTCATGCACTGGATGCAGCTTCTGAGTGGGATGTCTGGATGGGAAACAACAGAAGCTTGGGTGACCTGGACCAGCTGCATTTCAGGGGAGAACCCACACAGCAAAAGGAAACCCCAAGTGGCAGAAACTGGGGGAAAAAAGGTCAAAGGAATGAATTTCCCTGGGATGTGGACCTGTGTCACAGCCTAACCTGAGCCAAGGGCCATATGGGAAAAAAGCCATAGAGGTCCCAATTCTCACTGCCACAGCAGGTCACAGAAAGTAAAGTCAGAGAAGGAAGACATGACCCACTGCTGCTCTGGGCACTGATATGGTCATTTTAAAGGCAGTCTGAAGGACCTGCTGGAGGCTGGACTGTGAGCTGGGGGGAGCAAGAAGTCTGGAGCAGGATGAGGAGGGGCTGTGAGCAAGCAGAGGAAGCCAAAGGAGAGCTGCAGGCAGTGGCCAGGCTGGGACCAGAAATGGTGCTTTTTAACATAGGAGAAACTCAATCTGTGCCAGCTGGAGAAGGTGATGGGTTTTCCCAAAGGAGGACGTTTTCAAACTTATACAAATGTTCTAGGATCAAGCTGGGGACTGGGAAGGCTGTTCCTCTCAGGAGTAACACCTTTATTGTTCTTCCTGGAAAGAACTGAAATTAGATTCCATTCTTCACACTCCAAAAAAGGAACAAACACCTCCCCATTCTCCCCATCTGGGACTGCTCCTTTTGGCACACCACTGCACCATAATTTCCCTGGGTTTACACCATCATATACTCATAGAACTGCTGACACACACACCTCTAACAAAGGGTGCTCATGGTTCTCTGCTTGTTTTACCTGAGCAACTCGATTCTGCAGGGATGTCAGAATCCCTTCCCGCTGCTCATCCTGTCCCTTGAGGCGAGTGAGTGCCAGTGAGAGGAAAGGCTGCTGGCTCAGCAGGACCTGCTTTAGGAGCAGCAAACACAGCACTAAACTGGTGAAGTTAATTTGATACTTCCCGTCCTTGCTCCCTTCCTTGTTTTGTCTGCTCTGTTTCCCCTGGAGTGGCACTGCTGCATCTATGGCTGTTTCTCTTTGAGTCAGTTAAAATCTTGCCAGAGGAATTAAAGGCAGTGTCTTAGGGAGGGAGAGCCCCAGCCAACCCAGACACACGTGTTGTTATTGAGACCCTGCGGCTCAAGGGGGCCCTGAGTGACCAAGACCTGCCCACAGACCTCAAGACCTGACCCAGAAACAGCAGGTTATTTTAAGGCTACTCTGATTAACCAGGTATAGCATTTTAGCAAAGATAAGGCAGCAAAAGTTTCTAATCCATGGTGCTGGTCCGAAGTGAACCCCAAGGAAGTTTACCCTGGAAGGTCTGAGTAGAACAAGAGCTGCCTGAATTGGTCTCAAATTCCAACGTGGGCTTCATTCAGTGGAAATTGTAGCATAACCCCAAGAAAGTACACAAACATCACAGGCCCTGTGGAAGAATATTTTACTGAAGGAAAATCAGTAATTATTAAATCATTAAAATTCTGACATATTTGGAAAGCCAGAGATGAGCTTAAGTTAATTCCCAACAGGAAGCAAGTGACACGACAATGGTGGAATCTTGGTGAGCAAAGTGGCCTCGTGCCACGTAAGGGAAGAGACACCAAGTGCTCTCACTGTTCCTTACATCTCTGATATTTCTCATCACTGAGCTGCAGCAGAGCCCCTGGCAGATGGGTTACAGTTTCCACATTTCTTCCTCTGAAACCAGCGGTATTTCTTCAGACCAACTGACACCTGAAAGCTGCTTGGAGTTGATAAAGTTCTGTGAAGCCACAATCCAGCCCTCAGCAAACTCCTCCTTCACAAACAGGGTTTAGCTCTGCCTGCAGGGGCTCCCCAAGGTCACACCTTTTTTGTTCCTGTCTATCTCTTTCCTTCTTAGACAGGACCCCAAATGCTGCCCTTTTTCCAGCTCCTCTCCTGCAGCTTTTCAAGGCCCTCCCTCGAACCCAACTTCCTCAGCACCCAACTGCAACAGCCACCATTTATCTGATGTTCTTCCTCAACAAAGCAAGTGCAATTTTTAAATTACGAATGCAGGGTGCCAACAAGAGACCTCTCCAGATAGAATAGTTTGAGTCTATAGGAGGAGGAGTGTTGCAATAAAGGCACAGTAAAACTGTGTGCCCAAACCCTCCCTTGTACTTCTCTGCACTACACAGTGGCCAAACCATGTTCCTGCAGAGATGAAACCAGAGGTGTTCACACCACACACCATTAATGAAGGAAAATCCCAAGTCTCAGCACTCTGAACAGCAAGAGTACATAGATAATGGTCATGAACACATTTCAAACTCCCTCCCAAATCCATCAGTCTGTCTCATCTAGCTCTGCCTGTAACAACCTTCCCCAGTACAATCACAGTATTAGGGGTCACAGCAGGTTTGAGAGTCCTGAGACACTGGTCACCAGACCTTCCTGATGGTCCTCTGGCTGGAGGCACATCCCACGGGCATGGCCATGGCTGGAACATCTTGCTTGTTTAACTGGACATTTACTTAGCTCCAAAAATACACCTCCCTAGAAGTCACGAGAACTTCAGCTGAACTTGAGCCAAGCCAAAGCTCTCAGGCAGTTACTGGATTGGAAAACAGCACCAATCATGGAGAGCTGCTCAGGGTGATGCTTTTCCAACTTCCACAGTGACAGACACACAGGATTTGTGACACAACACAGAAAAAGATGGGTAAGCTTATCTGAGACCCCATTTCCCCTCTGTATTTTCAAGGGACTCCCCTGAGTTGGAATGTACTGGGACTCATGGCAGAGGTGAGGGTCACCATCTGAAATAGTCACATCTGCTCAGAGTTTCTCCTCTGGGACTGACTCACCAGGGAAAAATCTGCCTTTAACCTGGAGCTGCACTCCCTGCATGTGCAGGAGCAGGGACAGCAGCCACATTCTTCCCCTGTCCTCAGGGTTTTGGGTCCCCACGAGTATTCCCAGGCAAGTGAACCAACATGAGCTGTTTTCCACCCGAACACTGGCACAAACACATCACACAGAACTCAGCAGGTTCTTACCAAGCATCAAAATTGCCTTCAGAACTGCAAACACACCTCCCACTTCAATGCTTTGATGCCAAAAGGTGACGATCACAGGAAGAACAAATTCCAGGAAATAATTTCCCTACAGAGGGAAGAGTAAATTGTTAAAAATGGGTGTTATTTACCAGCTAACATTTCCTTTGTATGAAATCCTCCTCAGACAGAACAGCTACAGAAGTACAAGAATTGAAAGCAGAACTGAATCTTCTGAAATTGAAGGTGCAGCCCAACAGGTAAGTCATTAAGTCAGCTGGGATATGTGGTTGGGATGGATTAATATCAAAAAAAGGTATGGGCATTGAAATAGAACAAGGAGCCTGTTGGTTCAGTGTGTCCACATGAACACTGAATTTAACCACAGTGAGACACTGAAGCCTCTTTTGGCTTTGACTTCACAGATTTAGTGAATGACTTCCCTCACCTCACCTGCGTGGCAAATGAGGCAGAATGAAGTGCTGTAAATGCCTGGTGCACAGTTCCACCTCATTCAGCAGCTCAGGAGGCTGCAGAACCAGCAAGGGCTTTGTCTGACTGGAAGAAGGGGATGCACAGACTGCAAAGCAGGGAGGGAGGGGGGAAGAACGAATCCATCCCCTCTCTGTGGCACTTCACTGAGCCAGATGGGAGTGAGGAAGGTCTGTAACATGGGCACATTGTGCCTGATGCGTTTTATTTCCTATGGTTCAGTCATGATTCTCCCTATCCAGTCAAATCTACTCCTGTTTCTAGGGAAGACGTGTCTATTGGTTCTCAGTCAGTATTCCTCACAGCTCTTGCCTGTTTTTCTCAAATATGTAACAAAGCTCAGTAATTTGGGGTCAGAAAAGAAATTACTATTGCTTTTAGATGGAAGAATTTGACACCACTGAAGAGCTGACTTTTCTTTCAATTTCTTTTTCCCATGGATATAATCTTGTTATCAAATTTGCTGAAATATGAGAAATCACACAAATATAACAGAGGTTATCACCAGGCTCGTTTCCTTTTAATTTTTAGGCACTTTTTCTTGCTTTTTCCTTCGTCTTTTTGCTGGTGGCAAACACACAAGCATCAGATCTGAAAACAGTCACATTTAAAATAAAATAGAATTACCTTAATATATCCTGAGAGCTAATTTGCTCGTGTACCTTCTGTTTGACAAGATGTTTTATTACACCCTATTTGAAATCACATTTACTCTCCATTTCCATGCTAAGCTCCCAAATGGCACGATGTGTATCCCTGTTAGTGCATGTGTCACTGCTATTCTTCATCACTGCCATGTGTTGATAATGAGTAAGTTTCAGCAAACTCCTGTAGTTTTATTTGCATCCAAACTGTTTCTCAAACCAGTGAGAATCAGTGGTATCGATTTCTCACTAGTGAAACTTGCAATTTTGAACTCATGCTATGGATATTTTTACCCACGAGACCTGTAGCCATCGAAACCCAATTCTGGGCTCACTTTCTGCAATGAAAGGACCAGGGCACAGGCAACTCCCCTGTTTGCTGGAAGCTTTATTACCCCCTAAGGAAGGCTGGGATAAATGGGTGTCACACGTAGGCAGGAGATACTGAACTCACATCCACACTGCAGAGCAGATCACTGAAGCCCCAGACATGGTTGGAGGAGCAGCACAGAGCCCTCAGCACCCCCAGCCACTCCGAGCACGACGTCAGCTCTGCACACAAGTTCCCTGTGCCATTGATCCTGGCAAGGAGAGAAAACCTCATACAGAACCCACTTATTTTGTAAACAATAAATATTTCGGTCAAAGCAGAGCAGTGCTTGGCAGAACTGCTATTTCCTTACTTAAGGTGGGGATGTATATCCCAATGTGATTAGGCCACTGTATGTATAATCTAGGGTTATTCCTTGGGGACAGCCTGGGAAACACCTCTCCTGCAGCAGTGGCAGTGCCAGGGGGTGTGTGGCACCTGTCCCCAGCCCCAGGTCACCGAGGCAGGTCCCTCCCCACTGCAGGGCCAGCACCACCAGCAGCAGCAGTGAAACAAGACACAAATGCCACCAATGCATTTTACTTCACAGATGCCATTCTGGGTAACATGGGATTTGGGGCATGATTCAGGGTTATGTAACAGCTTAAGAAACAGAGCAGAGTTGACTCATCCCAGCACAAATTATTTTCTCTCTGTTCCACAGTGAAACTTGTTTGGCCGCGTTTAGATGTTCCCTTTTGTGCTCTTACCAAACTGCTTCCTCTCACTGCTCTGCCCTGCCAAGGATGGCCCACACTCCAGAGAATCACAGACTGGTCTGGGTTGCAGGTAACCCAAGGACCATCCAGTCCCACTACCCTGCTATGGGCAAGTCTCCCCTGACAGCTCCTCACAGGAGATTGAGTCAAACCATGCACCAGGTGACACCTAAAGCACAACTGATGCCCACTAGAACTTGAGTGGCTTCTATAGAATCACCGAATGGTTTGGGTTGGAAGGGACCTTAAAAATTATCCAGTTCCACTCCGCCACCATGACCAGGGACACCTTCCACCAGCCCAGGTTGCTCCAAGCCCCATCCAACCTGGCTTTGGACACTCCCA
Organism: Campylorhamphus procurvoides; assembly: GCA_013396655.1. Classification (NCBI taxonomy): domain Eukaryota; kingdom Metazoa; phylum Chordata; class Aves; order Passeriformes; family Dendrocolaptidae; genus Campylorhamphus; species Campylorhamphus procurvoides. The sequence goes on along the minus strand of WBMV01001365.1, from coordinate 133,186 downwards.
GGGATCCAGGGGCAGCCACAGCTTCTCTGCCCAACCTGTGCCAGGGCCTGCCCACCCTCCCAGGGAAGGATTTCTTTCTCACATCCAATGTAAACCTACTCTCTGTCAGTTTGAAGCCAAAGTCTTCATACAACTCTTAATACCTAGAACCCCAGATTTTTCAAAAACCTACATCTTTGCCTATGAAGGCAAAATCCATGATTTATGAATTACCCATTTAATAAATGAAACCATGATTGGAGGAGGCAATGAGCTTATGCAGAGCCTTCCCTCATCCACAGGCTTCCAACAAGCAGAGATTGTGCTCAGTTTCATTCTGAAACAGCTCAACTGATACAAAACCCTTCCTGACTGTCTGACAGCAAGTGCCTGCTGCTCCCTCCTGCCCTTTGCTAAACTCTGCAGGTTGATTTAACGAAGTAACTCACAGGAAGTTACCCAAGACATCTTCTGTAACAGGAATGAAAATGAAAACAACTGCAAGATAAAATGACATAAAACAAAAAGGTGAAAGGAAACGTCATCCACACCCTGCAAGCTGGCTCTGGTCCTGCCCCAGCACGGCCTCACCTCCCAGGTCCTGGTGGCCCATGTAGATGTTCACGAGGGCATTGCAGATGAAGCTGTAGTGGTTTGCAGCACTGTCACTCAGGATCTTGCCCAACATTGAATAGTTAATGCTGTGAGCAGAGAGATTCTCGAGGAAATCCAGCATGAACTGGGGGTCCCACAGTGAGTTTGAGGGCTGGATGTTGCTGTAGCTCATCTGCTTCACCTTGGAACAGGCACTACTGAGGATCAGAAACAGAGAGAGCTGCCAAACACACCTTGCAGGGATGTGCTGGACACACCACGTGGAATGAGAAAATCCTGGCTGGGTTATCACTCCAGGCATGTTTTCAAACTCATTTGGAATAAGGAGCATCTACCAGATAATAAGGCTGATGTGCTGATTTCATTCAAGTTCTCCTGCAAATAAAGTCTTGAGTTTCCAACTCACTTCTTGGACATTGTGAGCAGCTGGGTAAGGGCTCATCTCCTCCTCCCCAGCAGTACCTTCCTGGGACATCCCCTTCCTGGGGCCTCAGCTGTCCCTACAGGGAGTGTCACTGCACCTCCCAGCCCTGCTCCCCCATGACCCCATGAGCTGCAGAGGGTGGGAGGAATTCATTAAGGAAAAATGAGAAAACTTATCTCAATGAAAAGCTACACTTGATAATAACGTGGTGTAACAGACAATATTTGGAAAGCAGTAAATAGGGAAAAGATACCTATTTTGACATTAATAATTAGACAAAAGGTCAAGAACTGTTCCAGGCCAGGAATATGTGAAATAGTTTTCTTCAGGGAAAAAAAAATGTGTCAGTGAGGAATGCAAATTTCATACCCAAAATGTTCTAAAGAGTGATTGTCTCCAGAATGGGGTTCTATACCACATGAATGAACTTCACTAATTAGCCCAACTCAGAAGACATCCTCATTACTGAAAAAAATCTACTAGCCAAAATTAACTTAAAGTACGTGAAAGTTTTGGAATTTTTTAGACCTCCACAAGCCCCAGGATGAAAAGAGAGAGGAAACACTGGGTGAGCTGGAAGAGAGCTGGGAGCTGAGGATGCAGGAGCAGCCGTGTCTGAGCAGGGGCTGGGAGAGCAGCACCCTCTGCCTGCACAGCCCCTGCAGCCTCGCACCCCCTGGCACTGCCAGCCCTGGGACCCCTGGCCCTGCCACCCTTGCCCACTGCTCCCATCTGACACCCCAGGGCAGGAGGACAAGGTCATTAGCAGGGTAATTAATTACACAAAGGGCAGTGATATTAACCCTCTGCTCTGACAGCACAGCAGAAAAGACAGAAATCCAGTGAGTGGAACACAAAGAGCCCTCCCCAAAAGCCCCAGGCACTAAATGGGCACAGGGACATCCCTGACATCACCTCGAGCAGAAGCAGCGCTGGGGGAGTGGTCAGGAGACAAGATTTAAAAAAAGAAAAAAAAAAAGTGAAAGAATTACTGAAAAAAAAGGAAGTTTAGGGAAGATTAGTAACTGTTCCAGGCACACGAACCCAAACATGCTGCTCCCTCAGTGACATCCACTCAGGGACACTGCAGAGGGGACCAGAGCACGGCAGTTCACGGGGTGAGTCTCTAAATGTGAACATTTATGTAATTTAGCGTTGCTACAAATGCCAGAGAAACTGCAGGGTTACAGCAGGCTGAGAGGGAGCTCAGGGTGTTACTGTGAAGATCAGCTGGGTTTGGGTGTTTCAGCTGTACAAGGAAACCAAGAGGCAAATTAATGTAATGATATGACCTTACACACAACCGTTTAAAAATGTGTACATAAATTTTAATAACAGTTTTCAGGAATTTCTAAATCCATTTGCCAAAAAAAACCAAAAAAAAAAAAAGAAAGAAGTGCTTCAAAACAGGCACTGGGAATCACATATTTAATATGATTTAATACCTTATTTGTCTATATATTGCTAGATGTTGTTCTGATTTGTTATTGTGAATTAGTATTAACAAAACTTATTTTTTATTGTGTTCCTAAACTTCGGGTTTTAAATAGGAAAATTAACACAGAGCTAAGACATTTCTGTAGCTCCTCTATATTTCCTATTTCTTTTTCGTAGTGTTTCTCGTATGAAATGCTACTGTTCCCACGTAAACCTATTAAAATATTATTACTGAAAACTGATTTCCTGCTCCCTATGAAACGAAACCACAAATCTGAACTACGCAAACCCAAACCAGGGACATAAACCAGGAGGGGGAACAGCAACTGAGGTGGTTTGTGAGTCTCACAAAATGTGGATTTGCACCTGGAAGTTTTCCACTCCCTCTTTACAAAGTAAAAGCCAAAAATACAGTATATGGGAACCTAATATTTTTTTATTATTTAAAACCAAGAAACTGAACATTCAAACATGAAACTTCACAAACTCAGAGGTGTTTGTACCTCTCCCCACATCAAAGGAAACGTTTATAGAACAGGCCAGATGTGGCAGCTGCGGTTCTGGGGGGGTTCAGGCACCCCCAGCTCGCCAAGGCAGCGAGTGGGGGGGTCGATGTGGGGAGAGGCTGCACCGAGGGGGTCCCCGTCCCTCACCCCTGAGCTGACCCCGCACGGAGGGGGCTCAGACCCCGCTCCCGCAGCAGGGACCGCACATCCCGAGGGACCGGGACCGCACATCCCGAGGGACCGGGACCCGCACATCCCGAGGGACCGGCACCGGGACATCCCTCGGGGCCGCGACCCGCACATCCCGAGGCACCGGGACCCGCACATCCCTCGGGATCGGGACCCGGACCCGCACATCCCGAGGCACCGGGACCCGCACATCCCGAGGGACTGGAACCGCACATCCCGAGGCATCGGGACCGGGACCCGCACATCCCTCGGCACCAAACATTCACCTCTTTCATTTGTTTACCATGTTAGCCTCTGTTATCAGAACACACTTAAAATCAGTCACACCTACAAAATGATGAAACTCTGTGCTGGCACACTAAGAAGCCCTGATACAAAGCAAGAAAACCAGGCTTGTCCTTCAGAACAAATTATCATAGAATCATAAAATGATTTGGGTTGGAAGGAACCATAAAGCTCCTCCTGTTCTACCTCCCCACCCTGTGTAGGGACACCTTCCACTAGACCAGGTTAGTTTGTGTATATACAAAACCCTCAGAAAATACAGGGATATCCTTGCCATTTGATATCCCTGCAGCAGAGCTAAAAGGTCACCATTTGATAACAGGGAAGTACCTGGGATGTCACCTGATGCTGATCGAAATAGGACAGCTGCTGTAGTTTTGTGACCACAGTCTCCAGGGTTGGAAATGCCCCTGGTTTGGTCTTCCTGACCTTCAGCCCTTCGTCCCCCACTGAGCAGATATAAAAGGCTATTTCAGTCATTTTGTATTCAATGGAGCCCTAGCAGTTTTCCATTGCTACTGATTTAAAAGACAATAAAAGCCTTAATAAGTTTTACTCGTGACAACATAAACCATACTAGCTCCAGTTTTCCATTATTAGGACAGAAACACAGAAGAGCATCAAAGCTGCCATGAGTTATCCCAGTGCAAAGAGGTGACACCCCAGAAAAGCTGAAAACAGCCACATGGTGTTACCAGAAGGGTAAGAACGTGGATCACTCACATTCCAGGCTGTAGCCCAAAGTGTGTTTGCAGCCAATTGTTACAATGGAAAACAGGGATTTCTGGCAGTGGCAGCCCTTGGTCACCCTTTGCTCAGCACCTCACCCAGGAACTGTCCTGGGCAGGAAAGCCAAATTATGGGATAACATGGATGTCTCCAGACAATGTGCAGAGCACCTCACAGCTTCTGTAAGATTCACTTCAGGCGACTGGACAGCAGCAGTAAAGCATTTACCACCCATTTCTGTAGCGCCCCTCTTGTTCAGGACTTTGAGGATGTCTTTGGTAACCTTTTTCAGCTGATGCCTCACTTCATCATGCTCCTTACCCACGCCATGAAGGAGAATCATGCACTGGTGACACTCATGGCTTGAGGATTCCTCCTGGAAAGGGCAGATACAAGTGAAGTCTCTTTGCCTGTCCCCATCATCACCTGAAGAAACTCAGCTCGGGCAGCCCAGGCTGCAGGAAACAACAACTGACTCCAACACAGAAATATCTCCTGTGGCTGCCAGGAGGCAGGAAAGTGTGCCTAAGGAATCATTGAAGAGTGGGGTGAAAGCACAGAATGGAAAATACAATCTGATATTATGAATACTGTGTGTATCTACAAGGGCAGAGTCAGAGGATGACCCTCCAAACTGTCCCCTTGATCAATATTCTGCAGCAGCTCAGTAAATAGAAGACATGTTTAGAAACTGTGTGACACTTATATGTACAAATCCGTTGGAAAAAAAATTATGCAGTACAACTCCTAAAACTCTGTCTTGCCCATCCCAAAGAAATTGAAATATGCATAGTTTATTTCATTGTAACTGGTCTCTCAATGAAATGTGGGGATCATCTAATGCTGATGTACTGTGTGTAACTTGGAAACTTGAAGGACTGCTCTGCAATTTACATAGGATATAAATATTTCCTCCAATAATAACCTCCTCCAAACTAACCAATCACTACTTCTTTCAAATACTTTAAAGGTTTTAAAACACAAGGCTGTATACAAAAACAGCACTAAAGAATCACAAGGCCAAAAGGGACAGACAGGAGCACAGCTCGAGCCTCAGAAAAGTTGCACAATCTTACAAATATCTGTTCTCTCTACAAAATAGTGTCTCTGGAAGCTGGACAAAGGCAGGAAGTAAACCACTAGTTTTTTAAAGTTCTCTTTATTTCTCTCTCTCTTCTACAGAAAACAGAAGCAGAAGTTCCGGGTGCATAAGTTGGAATCTGCAGCTGTCACTGGCTGAGAAACCAGTTCCCAGCCAGAGGAAAGCCCAAGGCTCAGGACTGGGATGCTCAGCTGCCCCTCCCAGCTCTCCCTGCTCCAAGGGATCCCGCAGGAACTCTGCTGCCCAACCTCAAAGTGAGGGGCTGGGGGGACTGCCAAGGACCCTCCTCTCAGACAGCAGTTCCCACTGCAGAGAACCCCCAGCGTTCCACGGTAACCTTCCCTTGGCTTTGGGGGGGAGATGTCCCCATCCTCTGGGAGCACCTTTTGCCATTAGGATTAGACTTGGCAGCTCAACCTGTTTCGTGCTTCAAAACAAAAGCCAATTTTTTTCTACCCTAGAGGGAGAACTGAAACTTTGTGGCTCTGTAAGGCAGATGTCAGGGATCTGAGCATCAGCTGACAGCACATCAACTCCTCCAGGACCTGTTTTACACAGGCAGAGACCAGAGAGATAGACAGACACATAAAGAACTGCATCACTACACACCTGAGAGTCCCCCCAGCCCAGCTCAGCCCCACCAGCTGCATGCACTTGTTCCCAACACACAAATTAGAAACAGACTGAAAAGGTTGAAACCTTATGACAGATAAAGCTCACAATTTCTTTTTTTTTTCTGATTGTTTCTCCAGGGAGGGGGGACACCAGAGTACAAATGAAAGCCACAGCCCAGTTCAGCTCCTCGAGGAACTACAGCAACTGCACCAGCGACAGCAGGATCAGCCAAGTCATCTTCCCTTTGCTCTACACGTTTCTGTTCCTGGTGGGCATCACTATGAATGGCCTGGCAATGTGGGTCTTCTTTAAAATATCCAGTAAATCCAATTTCATCATCTTCCTCAAGAACACTGTCATTTCTGACTTCCTCATGACCTTGACTTTCCCATTTAAAATCCTCAGTGATGCAAAGCTGGTGTCATGGGTCCTGCGAGGGTTTGTGTGCCAGGTCACCCAGGTGGTGTTTTACTTCACCATGTACATCAGCATTTTGTTTCTGGGGCTGATAACTATTGATCGCTACCAGAAAGCCACTTCACCATTCAGAACCTCAACCCCACGGAGCCTTTTGGCTGCCAAGATCCTGTCCACAGCAATCTGGGTAGCAATGTTTGCTCTCTCCTTACCCAACATGATTTTAACTAACAAGAAGAGAACACCCAAGAACGTAAGGAAGTGTGCTCTCCTGAAATCCGACTTTGGCTTAGTCTGGCACGAAATCGTAAACTACATTTGTCAGTTCATCTTCTGGCTCAACTTAGCAGTCATAGTGGTATGTTACATTCTCATCAGCAGGGAACTGTACAAATCCTATAAGAGGACAAGATGCACAGGGAAGGTATCCAAAAAGGCTGTCAATCTGAAGGTTTTCATCATCATCGCCGTGTTCTTTATATGCTTCGTGCCATACCACTTTACCAGAATCCCCTACACCCTGAGCCAAACGAGAGACGTGTTTCACTGCTCTGCTCAGAACACCCTGTTCTACCTGAAGGAGACCACACTGTGGCTGACATCCCTCAATGCCTGCCTCGACCCATTCATATACTTCTTCCTTTGCAAATCCTTTAGGAAGTCCTTGCTGGGCACGCTGCGCAGGCACACGGCGATGTCAGGCCTGGGGGCACAGACGAAGGAGCAGAACGAAGGGGATGACACAGATGAGACTCCAGTCTAGAGTTCAGGGTTCCACGTGCCCCTTCCTGGTCACACCTATTTATTGTGTGTGGAAGGAGCACAGAGCCTGTGGAGAGGATCTAGAGCTTCACCAGCTTCTTTAGAAACTGTTCTACAGATGAAACATGAGTGCCCTGGAACCACCACGGGCTGCAAAAACAGCAAGCTTGAATAACAGAGGAACCCCCCCAACCCCAACCTCTAGCCTTACCAAAACAGGAGCCCCCCATCACAACCACCACTCCTGTCAGGACTGCCTGGAAGAAGTTTGAACTTAGAAGTAGAACTGTGAGGAAAACTTAAAACACAATCGTGAAATGCTACAGATGAGATCATGAACTGCAAAGATTTTGCAGACAAAAAACTGGGGCCAGAGTAAAGTTCATGACAACACAAGATCTGGGAAAGGCAGATAAAATCCACAGTAAATGTAATTTTTCAATACAGGGAGTTGTCACCTTGTACACAACTGGCAGACAAACAAACCTAGGCCAGAGGTAGAGGATCCATTTGTCTGTGCAGATTTTTGGTAACAGAATAATATTTTGCTTCTCTCATTCCGTGCTTGCAATTCCTAATCCATTGACCAAGAATTAATTGTTGTATGTCAGAGGAAATTTTCATAATCGGGTTTATCTTAATATGAATTAAATCCCCAAATTCTTCCTCTTGCTACGTAAATAAACAAAACTGTACCCTTTTACAGAGAATGATACATTATATTAGAAAATGTATAAAGACTCAATTTACAGCACACTGAGATCTTGGAGAAAAGGCTCAGAGCAACATCTTTACTGATGGCCAAGGGCAGCTTTTTGCACTATTATAAAATATTCAAACATTTCCCCTTCTGCAATTGGAAAACTTTTTTTGAAAAATAGGAAAGCATTTTCAGGTACATGACATCTTCAGGCATCACAACAACCACACATGAAATGGCTTGTGGGTTATTGGAATAAATTGTGGTTCATTTATCAGCCCTGCAAACAGCTGCAATTAATCCGTGTGTGTCACCAGCACACCAGAGCTCAGTCCTGCCCAAACCATCACCTGCCCACCCTTCCCAGGACGTGTTCCTGCCTGCCAGGGAACTTCTATAGCTGAAACCAGATTTCCTAAGAAGTTAAAAGGCAGGTCTCCCACTACTCACTTACTGTCACACTCACCCTTGGGGTTTGTGCATCTCTGATTAAGCCAGGATGAATTAAACCTTCCACAACTGTTCAGTGCTCTGCTGATGTTGGTCCCTGCCCCAGCTGATAGGATCAGTCTCTGGGTTCCACCGCAGAGCACCAGGATTTCCCTGGAAAGTGTCACCTCAGAGGGTGCTCCCATACCAGCCCCAGGGCCAACCCCTTCCCAACAGTGCCCAGAAGGGAAGTCCCAGATGTCCCACTCCCACCCTGCACTCATCCCACACAAGAGGACAGAGTGGCACTTGCCCAGCAGCTGCTTTCCCTGATCTGATGAGCTGTTCAGACAACAGACACCACAGCCATCTGTGTCCCACACAGAGGTCACTGATGGAATACAGAGGTACCTGGTCCCTGCTGCCTCTGACAGTGGGAACAGCACCCAGAGCTCCGTTTGGAAGGGGACATGGCAGGTGCTGTGCTGCACATCAGTCCTGGAGCATTGCAATGGACTGTGTCACCTTCACTGATGGACAAACAGGAGGCAGGTCAGGCAGCCAGGGACACATCACACTGATGACAATGGCAAGGGCCAGCTCCATCCCAGCCACCCTCAAGGCTCTTTGGTCTCACCAGCCATTTTGCATGACACCAGCCCCTACATTAACCAAAATGTGCCAGGGACTGATGCACAAAGTGCCTGTCACAGCTGCAGACTGAGCACCCTGAGAATCAATCCACACCAGCCCCAAAGGGACAGCCTGGCCATGAGCCACTTCCCAAACTGCAGCAAGCACAGAGCCAGAGCTCTCCCATCAGTGGGCAGGAATAAACTTACACAAACAGCTCTGTTCACAGAGCAATGCACCAAACTCCAGCACTACACCTGATAAGCACATTATCAATCCACTGCCTTCTATGCAGTGGCAGCTCCTGCCAGGACCAGAAAGTGGCTGGAACCAGCACATCAGCTGGCTACACAGACCAAAAAAAACCATCCAGGAGTCCATTCTGGAGATCCAAAGCTGAGCTCGGGTTCATGTGTCAGTATTCCCAGGCTGCAAGGAGAGGGGGAAGTCCCTGAGGACATCAGTGCACATGGGTTTGGAGCCAAGTACCCACTGTAAGGTGACTCTGAGCAGACTCTGGTCATGCATTGACAACAACCAGTGCCATCCAGACCAGGGAATTCACACATGCAAACAAGAACTAGGAGCTACGTTTGAGGATTATCCTGGAAAACTGTCAGGAAATACTCAGTGTTTGTTCTTCTCCCATCTCTAAAGGAGCCAAATCGTAATGGCCCAGAGCAGGTGCAGCAGATCTGTCCCACACACACACAAACCCAGAAATGTGCCTGTCTTGAGGGACAGGATCAGGTTTCCTTTACTCATTTAGGAGAAGACAGTGTGCTTTCTTGTGGAAAGCAAAGGGAAGAGAGAAAAGCAACAGCACACATAATTAACTAACTCAGGCGACACATGAAAATGAGGAAGGAAACCACACACGACACCAACAGAAAAAAATCTCATCTTTCTACACATTTCCTCATTCTCAATACTTTGTTCAAGGCTCATACTAGCAGAGGAACAGCGGATGAGCCGGGGACAGGCACGGAGGTCTCTGCAGTTTGCTCAGGTACTCGCATGGCTGGAACATTCAGGGATGTGATGGGGGGCTCAGGGCTTACAATCACCAATGTGATCTTGAAAATGCTATCTAAAGGTGTGCTGAGAGAGGAAAACAGTGAGTGCTTGGAAAGCAATGCCAGAAGGCACTTCCCCAGAAGTGTTTGGCTTTTGGCCCACAGCTGGGACATTTCTAGTCAATGCTAAAATACTTCTCCATGGGAAGACCAGTGGTGCTCTGGGCAATCTGCTCTTATACCCCATTATGACATTGCCTTAGACCCCCAGAAGGAGTATGTACCATTTTAACTTTTCAGTGGATGCTCATTTGCAAACAACCTAAACTTAGGTAAAGATTTAGATTTTCTATGGACCAGAAGAGAGATTGGTCAGTCTCTTTAATGCATGCTCAGGTTTTGTGTTTATTCCTGCAAACCTGCTGTCACTGTAAGGAACATGTGACATTAAGTACAGAAAGTTCTGTTTTGTGTTTTATCCCTTTTCATCCAAGTCTCTGCCAAGCGATGGGGGACTCTGCAAACACGAGCACCGTGGGTTACACCAGCAGAGGACCCTCCTCCATGCCATGTCACCGTGACACCACCGTCACCCACCTGCTCTTTCCCGTGCTCTACACCCTCATCTTCCTCCTGGGACTCGTCATGAACAGCCTGGCGTGCTGGGCTTTCTTCCACATCCCGAGCACATCCACTTTCATTGTCTACTTGAAAAGCATCTTAGTTTGTGATCTGATAATGACGCTGATGCTTCCTCTGAAGATCCTGACGGATGCTGGGCTGGGCCCGTGGCAGCTCAAAGCCCTGGTCTGTCGCTTCTCAGCCGTGGTGTTCTATGACACCATGTACGTCAGCATCGTGCTACTGGGGCTCATTGCTTTTGACAGATTTCTCAAGATTGTGAGGCCTTTTGGGAAGTTCTGGGTGCAAAATGTGATCTCAGCAAAGATTCTCACAGGTCTGGTGTGGCTCTTCTTCCTTGTTCTCTCTCTGCCCAACATGATCTTATCAAACAAGGCAGCGACGCCGCAGTCTGTGAGGAAATGTGCCTCCCTCAAGGGCCACCTTGGGCTCAAATGGCACGGAGCCGTCAACTACATCTGCCAGTTTGTCTTCTGGACTGTCCTCATCCTCATGCTGCTGTTTTATATAATTATTGCCAAAAAGGTATACGAGTCTTACATAAAAACACAGAAGAAAGGAAACAAAAGGGAAAAACGGATCAAGGGGAAAGTATTCATCATTTTTACCGTGTTCTTCTTATGCTTTGCCCCCTACCACTTCAGCAGGATCCCCTACACTCTGAGTCAAACGACTGCCCACATGGACTGCCACCTGCAGAATCAGCTCTTTGTGGCCAAAGAGAGTACCCTTTGGCTGGCAGCCACCAACATCTGCATGGACCCCCTGATCTACATGTTCCTGTGCAGGCCCTTCGTGGAGAAGGTGTTATGCAGGAGGGTAAAGACCCTTCGGAGAGCAGTTTATATAAACCCAAAAACTGAACTGGACACACGAGTGTCTCCTACGAATTCTTGATTCTGCACGCTCTACTCTTCATGTTCATAGAGAATTTGAAAAATAATTTTGATTTACTTCTTTTAGAGAAATAAAAAGGGTGGTTGCACTGTCATATTCATACTTAATAAAAACAGCAAAATGGATTTTCTATGTACACTCACTGCTCAGCCTTAACAGGCAAAAAGTTCTTGCTCAAACTGCCTAGGATAATCCACAGGTTAATTCTATCCACTTTAAACTGAAACTCCTCACTCACTCACACTTGAGCATCCTACTGACTCTGGCTGCTTCTAAGGACAATTCACCTTTATGTGGGTTTAAATCCCAGAGCAGTTGGCTGTGTCTGTCAGTGGTTCCTACCCTGGGTGTCAGCTTGGCTGCACGTCACAGTGCAGGGAGGAGGAGGAACACAGGGAAGGACACAGTCCCGTCCTGTCCCTCTCTGCTTCTCTCACACACTTACCTGCTTTGCCACTGCCAACACTGTTTTACCATTGTTCCTCTCTGCTCCCAGCGGGACTTTGGTGGGGACAGTGTTGGCAATATCCAGGTACCCCCATGGCACTCTCCTCCTCTGAGGGTCAGGGAATGCTGCCTGACCCTCCCCATGCAGAGAATCCCTCTGCACCCAGCTCATCAGACCACTCAAGCAGCACACCCTTGGCTATCCCACACAGGCTGTACCTGAAGAGAAACTACTTTCTAATGCAAAGTCCTGGAACTTCTGCCACTATTTCAAGAGATAAAACAGATGCCAATCACTGATTGGCTCCAGTTCTACACAGTAGAGCAGACATGCCCCTCATCACAAATCACCCTTTCTCCTCCAGCCCTCCCACCAGCTTTATGCTCTCTCACACGTGCCAGACACTTTGATCCTCACTTCACTGCTATTTTTAGAAATTCATTATTTACAGCAGCTTAATCCAATCCAGCAGGTTGCTCCATACAGCCAGACTTTTTCAAAGCTGTTTTAGATGACTGTGCATTAATTACATCTGCCTTTGGGCTTCCCTGGCCTCTGCCACACAGGGAGATATATGTCTTATTTAGCAACTTCTACCTACTGCATCCTCTCTACCATGCATGTTACATACCTTCCACAGCTGTAACACTCTTTTACAACTGGAAACTGAATTAATCCCCAATCAGTTTCCACTTGGTTATGAACTTCACCATAAATCAATGTTACTTCAGCCATTGTCTTCCTCTCAGGACTAAATGGTATTCAGGAATTAATTATTATCTCCCCACATACATACAGTGTTAACAGGATTAACTTTGCTCCTTTAGGAAAAGTAAATATATTGAATTCTTAGCTGCTGAAATATTTACCACTTGAGCAACTGCTAAAGGAATATATGGGAGGCTGCAAATGTTCCTCTCAGCCTACAGACACCGTGCAGGAACTAAGAGAGGGGCCTGAGCTAAACACTGGGAGAAGAGGGGCTGTAAATCAGCTGTGCCCTTCCACAGGGCAGGTGCCCACCGAAATCTGTGTTCCTGAACCTTGCATGAGTGAGGGAAGAACTCAGGACAAACCTTTGCAGCCTGGTCCTCCTCCTTCCCTCCCAATCACACTGGTACAGCTAACACAGAGATCCCCAGCACTCCCAGCACTGATGATGTCCAGCTCTGCATTTACAGTGGCAAACTGAGCAGAGTGGCAGGGAGAAAACAACTACTGAAGAGAGAAAACTTCTTCCACTGTGGAAATCTCTTTTGTTTTCTGATTTCTACAGCCTGTGATTGAGGCTCCTTTGGTGCTGCACACACACACTGGCAGCTCACACAGCTCGGTGCTCACAGCCTGTGTGTAGGGTGGGTGGAACCACAAAATGGGCTGAGTTGCTCCTTAAAGAAGGGGTGTGCCAAAGGTTTCAGAGGAGTCTTAATCATCTGTTTTTCAGCTGCTTCTTAGGTAGGTAAAAGGGAGCCAGAGTTACCAAATTCTGCGCCAGAGAAGTGAAGGTGACTGCAAGGACAGACACCTGTTGATTCACTTAGGGGAAAAAAGTCCCTGAATTTTAACACTTGGGATTTTGCAAGTTTTTCTGCAAATTTTTAGATCCCTGCCTCCAGATGGAGTAAAAGTCATAAGAGTTTAAATGCCTCACAGTTTCGGTCTCTGCTTTTTAAGGCTCAAAGAAATATTCCAAAGAGTATTTTATGTTTTACACCTGACCAAAAGGGAGTCACATTCAGAGAACAGACCTCCCTTGGACACGGGAACCCCAGAGCACTGGGCAGGAGCAGAGCAGCATGCAGAACTGCTTCATTGGGCTCCCCAGATTCCTTTAGTGCAGCTGAGGAATTCATTGCAGCAAAATTTATCTGTGTATTGCACAGTCAACACTTTTTCAATTCTGATTTTTGGGAGGAAATCACTTACTTGGGTACACAAAGGCGTACGTAAATTTCTTTGTATTTTATACTTTATTTGTGTTTCAGACAAGGGAAGTATTTTACACACTTGCCTAACACACTCACACCACCAAGCCCTGGGATTGTCTCTCCTCAGAGGGACAGCACAGTAATTCCTGAGTGCCCAAAGTCCAACTCTGCTCTTCATACACATCCTCACCCTTAGCACAGCAATACAAATCCCTCCAGCCAGGCACCTACAACTCTGTGTCCTGAGAAAACTCTCACAGCACACAGCAGTGCTTTGATTAATTAGAAATGCAAACCCACAATTTGCATCCTCAACAAGAGCTGGGAAGCCAAGTGGAGCAACCAAGACATGACCCACAGGACAGCTCACGCACAGAGCCAGCAGGGGAGGGCTGAGGGCACCAGGACAGGCAGGAGCTCACACCTGGGACCAGCCAGCCAAGCCTGGGACTCCAGGATAGAGAGGAAAAGGACTGAGCTTTTAAAGTCAGTTTCTAATTAGCTCCTTTTTTTTCTCCTTGCCTGCTAGTGATAGTCATCACACAGCACCTTCCCATCTGCAGGTGTAATGCTGGAGAATCCTCCCCATGTTGCAAGTTCTGATCCTACTGCCACTTTTCTGCTTAAAAAACCCCCAGAAATAGGCTGTCCTATGCATTACCCAGGTGGTGAATCTGCTTTAACATAACACTGCAGTTTGTATTGCTAAATATGGCAGTGAAGGAGTTTTAGAATGAAGCAACACAGTAATTGTTGTAATAACATTGCTCAGGTTCTTATGAAATCTAAGAGTTGCTCTCTAATCATCAGAACACAAAAAGGGACGTCCAACCTTTAAATAACGTGAACAATAGTGAAGTTACAGGTTCCCCTCAGCTTTTCTTTACATCAGAGCTTCGCGTTTCTCCCGCGCTGTTTTTACAACAAACTCGCCGTGTTTCGTGTGCCGGCTCGTCCTGACCTGCTCCAGCAACCTGTCTGCTTGGAGCCTGCCTGGGGGAGCCAGGGCTCTGCCTTCTAGCCCCTTTGGGGTTACTGATACACCAAAATACAGGGGTTTTAAAGACCAAACAATGTGCCACTGCACCACAGTCAAAACTCAAACAAGCCAAACTCCCATTCTGGGATTGTATTTGTTATTTGACCACCACTCACACAGCAGCTTTGGTGTGTGCACTCCATTCCAAGAGTGCCCACTCATAAATGCCTGGGTCTCTGTAAGAAATTAAGTTATGTTTTTTAAACGTTTCAGTTTTCACTTCCAATTTCTTCCCTCCTCACAGCACATCCTGCCACTCTGGTTCTCAGACTGCAGCCTCAGAGACCCCCAGCCCTGGCAGTGCCTGAAGAACAGCACGAATGTGGCCACAATGAGCTGTCATGCTGTGCCTGAGCCACAGCCCGTGGGACTGACCACAGGAGTGGCCACACCACACCAGGGCCAAACTGTGCCCCACACCAGGGTACAGGGATCATTTCCCACAGCCAGCATGCAGCACAGCACCCAGCTCCAGAGCACACAATCTCATGCAGGGCACAAGTCAAGTGTGTAGCAGATTGTTCCAGGAGGACACAAACTCCCCATGTACCCTCTGACTTCTCCCCTACCTCCAACAAGCAGCTGGGAGGGGAACAAAACAGAAGCACCTGCCAAACCTCTAAGAAGGAGGGACAGTGAAAGCAGGTGAAATGGAGGTTGGCACACACAGTCCTACAATCATGTGCGAGGTCTGGGAGAGGCAAAGGCTTCCCCAAGTCTCCTCTCCCTAAGCACAGAGGAAACCTTCTCCATCCCTGGGGATGCCATCCCCTGCAACAGGGACCGTCCCCTAACGTCAGAATATCCAGCTCCTGAGATGGGCTTGGCAGCTTGTGGTAATAAAGCTGAAAACACAACAGAGTGGATCTGTATTCCTACAGCTTCATCTGCATGGTCTGCTTTGCCTTGCAAAAGCCAGTCTTCAAAGCTGAGCCGTGCCAGAAGCCTCCTGTGATCAGGGACTGTGCCTGATTCAAGGGAGAGGTTCTAAGGCAAGAGGACACTTTACAGTCTGCCCATGAGCAGAAGGCTGGGATTTAGCACAGGTTCCCTGGACAGAGGCCAGAGGAGGCTGCTCTGCACTGCTGGCAGGGGCTGCTGTGGCTGGTGGGGCAGAGGGGGGTCTGGTCCCACCAGAGCAGGGCAGGGGGCTCAGTCCCTCATATCTTCAGGGAAAAAATTAAAAAATATGTATGGAGAAGTCTGGACAGAACACACAGAAGAGGGCCTCAGCAGCCACTGCTCTCAGAGCACTGATGTTATTATTCCTTTTCTCCTAATCTTTAACAAAGCAGATGGGTATTTGCTTTCTTTTCTTTTAAAGAGGGTGGCAGAAATGGGAAATTACCCACTTCATCCTCCACTGTCATAAGGCAGAATTTTGTCCCAAGAGAACTGTCCCAATATATGTCCCAATTTTGTCCCATGATTCTTTCTATGCTCTTAAGGCACTAAATGGCCTGACAGTAAATGTGTGTAGAGCCAGGACCACTGAGGGTAGTGCTGGGAGAGGCAGCAGACTCAGTCAGTCCTAAGGAACATCAAAGCACGAA
The DNA here is from genome assembly GCA_013396655.1 of Campylorhamphus procurvoides. Classification (NCBI taxonomy): domain Eukaryota; kingdom Metazoa; phylum Chordata; class Aves; order Passeriformes; family Dendrocolaptidae; genus Campylorhamphus; species Campylorhamphus procurvoides. Next base: position 116,841 of record WBMV01001365.1, on the reverse strand, counting down.
ACAGACACCTCAGTCATTTCAGCTGCAATATTGAGTGACAGACTTAGCATTCTGCTTCCATTCTACACCTTTGTTTATGGGAGAGGATCTGTTCAGAGCACAACACTAAAGATGCCTAAATACAGTGAAATTAATAACTGACATGTTAATCTTGATTAGCAGATATTTGCATCTATTCAGCACCAGCTTTTTCAGGCTCACATGAAATCCTGTGTCCCCCGGAGGGCAGGGGCAGGGCAGCACCACTGCAGGGCAGCACCACAGGCTGCAGGGCAGCACCACTGCAGGCTCCCAGCGTCTCACCCTGCCAAGGCTCTGCCTCCCTGAGCTCCAACCCACCTGCCAGGTGAATCACTGTCTGTGTCTGGGCGCCCCACTGCTCCTCAGCCAGGAAGTGAGAGCAGCTCCCTCACCTCCCCTGCCATGTGAGTCATTCCCAGGAATGAGAAAGCCAGTTGCTCCAGTTGCTCCTGGCCAGGGGAATTTTGACTCTCTGAGCAGGTATCGCAAAAAAAGCCATTGGAAGCCAAAAATCTTACTGCAAGACATGGTTTGTTCGGCTACCTTCTCCCAGGAAATACTCTCCTGCCTGCTGTAGCTTTGAGATGCGTTTTGGAGGAGTCTGAGGCACTTTGGGGATGCAGCTCCAAGAGCAGCTGAAGGCGACGATGGTGACAGGTAAGTGAGCTCTGACTGTCGGAAAGTGTTCGATAAATTGTTCGGTGAATCCACTTGCTCTTAATCACCCTTGAGTGAAAAGACAGCAGGAATTAAGAGACAGCTGCTGAAAAGCAGACTTAGAACCGTATACTGAAAACCAGATCAATTAAAAGTAAGAAAAGTTCTCAAAATAGTATGAGTTTACTAACCTTTTATTCATTCTTTACATGGTACTTGTTACCTTATTCCCAATGGTAAAAAATGGGTTTTTCCTAAATCTTTCCTTCTAAGACACAGCTTGAAGGGAGGCGGGTCCATCGTTCCTGTAACTTGCTCCCTGACAGAGCTTAACTCACATAAAGTAAGTTTCAGTAACTACAAGATCTGAATTTACTGTAAAAGGATTTGTGCCATATTCCTTCTCACTTCTTCTTTCAGTACTGGAAAGCAAACTTGAGTTCTCTTCACTATATTAACAGAGTAAAGGTTCTCTTCCTTCATACTTTGCTCAGGTCATGTTAAAACTTGTCATGTTCACTGGAAAAACCACATAGCTCCGAATGAGCAACTTACAGACTCCAGATCTCATGAGTCTCACAGCTTGGGAAATATGGATCGTGCTTGCAAAAACCTTTGTCTTTTTAGGAGATTTCAGACTGAAAAGGTTGTTCTCAGTTATGAAGCAGAAGTGAGATTTGAGGGGTTGTGTTAAAGAATTCCTTGTGTGCTGCAGCACCTGCAGCCACCTGCCCTCTCCTTGCGTGTGCTCCAGCTGTAAACTGGGAGCACTCCACACTTTTTTCCATCTTTTTAAAATAGATTCTGCAATCTTTAAAAAGGGAAACCAGGAAACTCGGCCAGCCTTTGGATGGTGTCCCTGATTCACTCCCAGGCACTGGCCCTGAGCACGGGGAAGCTGCCAGTGCTGCTTCAGTGCTGAGACCCTTCTCCTCACCCCCCTGTGCAGCTGGGCTGGCAGCCCTGGGGCACCACACAGACCCAGAATCTGGGACAAACCCCAGCTCTTGCAGGAGGGAGGAAAGGGGAGAGGCCAAGGAGCGTGTGGGGACCTCAGACACAGAAACCATCTGTTGGAATTAGGGAGGTGGAATTAAAAAACAGCAAATTTTCAGCAGCATCAGCCATCAGTCCCTCCTCCCTCCCCACCGAGGGCTGGCCATCCCAGTTGAGCCCAGTGTCTCACCCTCCCAGCTGCCAGGGCACCCCCGGGGCAGGGAGGGAGCCGGGGGACCAGCTCTCCCAGTACCTGCAGCCCATGGAACACCAGCACACACCCGTGCCAGGGGCTGGAGCTCGGGGCAGTGGGAGCTGCCTGGCCCCAGAGATCCCAGCTGAGCCAGGGAGGAACAGGGCAGGGGGACCAGGCAGGGAATGGGCACCAGAACAGGGGCAACAACTCAGTGTAGAGAGTGTGTCTGGTGGCAAAGCAGCCTTTCAGAGGTCACACACTCCTCCCCACTCCTCCCAGCACAGAGCTCTGAATGAACACACCAGGAACCACTGATGGGAGATGCTCCTTCTCCTCATTTTATGACAAGTCCCTTGCTCACCTTCACACAGCAGAGTTCACAAAGAACCTCCTCTTTGACCCAGCGAGCACCAGGAGACACCAGTCTAGCCCCCCACGGTACAACTGGGGCTTTAAACTGAAGTGTGCAGTGTTTATTAAGTTTGGAACTAAGTGATAATGCACTTGACACACAATAAGAGCTCCAAACCCACCACAGTGCTGCCAGCCCTGCAGGACCCCAGGCTGCATCAGACACCAAACCTGAGGCTGCCAGGAAAGCACTAGAGGAAGGAGGAGAGATTAATTCCTGCATTTCATTGGTCTTAGCCCTTTCCAGCATAAAAATTACCATAACATTAAAAAGAAAACAAAAATGAATACACTGCACTGTCGATTATCAGGAGTTGGTTTCCACATCTGACCAACAATGAACTCACATGAGGTTCTGCAGCAACCACTGCTTCTGGTTCTACCTCAGGAAAATGTCAGTGACACACCAAAGGGACAACTAATGCTGAGCAATATAAATTGGACTTCTGACACCTTCTATCACTTCACTGCAGCAGCCACTGCTCCTGTACAAGGAGCCAAGAGCTGGGTGGGAGGAGGAGCAGCAACTCTCACAGCCAGGACTCAACACCCTGCCCACGACCTGTCCATTCTGATGGCAGCAAAGTGGGAACTCTCTGGATTGTGCATGACAAACCAGGGTTGCACCAGGCAGGACTTCTCCCAGTTGCACCCCAAAATCCCCATGTCCCTTTCCTTCCTCTTTCAAGCAGTGACTGCTGCCAGCAGCTCACACTGGTGATTGTGCCACAGCAGGATACGCTGAAGCACAAAGGGAAAAGAAAAAGGCTGACAACAGCAGATGAGGGCTTTTTGGTTCTTCTGTGATCTGAATTAGAATTGCATATAAAAAAACAATAGAAACTGCTTCAATACAAAGTAAAATGCCTGAAAGTGAAGCTGGAATTACTGACAGGTTTAAATAGCACTGGGTCCATGCACACACCAGTAGTTACTATGATTTCCCAAGATGTTTTCTCACAGCATCCCCTGAGAGACCTGACAGATGCACAAAAGCCAGAGTTCCAACAGATGAAGGCTCAATGCCACCAATTGCACACCTGCATTTTTGGCTTTGTGCCCCAGACATCTTGACTCTTTAAAGTGTCATTATGAGATTTTTTCATTTAATATCTTTCATTGCATAATACCAGTAATCAAAAAGCTCCAGCAAACTGAGCCTGGCACCCCAATGAGCCATGGCCCTGCTGGTGGCCTGCAGAGGGAGGCAGGAGCAGCACACAGCCCTGGCACCACACAGGACCCTCCTGGTCACCTGCACAGGAGCTTTGGGACCCCCACCTACACCTGACCCCTCTGAGTGCCCACAGGAGTTGTGTCTCATGTGGCATGTTCTTGCTGGAGGACCAAGGAATCAAGGAAAGCCCCTCTGCAGCACAGCTGTCCAGGGCTTCAGCACAGCTCCCACTGCCAGCAGGTTTGGGGCAACCAGAAAAAAACAGCAGCAGAATCTTCTAGAAAGAAGCAAAGGATGAATTCCAGAGATAATCCTTTCCTCCTTGCTAATTAGAGGCTGCCTTACTGAGAAAACATTCATTATCCCCAGTTCTGCCAACCACTGCATCGTGCCTTTTTTTTTTTTTAAGGCAAAAAAGGCAGCCAGCAATTGCAACCCAGCTCCTCTGGCCCCAAGAGCAGCCACTCTCCTGCTGCCCAGGTGATACCAGGTCTGTGGGCAGATCTCTCCCAACACCTCATGCAAAAGCTGCTGCAGCCCATGGGAGCTGTGGGGATGCACCTTGGCACCACAGCACCCCTTCCACAGCCCTTGAGAGGTGGCACTGAGGTGACAGGCTCACTCAGAGCCCCTCCTGAACACAGGACCCCCACCAGCAAAGGGCACATCTAACCAGACCCACAGACACTGCTAATTTTACCCTCTGCTTTTGGGCCATGAACGGTGCACGTGCTGCTCATTAATGCTGCAAAGGACTGGGGACCATCCCTTCAGCATCACCTGGGAGCTACAGTGCCTATCCAAGAGGAAGGGGAATTCATGCAGCTTTAGGTTCTGCAAATAAGCTTAAAAACAATCTGATGGGAATGATAAACAAGTTACTAAATTTTGTAACATCTGCATAGAAAATCTTTTTCAAAGTAGGTAATATAATCCATAAACATTTGTTGTATTCAAAAGACAGAAGCAAGAAAGAACTTGATAGCTCAGACAGTATCCCAAAAGGTCTCAGGTCAGAGCTGTCCCATACAGGGGACAATACAGGCTGTAATCATTCACTTAAAATGATTAAAAATTAATGGTTACATTCAGATAAAATACTCCAAAGGTGGCTTTGAGAAAATTAGACTTGTCTAAATATTTTTATTTTTTAAAAAGAGAGGAAATCATGTTATTCTAAGGGCATATTCCACCAAAATGAGAATTTTGCCTATGAGATGGCATTATCAAATGCAGTGTTGTGTTACCCTCGGTGCAGCCACTCCTGCACCTGCACAACAAGAAGTTACAGGTGCAAACAGGCTGGGAGACTTCAGTGCAGCACAGGAGGAGGCTGAGGCACAGCATGAGGGAGCACATTTAGGTGTTTGCTCTGATATCAGGTACATCTTGCCCAGGCACTGGAGCCACACAAGGCACCTCCACATGTCACAGCCAGAGGAGCTGGAAGGACTAACTCCCACTGCCAGTGCCTGTGTTTGGGGGCTCTGCAGGTTACAGGGACTCTCCTCCTGCGCAGAGTGAGTGTGGGATGGTGTCCCCATCAGCAGCGTGTCCCAGCATGGAGCACAGGGACAGTGTTCCCACTGCATCCCAACAGGAATGCAAGCTCAGGGCTAAGGGAGCTGTGCATCCTGATCACCTCCTGAAGCTTCTCCCATCTTCTCCTGAAGACAAAATGGACAAGACAGGGCAGGGACAGGACAGGACAGCACCCTGGAGACACAGGAAACTCCTCCATCAAAGCAAAGCCAGCAGCACCACAGCTGGCCTGGGACAGACACTGTGCTACTCGAAGACACATGAGAGGATGCTGGAAAGGAGGGGAAGCTCAAGGAGGAACCTGAGAACCCACAAGGGGGTTTTATGCCAGATGCTGAAGCAGGCAAACAGCTTTCTGAGCAGAGAGATGTTCCTGTTTCTGGCTGTGACTGGGCAGAGGGGCATCATAAGCCACAGCTGGAGTCAGTGATACCCCAGTGCTTTCCTTTCTCTGCAGGGCAGCCACTCAATCATTCCTGGCACCGGGGTCCAGCCTGTGCTGGCTCTGTGCCCCTCTGCCTCACTCCAGGGACAAGCACGGTGGAGCTGAGGACACAGAGCCCCCCAGGGCCATTGTCACCCTCTCCCCAGCTGAAGGAAGCAGTGACAGGTGCCAGCCAGCTGGGTCAGACACGAGGTCTGGGCACCCCCGGGCTCAACCAGCAGCAGTGGGCACACAGGAGGGGACACTCAGGTGCTCCAGCACTGCCCAAAGTTTGGCCAAGGCAGGGGCACCCCAGGAGCTCTCCTCTCACCCCAGGCAAGGCTACAGACTGGGATGTCCTGGCTACAGAAATACCAAAACCAATAAAGTGCTCAAAGCACAAGAGAGTAGCAATTCCAACAGGAATTTCAGGTTATTCCACTGTGTGTTACCAGCATGTTAACATACACCTTTCCCAAAAGGGAGATGGACCATTTTTGACAGAGGCCTCCAAGGAAGGGAAAGGCAGCAGTGCCCTTGTTACTGGGACTGGGCTTGTAGTGACCAAGGGAAAACACTGAGCAGGATAAAAAGATGCAGGCAGGGAAAAAGAGAGCATCATGGCTTGATCAGGGGCTGCAGAACAGGAGTGGGCTCAGGGGACACAGGACAGAGCAGGCTGAAACAGAGAAGTGGCACAGGCTCCATGTCCCTCCCTGCAGCAGTTTCATGCACACATGCTCTTACTCTGAAGCCTGAACCAATGCTTTTTTCCCCTAAATCTTCACAACCAACTCCATGATTTTATTCTGAGAGGTGGTACAAAAGAACATGACTGCAGCCAGCCAACAACAGCTTTAACATCTGCCTCACATGTCTATGGCTACGTTAACCCTGCCATTTATCCAACCTTATGGTGACAAATGCGGAGGGACTGGCAAGAAGCCACAGATCAACAAGTTCTGTGCTCGAATAAAAACTATCACTTACAACTCCACAGCTCTATAACCTAGAATAGCTGGTCTAGGCCACATAGAGAGATTTCTAATTTTAAATAGGTGTAAATAAGATGAAAAATGAACAATTACATTTGAGGATATACAATTTCTTTAAACAAGAAGGCAACTTCAAGCCTTAGTCACTAGAAAACTTTACAGTCATTCCCTGCCCACCTGACACCGAAGCCTGTTATTTAATTTCTCTTCTGAGGTTACAGTCATGCACATAAACCAGTCTGTTCACATCAGCAGCAAGAGATTACCTCATCAACCACCAAGCAAGTGCAGAACCTACAAGAAGTAAAATGTATTCTGGTTTACAAAGCTATTTGAATAAAGGAGCAGCTTCTAGTGCATCTTCAAAGCCATCCAAGCAGGATATATTTGTATAGCAAACTGAGACAGTTGCTTTGGATGAAATTGGTAAGAAAAGTGTCCAGAGAACTGGACAAGGAGAGGAAAGCCAGCCCTGCCAAGCACAGAAATACCGCATTTAAACAAGCTCAGAGTACCCAATTAGTGAGCAATTACAAAATAACGTGAAACACTCTTTAAGGAGGAGACAGTCTTCATCTTCTGTTGCAAGAGAACACACAGTAAACAGGGAATTCTCCATATAGAATACCTTTGTTCCTACCCCTGGAGTCTGCAATGTAGTGGTATTTATCAGAAGGAACTGGAGTGCAGGGATACACCAGCTCTGACTCAGACGAGCCTTGCTAACCTACCCAGCATGTGAGTAACCCAACCACCCTGCTCCCAGTGCCCTGCCCACCTGTGTGGGATTCACTACAGACATGTCTTTCCAGGCTCAGGGGCCAGGACAGCACAGCTCCTGTCACCCACACATCCCTCCCATGTGTGTCCAGAAGGGAGAGCAGAGCCTGAGAGCAGAGCAGAGCAGAGCAGAGCAGTCAGGCTGCTCTGGCCAGCAGAGCTCCTACAGGAACCTGAAGGCACCTGGGCAGAAGTGTGGGGCCAGCATGGGAGCAGAGCAGATCCTGGCAAGCCCCACGAGGCACAGACAGCACAGCAGAGACTGGGGATGCTCCCTGGGCTGCCAAGAAACATTTCTGTCTGGGCAGAGCCTCCTGCTACAGCAGTGGAGCCACATCTGGTCCCAGGGACTGCAGCCCAAACTCCACAGCCATTTCCAGCTCTAAAACCATGGGCTAAATTCCAAGATTCAGGCTGACAGACAGTAGATTCAAGTACCAGCATCCAGGAAAGGAGAAACTGCTCAGAAGGAGGAAAGAAAGCAGTTTTTGATCTGCACTGACCAGGACTTCTTGTGGGCAGCCCATCCCTGCAGCCAGCAAAGCCTGGGATGCAGGTGGGAACACGACCAGGGTGAGGCAGAGGCCAGAGGATGGCCAGGCAGAGGTCTCTGCAGCAGGGAGCTTTCCCACCAGCATCAGAAAACAGCCACCACTTTCCTAATATAAAAGAAGAGACAGAACTTCTGAAGAGTGTCAGGGCTGTCTGTACAGGAAGAGGCATCCACTGATCCTACCTGGTGTTGGATTTTTACAGTCTCAGTGACAACATCCACCTAAAAGAACAGATGGCAAGGTGGAAAAAGGAAGGAGCCCTTTTTTACAGGATTTAGAGCAAATCCCTTTGGGACCAGAGTAACACCAGAACATGAGCAGTCCATTCCACACAGATCCATCCTCAGCTCCATCAGGGTTACAGCCCAGGGACACAACAAGAGTCACCACTTGCTATGCCTCGAATCCCAGACAACACATCCACTGCTTCACTGACTTCTCTGGACTGAGGATTTAGGATAGCACTTGCCAGGAGAGCCTGAGAACCAGGAGTTTTCCAGGGACCAGCAATTATGCAGACTTAAAAGGAACTCTGAAAAGCAGGGAAATAAGCCCCTCATTTGCGTAAGGAGGTAGATATGCATCTTTTCACAAAATTACATATTCTTTTGATCTCAGTGCCTTCTGGCAGAAATGAGAGCTGCAAATCCTCAACAACAGCAAAACATGGTGGGTTCCTGCTGCTCAGACCCAGAGAAACAATATACCTGTAATACCCCTGGCAGCCTCATTACTGTCAGAGCAAACAGTGCTAGGCAAGAAACCAGACTGATAAAGAGTTTAAAATACCCGAATTACAGTTTGTACCGATGCTTTCGCACTCAGTGACTTGTTTTGGTGCCATCTAGTGCCACACAGTGAGGTTCCTGCACGGAGGTGGCACCTAAAGACAGGTCCAGATCTGCAAAAGGACTGCAGGAATTCCATCATCTCCAGGTTCCCATGGGAGCAGTCGGGTCTGATGGAATTGCTGAGATCTGAATGATTTTGCCAGTTTTCCTATCAAAACTTGTCAGCAGAAAGCGAAGCACAAAAAAACTGCTGCATTTACAGACGGGTAAAGGAAAGCCAGATCTGGAGCACAGCCTTGCAAACTGGCCTTGATAAAATCCCTTTGAACAATGTCAAACATTGTGAGGCCATTATGGCATAGGTGAGGTTCTGCATGTTGGAGGGTTTCCTGTGTGCCACCTTCTGATGTGCTTTATTCAAACCACCAGAAAGAAACAGCAACTTGCCATTCCCATCCCAGTTTGGGGAGATACAGCAGGGACTTACACACATATAATGCATAATTAAGGACGCAATTTTTTTACTTCAAGAAGTGAGAGATGATAAACTGTTGGAAAAAATCCACTCTTTGGCATCTCTCACTAAAATGAATGAGGATGGGGCAATTAGGACTGACAGCACTGCCCCACTGTGCCGTGCCCAGGGACCAGCCCTCAGCAAGCTCAGCCCTTTGCTGGCAATTCCAGAGGAACCTCCTTTCACAAAGCTCCTCTGCCTGCAAGGGAGAGGAAGGGGGGCTCTCCTGTTTCAATCTGGATTGTTTTTCCCCCAGAACATCATCCTGGCACAGTCCCTGCCACATCTCAGATCCACAGCTGCCAGTGGGACTCCTGAAGAGCATTTCAGCTGGAAACCTACAGCAACACAAAGGATGGGGTACAATTTGTCCTATGGAAAACTGCCAGGTAAAATAACAATGGAAATGTGGCTGAGAAGTGTTTACCCTTTTACTGTCAGTCCTACCAGCATTTCAAAGAAGTCATTGCAGCACATTGGGCTGTCTGAGCATTGCCCAGCTCTGCCCCATGGCTGGTCTGATTTACCTCAACAGCCAAGGTCAGAGCACAAACAACAGGAAACAAAATGTACTGTCACTTTCTGACAGAGTTTATAAGGCTGAAGTTCTTTCACAAACATTTACACTTGAAACATTAAAATCCCCCCGAGACTGTGATTTTAAAATATATTAAACTAAGCTTTAAAGGAGCATTTTGAGAGGCCTCAGGAATCTTTCCAGAGCCCTGTGTCCTGACAAATGTCATCTCAGCTCACAAGTTGTGTCCTGTCAAGAAAGCCAAGACCTGACAACCTGCAGGTTTGATTCATGGCTTGCCCAAGCAGCCTTCAGAGAGCACATTTTAGAGAGGACAATTTTAAAATGGCCCCATTTGCCAAATCCCAGAAACAAGCTTTAAATTGCTATTTTGCCTCCCTCCCCCAGCTGATCGCCTCAGCCCAGACAACAGCACCTCGTCCAACACCAGCACCGGCTCCCCTGGGAACTCCACACACGACGAGTTCACCACCATCGTCCTGCCCGTGCTTTACCTCATCATCTTCCTGGCCAGCCTCCTGCTCAATGGCCTGGCAGTGTGGATCTTCTTCCACATCAGAAATAAAACCAGCTTTATATTTTACCTCAAAAACATCGTGGTGGCAGACCTGCTCATGACACTGACGTTCCCCTTCAAGATCATCCAGGACTCGCGGCTGGGGCCGTGGCACTTCAACTCCTTCCTGTGCCGCTACACCACGGTGCTCTTCTACGCCAACATGTACACCACCATCGTCTTCCTGGGGCTCATCAGCATCGACCGCTACCTGAAGGTGGTGAAGCCCTTTGGGGACTCCAGGATGTACAGCATCACCTTCACCAAGGTGCTGTCCGCCTGCGTGTGGGTGGTGATGGCGTTCCTGGCGCTGCCAAACCTGATCCTCACCAATGGCTACCCCACCAGGAGGAACATCGACGACTGCCTGAAGCTGAAGTCGCCCCTGGGAGTCAAGTGGCACTCGGCCGTCATCTACATCAACACCTGCATGTTCGTGGTGGTGCTGGTGGTGCTGATAGGGTGCTACATTGCCATCTCCAGGTACATTTATAAATCAAGCAAACAGTTCATCAGCTCATCCAGCCGAAAGCGGAAGCACAACCAGAGCATAAGGGTTGTCGTGGCTGTGTTTTTCACCTGCTTTCTGCCCTACCATTTGTGCCGAATACCCTTCACTTTTAGTCATTTGGACAAAATTTTAGATGACTCTGCACATAAAATCCTGTATTATTGTAAGGAAATGACACTGTTCCTGTCCGCATGCAATGTCTGCCTGGATCCAATCATTTATTTCTTCATGTGCCGCTCATTCTCCCGAAGGCTGTTCAGGAAATCCAACATGAGGACCAGGAGCGAGAGCATCAGGTCCCTGCAGAGTGTCAGGAGATCAGAGGTGCGCATCTACCACGAGTACACCGATGTCTGAGGGCACCCCCAGAGACTTGGCTAACTTGTGAGTTTGTATATCATGTAAATAAAATGTCTCTGAGTGTCTGACCACGGAAGCTCATTAAGGAGTGTGCAGACATGTCCAGCTTTTCTGTGTCAGCTCATCAACATCCCTCTCAAATCCCACCCCCAGAGCGGTCAGGCTTGCTCCAAGGAGGTTTGGGGCTGGTTTGGGAAGCTGGTTAGTTCATTCATTCAAAGGCCAACCTAAGGGTGCCTCAGGTCAGAAAATAACCCAGAGCAGCCAGGATGGACACGCTCTGGCCTTGGAGCAGGGTCCAGTTAGAGGGGTCAGCACCCCCAGGGTCCGGTGGATGGTGGTGGATGAATGGGAGGGGGAGAAGGTGGCACAGGCTCCTGGGGGCACCCTTGGTGGGTCTGGTGGATGGTGGTGGATGAATGGGAGGGGGAGAAGGTGGCAGAGGTTCCTGGGGGACCCTCGGTGTGCCCGGGGCAGGGCGAGGCTCAGGCTGCCCACACAGCACCATCACAGCACCTCATCCAGGATGTGGTGGCACTGAATCCTCCACACCCAACAATGTTCCCATGGATCCCTCTGTCCTGGACTCACCAAGGACTGATCAGTTCTGTTTAGAGCCAGCTTTGAACAGGCAGACTGGCAGGAACAGGTCAATGTCCTGAGCAACCTGTGCTCACAGCCAGCCTGGGGCTGTAGTGCAGCTGCACAAGCAGGAGATGGCAACAGTCCATCAGCCAGGCCCTCACACAGGTAAGGACTTCCCTTTAATACAGGAAAATAAGTGTTTGACAAGCAAACCCTGAAAATGCAGCACTCAAATAACACGATTAAATTCTGCAAGAGAACATCTTTGATGAAGTTTTCTGATGAAACAAGGGTTTCTTTCTTCTTTTTTTTTTTTTACAATGCTAGCTTAGGTTGTGTTTTATGAATAATTAAGAAGTTGAAATGTAAGTATGATAATATTTGAATTAATCCAAGTATTATAAAACTACTTACATTGTTCAGGGGAGAACATTTCTGGAAAGGAACACAGGATATTTTGAACGTTTATTCTGCTTTAAATAAAAATACTTTAAATGGCTAAAATACCACAGATAAACCCTGCTTCCCAATCAGCTCTGTAGGAAACTATTCACACATACCCTCAAAGACCAGTTCTGGGACCAAATCTGCCATCTTGCACCCTAAGGGATCAATGCACATACAAACTTCTATTAAGAGAAACATCTTGGGGGCTGAGTCTCATAGTTTAAATTCTCACAAACACCAAATTAAATGGAATGATAATATTTAGGACTGGAAGATCAGCTCTGTACACAGACATTCCTAACCAAAGACTCTCCTCTTAGGTCTTATATGGTTAAAGTAAAACAAGACCAAGTGCTTCTGGTCTCCCTTTTGCAAATGGAAATCACCAAGGGTTTACAGTTTCTTATATTGTGCCTGATAATTCCTTTATTAAATTCATAGTGATGTTTTCCGAGGTCAGTGGTGGACTTCCCACGCAACACCAGCAAACCCCAAAGACCCACTTCAGAGGAAAAATCCCTTAATATCCCTAGCCATGCTGATTCCTTGTAAGGACTTTACACCAAAAAGTCTCTTACCCAAAGCAACCACACTCCAGTGTTGGGGTCGTGCCCTTCAAAGAACAGCCTGAAGGATGGTCCCCCCTTTCCAGGGAATAAAGGATAAAGCAGTCAGTAGTTTCTGGAAGGTGCACCCCCAGCAGTGGTGCATCCCTGTGCAATCTGGGAAGGGGAGACACAGCCATGCCCTCCCAGCACACAGCCCAGCCAGGACTGGGTTCCTGCCTCTGCTCTGCAGCCTGACAGCTTGGATGCAGACAGCACTTTGCTGTGAAATCACCCCAAAAGCAGCCTGCCTTATCTTGACAGGGTGCATCTGTGATAATCCCTCATCTCTGGTTTGTACACACACTCACATACACAACAGCTCTTTGAAGATGCTATTTGTGAAATATTTTCCCAGGGTTAAAAATGAATTATGCAACATCCCAATCTCCAAATACCAGATAACTATATTTAATTTGTCCAGATTTGACATGGAATTTTGGTCCTTAAAAGTTCATCTTGAAAGAAAAAGCTACAAGGAAGTTTGCAGAGAAAGTCTCAGCCCCAACCTACACTGTCATTTCAGGGAGCCATATCAGGGCAGATGCAAATGTAAGCTCTGGCTGTGCAGTCCCAGAGCCCCATTTCTAACAGAAAACAGTTTCCTGGCTGGAAACACAACAGCAGATACGACTCAAGGATGTAAGGAGTAATTCTAGAACAATTGAACAATTCATAAACATTTGGGTTTTTTGCATTCAGTAAACTCTTCATTACAATGTTTGTAATTCAAATGTAATTATCTTCTACACACACTCATTGTATGTAAAGGCAGAACTCCCCAAGCTGGGGGGTTATTGTGGTGGAAATGTCATCTGAACTGATGCTCAGAGACAGCTCTAGACCACAACTGGGGCAGGACTTTTGTCACTACATCCATCATACCCTCTGCTACCAAAGTTTCACAAGTTGACACAGAATTGCCAGAACAGATCCACAAGTTTGTCCCCTTCACCCTTCCCAGAAGAGACACCATTTGGTAAGTCCTGTGCCCATGGCTATGCTGAGTGTTGACCCAGGATATTAAACTTGTGACTGCAATTGTATTGATACCATTTTATAGAGCTACTCTGCAGTTAATGTATTTCTCACCAGCAATCTAAAAGAACTGTATATGTCACATTCAATAACCTGTGCTATTCATGACCCCAGCTGGGTCTTCTGACTGTGACCAGACCTACAGTTCACAGACCATTTGCCCAGCTGGTGTCAGGCCCAGAGTTATGTTTTTTGCAACATTAAATTGACAGTCACAGGATTGCCATGGATAAATTACCACAGAAATACAAGTGTGCATCAATCCAGGCAGGGATAGAACAGCCCCAAAAATGTCTGAAGGATGAGAACAAATATAGTAGAGTGAGTAAAACAATGTATAAATCAGATGAAAATAGTGCAGTTTTGGGAGCTTATCTCATGAACACAACAAAACATTCCCCATTCCCTGAAATGGTTGCAGATGTAGAATATCAGACTCTGAAGTCAGAAGATGAGTCAGAAGTTTCTTTCTTGGGAAAGAAACATGGAAGAAAGTGGAAAAATCATATAGATATTCTTCTAAATAAAAATGAGCAACTAGAAATACTACTGTCTGTGGCTGAAAGACAAGAGGAACAGCTCCAGGAAAGTTTAGGGAAGTTACTTGATCAAATCCCACAGGAAGCAGTCTTTAATTCAGTCCTGCACAGCTCCATCCGTCAGCACCCTGCTGCCCCTCAGTGCACCCCATAAGGCAGGATGTCCACCCTGCTGCCACTCAGTGCACCCCATAAGGCAGGATGTCCACCCTGCTGCCCCTCACTGCACCCCATAAGGCAGGATGTCTGCCCTGGGAGTGGCAGTGGTGCCATCTGAATGCAGACACAGGCCTGATGAGCGAGTTCCAGACAGATCCTTGTAAGGCATGAGAAGGCTGTTCCACGAGGATGCACAGACATCCACCCATCAGCCAAACAAAACTGAACAGAAAGGCTTTGCTAGCATGTTTGACAGGGTAAAAACCCCAACCAGAAGTTCTGCAATACTTTTGGGATTAGCCTGCCTTCTTGGGGGATTATCCTAGTAAAATATTTGCTTTTAGCAATTCCAAAAGCTTGGCCACCAATCCAGTAGGATCTGTGTGATGTCACATGGAGCAGGGCTGGAAGCACTGCCAGTTGTGTTAGCAGCTCTGCTAACAGCACAGATAAGATCCACAGTCACAGGGATCACTGACACCTGGCAATGCTCTGGTGGTGTAAGATCCTGCATTTAGAACACAAGTCAGAACCTGTCAGCCCCACTCTTGTCAGCAAAGGCTGCAGAGCTGCCACCTCACCTTGCACTGCTGTCACCAGACATGAAATCACCCCCAACTCCTTGGTCACCAGGTGAGCTCTGCCATGCTGGCCGTGTTCTCCCCCCTCATCAGCAGGACCATACAAAAGCATTCACTTCTTAGGCCCTGAGCTCAGACAAAGCATTAAAAAGCTTCTCTTAATAAAACAACCAGCAGAAGGGAATTTTGTAGTTTTGGGGAAGAAGACTTGTATGACTAAAGGTAAAATACATTATCAGTTTGTTCTTAAGCCACCAAAAGCACACGGTATAGAGTAAGGTCTTCTGGCAACCCCACTCCCTGCTTGCTTTCTAAACCTTTGGAAAGAGCTGCTGTATCTTTAGATCCTTAAACACTGGATTTGGCTGGCATTTTGGAAAAATACCCATGTTTGTATAACAGAGCAACCCCTCGGTTTGCCCTGGTGGCCAGAGTCATTCCAACAGGGTGAAGCTGCACACAGGGCTCAGGCACCCCACCCACCCCTTAAGCTCTTAATCCTTTGCCCTGGACAACTGCTTACTCCTCACTACAAAAATTATCCGTGCTGCAACATCTAATCCACCACAGGACAGCAGCTTATCCTGGCAAACACCACACTGCCCCTTCCTTTGGGGCTCCTGGGAGTGCACACTTCCCTTCCTCGCTGCAGGCAGCACCCTGACTGATACTTGTCAGTCAGACAGCACTCTGACTGACATACTTGGTTCTAGCTCAACAACTCTGAGCAAGTTTCAACCAAGAATGACATTTTAAACCCAAAAGTACAGCCATGCCATAGGAAATCCTACAACGACAGAATATTAAAATATAAAGTATGAACACGTAAAGTATAAAATTACTCATATAGGTACACATAACTTTTGATCAGCTCCAGTGCCAACAGTCTGCCAGGACCATGCACTGTTCAGATTAGGTCTCCAACTTGACCGCATGTGAAACGTTTTGCTTCATTTGTATTTGAGTTGTGTTTCAAGTACAGAAGCCAACACCAAACAAAATCAAAAAACAATACATCAGATGAAAGCACAGTGTGAGGGAGACAGGGAACATACCCAAGAGGCCAGCCATGGGATGGCTGTTTACAGACACAGGAACAGCCTTAGACATTTAACATGGAAAGGTGCTTTTAAGCTGTTTCTTCTCTACCTCAGTGCATTAACACACACAAAGGTGTGTTCTTCGCTCACCATTCAAAGCAAACACTTATCTCGATCCTGTTCTGGACAATGAAGTTGGTGAATTACAGAGTTGCTGCAAGCCTGACCAGCAGGGTCCCACTGCCCACCTAGAGACTCATTCCATTTATTTCAAAATAGTCTGGGTTCCACACCCCAAAAATGTTTTGCAAAGCACAGAGGACAACCCTGGACTGTTCCAGTACTAAACAGCGACTTCTGACTTTAACCCAAAGAAATTTCCCCTTTAGAAAGAAGGAATGTACCCTTCCACTCAGAGACAGGCTGTATCTAATAGCTGCTCCTCACTCCCATCCTGGGGGGACAATTCCATTACATAAGTAGAGCCGAATGGAAATTGTTCTAAAAACATCTCATGAAATGTCAGTGGGAACTGCTCTGAAAACCACGGGACCAGGCACAGCAACTGGGACTGACAGGAAGCCTGGGCGTGCAGAGAAGGGGTGTGTGATTTCCTGGGAGCATCAGGCTCTGGTGTTTGCTGTGCCCCTGAACAGCCAGGCAGCCTTCCCAGCACAAACCTGAGCCCCCATAAAGCAACCAGTGGAAATCCACTGCAGCATCCCCCTGCTAACACTGATCCAAGTTACTCAGTATAAATGAGCTACATCATATTCTCAGAAAGCCCTCAAATACAGCACTGGTGGTGTTCTCTTCAGAGTAACAGAGGCAGCACAAGGTGACAGTTCATCAAACATTGGGCACCCCAGCAGGGCTCCATCCAGCAGCCCCAGGGGTGCTCCCTGCCAGAGCTCCAGCACAAAGACAAGGAGGGGCAGCAGGGATATGCCATGCTGAGCTGTCTGATGCCTCTGCATGTTTGGCTGGGAAGGAACAGCCAGCCCAGTCACACTGCATTATCAGGGCTGACAAGAACAAGAGGTTGCACTTTGTCTCAGAGCACTCTCTGGTTTTCCTTGGGTGGAGAGTGCAGCAGGAGGAGAGATAGGAAAGAATATCCAAACCACTGATCTAAATTGATTTATCTACTTTACAACTTCACAGCCCCATTTCTAGGTGGGACAAGAGCAACTCAGGAGCCGATCTGGGACCCCAGGAAAGGAACTGGATATCAGAAACCACTGAGAACCCCTTTTAAGCCAGGTGGAATTTTCCAAGTCAGACTCCCCATTCAAATCCAGTCTTTCAAATAGGGATTAATATATAGGCAATCAAACCCCAAAGATGTACCAATCATGGATGTTACCCCACCGAAGTCCAGCCCTGCAGTGACACACTTGCTGTATTAGATGATGGGAAAGGCCACTTCCATCACACACAGACTGGCAGTCTGACCAAAGTGTTGGCTGCAGGTTCAAGTCATGATTTTTCTGATGAGTCAGCAAAAAACCTTATTCAGCTCTTTGCCAAATGCTCACACCTGAAATAAGGGAATAACTCCTGACTGTTTCAGTTATTTCCTCCAAATTTTCCTTTTGCTGAGTCTCTGAACAGTGACCTCCTTCAACAGAAGTTGCGGTGTGCTGCACGTAAAGTAAGAACTGCCCATGGGAAGGAGAGATTCCATCAAGCTTGGGAAACAATTCGGCTTTGCCAGAAGTTTCGCTTACCCTTTATTTTGTATTTCTCTTTCAAATTCAGTTGTCTTGGCCAGACTCCCCTTCCCCTCCTGCAAAGATTCCATCTGGACACAAATGGAACATTGCTTATTTTAATTTTAGGCTTAGATGAGGAAGCTGTTGGAAAAAGTTTGTTGTAGGTCACACTCTGAAAGCTGACCCTGGTCCCAAAAGGGATAGTGAGGCTTCTGCTGCTGCTTCTGGGGAGAGGAAGCATACCAATTTAAAAAAATATATAAATAAAAAGTTTTTTTAATTAACTACAAACTCTGTCTCAGAAGGCCAAAGGTTTTTAAAGCCAAAGCCTTATTAATCCATTCCTCTTGCCCTCATTCCAAGAAATGACCATCGGGTGGATGGAAAGAGATGGAAAGTTTGGCTGCCTGGTGCCTTCTGGGGAGGCCTTGAGAGGCCTCGTGCACTGTTCTGACTGACCCATAACCAACAACCAAACCCACCACTCGAAGCCATGAATTGACCACTACAGCTTGAGCTGGGAGTCTCAGAACTGAGAGAGGGGTAAGAGCACTCACAAAAATGTACAGACAGTTTTGCCTCTCAATATATGCACTACTGCACTAAGAGATTCAAGGAAATTTGGGGCAAGGAAGGAACTAGAGGTTTGGGTTATCACACACTGGCCCCGAGTAAAGGACGTTCACATGGCATGAACACATTGGCAGAAGATACATTCATTTCTCCATGCCTTTGGACCTTCCTTGTACAGGGATAAACCCTCACAGAAGGAAATTCCATGAGGAACTGTGTATTTACAGAGCCCATCATGCACTACACGCTTATTAGCTTTAAGGCACACAAGTTACACATTTCACTTATTTTAAAATAAACATTTCAACATCAGTTTGTCTCCCCAAACTTCAGCTCCTGCTCAGAATATTCTCCTTTCCCACATTCACAGAGAACATACTAGCTTTTCTATTACCATAGATGTTCATTTTTTCTGTGCTTGATGTCAAAGCCTCCCAGTAAATTTATAGGAGGACTAGAAAGGGAGGAAGCCAGGCAGGTGATTAAAAGAATAGGGGGGTAAGAAAGAAAAACAAGACAGCCAAACACCCAAGATCCATCAGGTATCCCTGGAACCCATCTCCCCGTGTGAGCACGCCCTGGGCAGGCAAGGGGCGAGCCCGTGGCTCCGGTTTAGACCCTCCCGTGCAGGAGCAGCAGTGCCGGCCACGATGAGTCACAGCCAAGGTCGCAGCCAGCCCTGGGAACAGCTGGGGGAAGGCAAAGCACAGCCCCGGAGCTCGGAGCGCTCATTGCTGGGCTCTGCTGGGAGCTGCTTCTCTCTGACCGCCCCGAGCTGAGCTCGGCACCGGCCGGGCAGGGCACGGCACAGACCCCAGACCTCCCCCTGCCTGCTCCCAAACCCCCTGCCCCCAAATCCGAGCGGGGAGCGCGGACCTGCCCCGAAATCCGAGCGGGGAGCGCGGACGGGGCGGGCAAGGAGCGCTCCGACAGACGGCACCGGCACAGCCCGACCCGTCCAGGCTGCCCCTTCCCGGCCACTCCCCGTGCCAAGGCGGCTGCGAAGGCTCCTTCTGTTCCTGGTCACACCTGAGGAGCCACCACACGTGCCATCCATCCCACCCCGCTGTCCAGGGGAGACGCCGCCGTCCATCACCCGCTCCTGCTCCCTCCCAGCGCTCTCAAACACCCTCGGGTATTTTTCAGTAACTGCCACGGAGATTTTATTTTTTAAGTTGGCAAAGAAGGTGAAAATCCGAGTGTTCTGCAAACGACTGACAACTTCGAGCACAAAGGAGCAGTTGTAACTAACTACAGAAACCCGCACAGAAACTACTCCAGACCTGCGAGGCTGAGCCAGAACGGACGGAGGACACGCAGGAAAGGATCCCCCATGTCTGTCGTAAGAAAAATACGTTTTCTAAGCAACTATTTTTGTTTTAGTTTATGACTGAGAAAACAGAACTATATAAAACATAGTTTAAAATGTCAGGAAATAGAATTTAAAGTAAAATAAATTACAAATTTTACTACCAAAATAGAATATTAAAGAAAATTATTTCTTTCTTTAAGACACATTTTACTACTTCTAAAAACCCAGTTTTAGGACAATTAAACTAATTGTTAAATGTTTTATTGAGCCAGTGCCGTGGTTTTAGGTAGGGTAGAGGTAATTTTCTCTCAGTAGCTGGTACACAGCTGTGTTTGGGTTTGGGACAAGAACAACCTTGGTAATGCCCTGCTGGTTTAGCTGTTGCTGGGCTGGGCTCACACCAAGTCAAGGACTTTCCTGCTTCTCGTGCCCTCCCAGCACAAAGGGGCACAAGGAGCTGGGTGGGCACTGCCAGGACAGCTGACCCAGCACTTGTTTTTTTGGGGTTTATTTATCTCTCTGTTATTCTCCTTTTCATTACGATCTTTTTATCATTATATTTCAGTTCCTAAACTGTTCTTTTTCTGATCCTAACAATTCCTCTCACATTCATCACTCCCTAATTTCAACCTGGTAATTCAGAGAGAGGAAGGATCTCAGTGGGGAAATTTTGTGGCTTAATTAAAAAAAATATTTGAGCTAGATCTGAATATGATTCTACATGCAAAGAGCTCAAAGCATTGTCCAAGTTCCCATGTGAGTTTCAGGGTTTGCATAGACACTTCACGGGCTCCAGTTTTTTAATGCTAAAAGCTTATGGGGTCAGAATAATGCAGGCCCTTGTCTAAAAATCAGAAACAAAGAGAGAATGAAAACTTAGCTTATCAGAAAAACAAAACTGCTAAATTTCAGACTTCAAGGGAGCACAGGGGCTGCTACACAGTAAGAAGAAATGAAACAATTGCAGGTGGGTTTTGCAAGACAGAAGTGCAATTCTGTCCTTGAGATGTCCAGACACTGCACCCAAAGGAGCCTGCACTGCCCTCAGGAGCCCAGAGCTTTAATGTGAAATGCACCACCTTATCTGCACTGCCCTGTGTACCTGCTGGCTCTCCTCGCCGTGTCCTTCAGAGATGTGCCAGGAGAACATCAGGTATGACCTAAGCAATGCAGTACCTGGGGCACTGACCACCTCCTCCTGCCTCCAACAGGCTGGATCAGAAGTGAGAAACACTGTTCATGTGCACAGAGTCATTCACACTTCTGTGCTTCCCCTTACCAGCTGCAGCTGCAGACAGGACATACCCACATCATCACCACTGCTCCTCGTGGGGCCACAGTGACACTTACAGGGCACACATCTGTCCTCAGCTGCTGTCAGAGGGGACAGAGCGGGGACAGCACCCCATGGCCCTGCCGTCCTCCTGAGCCTTGCCACCCCTCTGAGACCCCAGCAGCTTTCTCACTGGGTTACACCAGCACTGCAAGTTTGCCCAGCACCAACATTCCCACCACGTTAAAGAGAAAATCTTAGAACAAGGTTCTTCTTTTAGCACACTCAGCACAGCTCACACTGGCTGTGGTCTTGTGCTTCCTCCATCTCCAGCTTCCTCCTAACACCAGATGTACCATCAGCCATGAGCATCTCCCCAGTTAACTCCATTTCACAGTCCAAAAAACATTTTTGGAGACAGTGACTACTGTTGCCAGTTCCTGACCCTGTAATTGCGTTGTTTGTTTATTTATCAGGCAGCTGCATTCATTTCCATAAACAGCTCAAATGTGCACTTGGTACTACAGAACCTTTGGTAAATTTAGGGTAAATAAAAAAAAAAAGAAAACTGAACTTGTAAATATTATTCTTACATTCAGTAAATCAGCCATGAACTTTGAAAAAGCTGAGAAAGTTCAAAAGTTTTCTATATTTTACCAAATCAATCTTGTTCATCTGGTGAATCAAGTGTGCTGGGTTTGCACAAGCAGCTGAATTATTTGCACAAATCAATACACTTTGTGCTGGCCTGAGCCTTCTGGGCCAAGAACTGCTGCTGGAGTATGAAAGGCTGTTTGTGACATCCCTCCCAAAAGGTGGCACCAAAATGTACCCTCTGCTCACGCCAGCAGCAGCTACAGGAGCCACCTGGACCCCGTGGCCAGTGAGGGGACAGTGCTCTCTGCCAATGCTGAACCTCTCACAGCAGCAGGACAGGGATTCCAGAAAGAGCTGAGTGTGCCACAAGGTGACAGAGCAGATTAAACTGATCAGGAACACAAACATTGCAATGCACAGCTGGGGACACAAGGGCCTTGAGCCTTACCCATGCAGTGATGGGTTTAGGTTGAATATGACTGCTCCATGGCTCTGTCCCCAACCAATTCTGAACTTCTGCTGGCAGATCTGAAGCCCTGTCCAAGTACCAACCCCGAGACCATCCAAACAGGCGTTGTGCTGCAGGACAGCACCACAGGGTCACCCTGTCCTGTGTCACAAGACTATCCTCCTGTCCCTCCCACAGGTCTCACAGCAAGAGCAGAGGCCCCTCCAAGAATGGACAGTGCTCTAGACCCTTAGCAAAGCCCCACAGCAGCAGCACACAGAAGGTAAGGGCTTGCCAATGATACAGAAGATGTCCAGAGTCTGGCTTGGACTGTGGCTGCCTCTCGACAAGAGGCAGTTGATAAATCTGCTGGTATCAAATGTCAGATTTGTCTGAGGTGTTCTCCACGCTGCACAGACACAACAGACTTTACAAAGACCACATGCCCACATCTCTAATGACACTGTTCTGAAATACTCCTCTGTTGTATGATGCCTCAGCACAAACATACTCCAGGAACTTTAAGCCACTCAATATGTGCCCCCAAGTCTAAGCATAGAAAGACCCACCTGCAGGTTCTTTGTTTTGGAAAATCCTGCAGAGCAGGAACAAGTTCTAAACACACCATGTGCAGGGAGAGGGTCCTGCTGAGACAGCTGGCAAAAGGAAGAAAACAGGGACACAGAAGAAAAGAACAGTTTTTAAATACAGTGTGTTCCTATTTAAACGAAAATGCCATTTACTATTTGGTGCCTCTCCAGGAGGTCCTTCTAATTTCACTGGTATCACCCTAAACTTCATCCATTTACCTCTCAGCCCTAACACATCTATTCACATGGTAGTTGTAATACCCTCTCTCCAAACCATCTTTTTGCTTTAAAACCCCAATCAAACAAAAGCAAATGCCTTGGTGATTAGAGCTGGAACAAAGACAGGATGGCCATTACTCCAGTGGAAGAGCTACTAGGCAGAGGTTAAGAGCAGGTTTTGGGTGTGCTCAGGTAACTCCTGCTCTATCCCTCCACTCATCCATGCAGGTTCCAGAACACACCTAAACTGATCAGCCTTTACAGCATCTGCAGGAGGTACAGAAAACAATACACCAAAGGACACAATTTTACTTATTGAGAGATGTTCATTTCTAGTTGCTGGGTATCACCAGGCTTGACTAACATTAGAGGGCTTTTCACAGAGTACTTTGACCCGGAATATTCATATCTCTCACCTTCCTGCTAAACCACTGCTAAAAATACAAACTGGTCCTTGAATACATCCCATGTGTATTTGTGTCACCAGACCCCTGTGCACCAGTCCCAGTTCACAGCACATGGGCTCATGCCCGCAGGAAAGAGGCAGCCCAGGGCTGGGAGACAATGGGTTAAAGTCAAACAGAGAAGCAAAAGGATTCTCTTGCCAAAGCAGCAGCGTGCCCTTGAACACGAGTAGAAAACTTCCAGTAATTAATGCAAAGCCCAGCACCACTCTGCCCTACTTAGATGCTCTTTCTCTGCTTGTAGGAATGAAGGTGCTGTAAGATGTTCAACGCCAGCACAGACTCCTCGGGAAGCAACTGCAGCCACCGCACGGCAATAACCACGACAGTCATTCCTCTGCTCTACTCCTTCATCTTCCTCACTGGGCTCCTGCTGAACGCTGGGGCAGCCTGGCTCTTCCTCTACGTTGCGAGCACCAAGAGTTTTATTGTCTACCTTAAAAACATCGCTGTGGCTGATCTCCTCATGAGCCTGACATTTCCTTTTAAAATCCTTGCTGACTCCGAAATTGCCCCTCCAACGCTCAGCCTGTTTGTGTGCAGATACTCTGCCGTCGTCTTCTACATGAACATGTACATCGGGATCACCTTCTTTGGCCTCATAGGGTTTGACAGATACTACAAAATTGTGAAGCCTTTGCTCACCTCCTTTGTTCACACAGTTAGCTGCAGCAAGGTGGTCTCTATAATCATATGGCTATTGTTAATGTTTATGTCATTTCCAAACATGATTTTAACTAATGAAATCACTGAAGATGATTATTCTAGAAAATGTATAGGTCTTAAAAGTGAGCTCGGCAGACAGTGGCACAAAGCAACAACTTACATTTGCACGGGGATTTTCTGGGTTGTTTTTTTTCTGCTAATCATATTTTACACTTCTATATCCAAAAAAATATACAGCTCTTACAAAAAATTCCGAAGGAGCTCGGACATGGCCAAGAGAAAAACCAGCCGGAACATATTCAGCATCATGTTTGTATTTGTCATTTGCTTTGTACCCTACCACCTCTGCAGGACCCCATACACCCTGAGCCAGACCAGCTCCCAGTTCACCTGCCAGTCCCAAAAATCATTATATTATGCCAAGGAGTTCACTCTGGTGCTGTCTGCTGCAAACGTCTGCCTTGACCCCTTTCTTTATTTTTATCTCTGCCTCCCCTTCAGAGAAAAGCTGTACCAAAAACTGCATCTCAAGCTGAAAGCTTCAAGTGAGGTTGAAATTTCTAAATCCAGAAGATCAAATACACTTCAGGAAAGTATAAACATCTTGTAGTTTTGGATCTGTACAGTTATGCACATTTCAGGAAGTCATTCATGAATGCAAATCTCCCCAAGAAACAGAACAGATGAGAACCAGCAACAAACAAAAAAGTTTAAACACAAAACATCAAGGGCTGTTTCTCTGTATACAACCATTGTTGCATGTGCCAAGATATTCATTATGTTCTGTTTCAGCTGATGCTGTGACTGAATTCGGGTGTGACACAGCCCATCTGGATCTTAAAAACAGAGAGAGGAGTACCTGGAATGACACGTTTAGGAGCTTCAGGCTGTGGGTCTCTGAAAGGATCATCCAACAGACCCCAAACCAAACTATTTGCTGCTGTTTCTTACAAAGCCAGGCATGACACAAGGACAGCCACCAAAGCAGCAGGACAGCCCTGGGAACAACCCACAGCTCCACCTCAGCTGGGGCAGAGCCCTTGGAAGCAACCCCAGGATGGTCAGCACGAGTCACTCAGACTTGGCCTCCCCCAGCCCCTCCAGGGGGAACCTCACTCATGTTCCCACTGTCAGAGAGCAAAGGGCTGGAGGCAATGCTCAGCTTGAGGAAGGACTCCACGCCAACACCTAGCAGGGGGAAGATAACAAATAAAATAAATTTTAAAATAAAATCAAAAGGTACACAGCAAATCCTCACAGATATGTACAAAACAAAAAAAAACCCTTGGTTATATACATAAATATATAGAACTTCTCTTAAGGGAACCATTCTTTAAAATTAAGCATTAAACATGTCACTGCTGGGCACCAAATGTCAGAATATTTCTACAAGATGTGATATTTGACCTAAGCCAGGGTTAAAAGAGGATCCTTCTATAAAGTAAGGAGCACAGTTACACCATTTTTCTCAGGACTTCTCTGAACTGACAGGAACACAAACACGTTCACACCAAACTGCAGCAACTCCCTCCCTGCCAGTGCAGAGAGGCAAGAACATCACAGAGCCCTCTGTGAACACACAGGTACAGCTGTCCTGAAACTCCAAGGATATTTAAATCCAGACAGAATGGTTTGTTGTTTTTCCCATGCTTTTGGCACAGTTATGAAGCATTTGTCTGTTCCAAGGTAACAGCTGAAAGCCACCAATCTGCTCTATACAAATAAAATCTTTTTAACTATTTTTCAGTCTATTTTTTTTTAATTTTTTTTATCATTGTACAGGGAAAACCCCCCCAGGACAAAGTCTCTGCTAAAGCCTTCAGGCAGTGCCTCTGGAAGCTAAATGCTTTCATTTTACTTAACAAAGAAACTATAGGAACAGAAATAACATGTGCTTTACCTTTCTGTCACTGTATTTCATAACAGATAAGGGTGACAAATTTGCTTTTCAAGCTTTGAAAATATTTATATTGTTTCCTTACCTCAGCAGATTACTGATAATAAAATGACAGGAATCTACATGCAAGCACCAGGGGAAAGGATTTTGACCAACAACCTTGTTCCAAAGGGACACTACATATAATTCACATTGTCAAAATCCTCCTCCAAGAACTTCACCAGTCAATAAACACTCCTGTGCCCTCTTCCTGCTGCAAAACCCACCCTGTGAGCAACAAGTCCCAAATAACACCAATGTCAAACAAAACCCTGCTCCATCTCCCCAGCCCTGCTCCTCACTTTGCTGGATGAACTGGAGCCAGTTTGTTTTCAGCACTGGGTAAATTAATCCTTCCACATCTTTCCCAGCACATCACACCTCAGATATGCCAAGCCAGCTCCTCACACACACAAGGAACTCATGGCCACATGCCTGTTCTCCTCCTAAAACACCTTTGCAGAAAGAGCAGACCATTTCACAGTAAAGGTTTACCCACCTATCATACTTTGTCTTTTAATATCTGAAACAATTTCCTGAGTTGTAAACTGACTAGAGAAAAGGAGATTAATAGGCAAAAACACACAGACAGAATGAACTGACAGTGCTGCAGTTTGAGTTTGTTAAAAAAACAACCTCCAAGTATGGCAAGATCAGCTTTGTGTGAGCAGAACACCATAAAATGAGCCCATGTTTGCCCCCAACTGGACACAGGATCGTTCTGGATTATGAAGCTTCACAAACATTTTGACAAATACGATCTGAACTCCCAGTTTATGACTAAATGTAAAACCAGATGTTCCTCATCTGTCCCTTCACAAAGCTCTGGTACAGGATTTGTAACTTCCTGTGGATTCTCAGCTACCACCAAGTGGCACCAGTTGGAGTTTCAGTATCACTGTCAGTACCTCACCCCCGCATGGTGCCAGACCTTTTCTCATGGCATACCAAAAAAAATTGCCCTACTTCCCTAATGAGTTATTTTTATTCTTAACAGTGCTTGGCAAATGTCCAAAGGTTTAGAATATTAACTGAGAACAGCAGAATCCCTACACACGCCTTCAAATCAACAAATCAGGGTGGAACTTTGAAACAAACACTTCCCAAAACCTGGAATTTCATGCAGGGATATTACAATGAGTGAGGACCAATGACCTTGCAAAATCCTGATTCCAGACAGATTTTAAATGTAAGATACATGAGGGAGGAAGGGCAGGGTGCAACAGAGTTTCAGGTTTGTAAAAACAAAAGCAAAGAAACTTATAAAAACAAAAGCAAAGAAACAGCCACTGGTTTCACACACACTCACAGCCCCCCATCAGGGATCTGGGACTGAACAGGTGAACTTTTGGGAACACATGAGAAAGTCCACACACTGGGGCTGACCTAACCACACGTCTCATAAATAAACCATACATCCCTTACATACTTGAACACAGGATAAACACTTAAATCTTCAGGTCTGAGAGCAGCAGGAGAGAGTGCTCCAGTCAGTGCCTGCCAGCCCACAGCTCCAGTCTCCATCCCAGTCAGCTCCCAACAGGGCCACATCAAGCACCTCTGCCCATGTGCCCTCCACAGAAACTGAATGAGAATCCCAAAAATCTGTGGGACTGGCCACCCCAACGTGCCTGACTGAGTTCTTTCACAGCCCATTCCCCCCTCACTCCCTGTTCCCCCTACAGGGTGCCAGGGCCAGCAGTGTGGGTGTCACAGCCCCTGCTGTCTCTCCCCCACCAACAGGAAAGAGAAGGCTCTGGGCTCTTCCTTGAGCTCTTACGTGTCTGTGCCACCGCTTTTTTGGGTCACTTCCACGTGATTTAGTTATCTCAGCACTGGGTTTAATTGCGTCAAGTCAGCTCATTTAAAAACCACAGCCACGTTTTCAGAGGCAGCCAGAAGAGAAGGTCACACACCCCTGGGCTGGGAGAGCAGTCACAGACACACCAGACCTTTGCAGATCGATGCTTAGAAGATCCCAGGCCACATCGACAGGTACGTGGGTTCAGTCTTTGTTCCAGCCTCTTTAGATCTCCCTGAACACACAGCCTGAAATCCAGCTGTGCCAAACCCACAGCCTGAAATCCAGCTGTGCCAAACCCACAGTGGGTCAGGCTCAGGAGCTCAGCAAACCAACCCCTTTGTGCTGGCAGCTCTGTCACCCGGCCACAGCCACACTGTCCCCTCCAGGGTGCTTTGCTGTGTCCCTCCTCACGTCGTGCAGGACAAGGACAGGGCAGGTGACACCAGCCCAGCCACCCAGGGCACTGCCTGCCCTCCCCCTCCCCTCACCCAGCCACGCTCCATCCCACCCAGGTACCTGTTCCCACAGACACCTGCAGAAACCCAATTACTTAAACTGCTTCCTCCCCATTTTAAACCCCCAGAGTATCTGCATTTTGCTTTACAAATTATGCATGTCTGGACACATATTTTACAGCAGAAATTATATGTGCAGTTGCAGTAGTTCTTTTATATTGCATATTAAAATTAGGAGCAATATAAAGAAATAGAAGTATTGCTGTCTGATACTACTCAAGATATAAATGTATTGGTTTTCATTCCAAGAAATTCAAAGGAACAGCCTTTCCCACAGCCATTCTATGCAGTACCCTGCAGTGTAGCAAACAAACAACAAGCCCCTGGGTCATGGAGTCACATATTTAGTTGAAATAGGACCAAAATTTTCTACTTTTCAAACCTTTTCCTGTGGCACCTTGGCTGAAGGGGGTTGTTGAACCCAACACTCCTAGAAAAGCTGCTCTAGTGGAAAAGCTGCTCAGAAGGCTCTACGGTTTCAGGAACAAATCCTAATATATTCCTAACTCTTCCCTCCTGAGTATCTGAAAAGCAGCATAAAGACAGAGAAAAATATTTCTTCCTAATTGCATTTTTTTCCTTTAGTTTGAAATTAATCAAACTCAATTCTAAGAAAATGACTACTGTCTCTCAGGAAAGGTGGATGTCATCGATGTCCTCTCGGTTGTTTTTGTAGGTCTTTGATACCTCAAGTCAGCAAAGCCAACTTGCATAAGGAGTTTACAATGTCAAGCAACATTTCAGAATGCCATGTCTATGAAGACATGGAACCTTTCACCTATTTTTACTACCTGATTTTTCTTATGGGCATTATTGGAAGCTGTTTTGCACTGTGGGCATTCATACAGAAGGACCAGAAACAAAAGTCTATGAGCATCTACTTAATCAACCTCCTCACTGCAGATTTCTTGTTGACTTTGACATTGCCAGTGAAGATTATTGTTGACCTAGGAATTGCATCCTGGAATCTGCGAATATTCCACTGCCAAGTCACAGCCTGTTTCATCTACCTGAACATGTATTTATCCATCATATTTCTGGGGTTTGTGAGCATGGATCGCTGCCTCCAGCTGATGCACAGCTCCAAGATCTACCGCATTCAGGAGCCGGGCTTTGCCAAGACTCTCTCTGCAGTCGTGTGGTCCATGATGCTCCTCCTGACTGTGCCCAACATGGCTATTCCCATCCAACACATTGAAGAGAGGCCTGGTGTGGGATGCATCGACTTCAAAACAAAGTTTGGGAGGGACTGGCACGTGTTCACCAATTTCATATGCACGGCAATATTCCTGAACTTCTCAGCTGCCATCCTGATCTCCAATTTCCTGGCTGTCCGGCAGCTCCACCGGCACAAGTACAGCGAGAGCTACGGCAGTGCCAGGAAGGCTCTGACCCACATCCTGCTGGTGACAGCCGGGTACCTGCTCTGCTTCGGGCCCTACCACGCCGTGCGCATCCCCTACACCCTGAGCCAGAGCAACACCATCACCAGCTGCCCCCTCCGACGGGCTCTCTTCAAAGCCAAGGAGTCCACCTTGCTCTTCGCAGTCTCAAACCTCTGCTTCGACCCCATTCTCTACTATCACCTTTCCAAATCCTTCCGACTGAAGTTCACGGAGGCCTTTGCGGCCCCGAAGGAGACGAAGGCTCTGGCAGAGGTGGGGGTGCAGCACAGCAGTGAAGAGCAGGTATAGAGCCCTGACTGTGAAACCCCCAGGCAGAGGGAGCCCCCACGCAGCCCCCAGAGCCCCTGGGCAGCTGGGCATGGGGACACCCCAGTGGACAATGCTCCTGCCAAACTGAGCCCAAGCAGAAGGCAGATCCTTGATCAATAACCGCCCATCATGTGTTACACACCCACCCAGCTGGGCATGGGGACACCCCAGTGGACAATGCTCCTGCCAAACTGAGCCCAAGCAGAAGGCAGATCCTTGATCAATAACCGCCCATCATGTGTTACACACCCACCCAGCTGGGCATGGGGACACCCCAGTGGACAATGCTCCTGCCAAACTGAGCCCAAGCAGAAGGCAGATCCTTGATCAATAACCGCCCATCATGTGTTACACACCCACCCAGCGGGGCTGAGCTCACAGAGCCTTCCAGGACTCCACAAACTGCTCAATGAACAGTGGGGATCCACAGGGACCAGCAACACAAAAGAACATGGGTTCAGACTCAGATACACTTTAGAATTATTTATGGCAAACAGCTGAACTCACCTTTACTAAGCTCAATATTGTGTAATGGCTACATGAAATGACTTGGTGCAATCCAGTGAAGAAATTATTTAACAGAAGTTCTTCAGTTCCAAAGTTTTTTTCACATATATTATTAATCCTAAAGCATTTCAGAGGTCATTATTTACTCCAGAAAGAGATTATAAACTGTGCTGATTAAAAATTATTGTATTTGCTCATATCTTATCTGCAGTGTTTATAAATAAATCTGTTCTTGCCAAGTTCCATTGCCTCTCCTTGCTGCTGCTTCAATGAACATGAATACAGCTAACATGTTATTACAGAAAATTCAAGCAAGTTTTAAAACAGAGTAGAAGCATTCAGCATGTTCTCTTTGCTTCATTTCCTCTCATAAAAATTGATAAAACAGCAGCAAAGTTAGTTAAAATTCTAACATACAATTACTTCCAAAACTTATGCATATGCAGAATAATCAATAATCAAAATTGAAAAATCAATTTACACTGGCAAAATCCAGCTAGTTAGATTAACTCTATCTGCAAATCAAAGTTATTTCAGAAAAATAAAACAAGTTAGCTTTTTTCTAGTCCTTGAGTACAATAAGCAAAATATGAATCATGTTTGAAGCAAGCATTCAAAATGGCTCATTAGTATTTTCATAACAATTCTCCTGCAATAAATCAGGACCCAAACTTCGTGGGCCAAGAAATTTAAAGGAAAGAAAACCTCAATATTGACATGATACTCTCACATGACACTTCATGGACTGAAAGGATTTGATATTGTTAAAAGTTATCATTGTTGTTTAAATAAAATAATAATTCTTAAGTAGGTACATTCCAGTTCAATGTTTGGGGCCTTTTTCCAGCACCATGGAAAACATAAAAACCCATGTCCATGAGGGCTGTGATCTAGAACGTTCCTCATGGGGCTTCCTGTAGTTCTCATGTGCCCACAGACAGCACAGCAGCAGCAGCCAAAAATCCAGGCTGGAAGCAGCACAGAGTGGGGAGAAGGAAGAGTCCCCACCTTGTCCCACCCAGCTCAGAGCTACTTCAGATGTTTCAGTGTCCATTCCTCTACCCAACTACAGTATAAAACATTCTATAGAGCAAGCTTTTGTTAGATCCTGGGCTGTGGTGGATTGCTGGGTGCCCATCCCTGAACCCCAGTGACCACCACTCTTCTCTCCCTGCCAACACCCTGCTGTCCCCTGAACCCCAGTGACCACCTCTCTTCTCTCCCTACAGACACTGCTGTCCCCTGAACCCCAGTGACCACCTCTCTTCTCTCCCTGCCAACACGCTGCTGTCCCCTGAACCCCAGTGACCACCTCTGTTCTCTCCTCCAAACACCCTGCTGTCCCCTCAGGCAGCACACAATGCACTCGAGCTCAGGTCACTCCCAGGACATGGGAAAGGTGTGGCACTGGGCACAAACCAGGGGATGGGGCAGTGTGTGGTGTTCTGCAGGTGCCCAAGGAGCTCACAGCTGGATGGGAAAATCAGTTCTCTCAGCCTCTCCCTCTTGGCTGATTCTCACTCGTGACAGATTCTTCGGTCAGAGGAAGCGGTCACACCCTCACAAGACTCCACAGGCACCGGAGAAAAGATCTGAGACATGTGAAGCAAAGATTTCAGGTGAGTGCAGCCTCCAGCTTCTGAAATCCAGCAGTGACAGGATTTGCCCTTGCCTGCAGCCACTTGTTAAGTATCTGAGGTTTCTCCAAGATGGACAAAGCAAGGGCAATTGCAATCTAGCCTGAGATTTAAGATGCAGGAACAGACTATATCTAGGTGCACATCTCCATGGTTATCAGACAAGTTTTAACCTAGAGATATTCAGGGGGAAAGCATTCTGATTTGAAGCAATCTGCACCCTCCTCATGTTACTGCAACACAGAAACCACAATGAGCTGTTTCAGCAACTGAAGGAATAATGAGAAGGGGGAAGTGGGAGGTGACAAGAGACACTGTAGAGAGACAGGGACATGTTTGAAACCACCGACATGACAGAGATCAGGCAGAAATGGGGTCCCAATATCCTGCAAGTGACAGGTCTGGGCAGTCCATGCTGAACAAGGGGAAATCCAGCAGAAGAAATGGGGGATTCAAGAGTCAGGAAGGACAGAAAGGAAAAAGGGGGGAAACATTTGAAAACAGAGTCAAAACCAAGAACCATCACTTGAGAACCTCAAGGACGTGCTTTTCATTGTTGGAGACTCAGGAGCTCAATCCCTGTAAAACCAACACAACACCACAAAACTTGTCCAGTGCTCCAAAACACCAAAGAACACTTCAAACATGGGAAACATCCTCAGCTCTCTCTCCCTCCCTTGCAGAGCTTCTTAGGCCAAGCAGAATGAATCCACATCTGAAGGAAGCACAGCAGAAACACAAGGCTTAATAACAGAAATAGTTGGGATGGTTTATTAAAACCAGGGTCACCACTGGCATGAAAGCAGAGCATTGCCAATATCTCTGAGTCTGAAACATTGGAAGAAGTTTCTCCTTTTTCGGATGCTGAGAGTTCTCAGTACTTCCTGTGTTTCAAAGCTCTTAAAATCCACTTTACTTTAAGGGTACCCAGAAAAAAAGATGCCCTACCCAGCAGTCCTGGAAGTGCCAGAAATGCAAGCTATGCTATCAGTTTTATCAGACCAACACATGTCATGGAGCAGCCCTCAATAAACACAGAGCCTTTTTTCAATCCACTGTCTGTCAGCCAACAGCTTTGTACTGTAACACTTTCATGTAATTTCTAAGTCAGACACTTAAAACATGGATGTGTCAGAAAGAGACAAGTGTTTGGTGTTAAATATGCACAGAGTGCAAGTCATTTCCCCAAAGCTCAAACAGCTTAAACAGAAATAAACACAGGTTTTGCCAACTTTCCTTCTGTAGAAAAGAAAAATCAAAAATAATAGAAGGCTCCTATAACAAGACAGGAGATTTAAAAAGAAATGTGCGCATGAGCCAATATCAGAGAAACCAAAACACCCCCTCCAGCAAACCAGTCACTTCAGCAGCCAGGCAGCAGAGCACTTGCCTCTGACCTACTTTGGAATACAAATGAGTTCATACTCACATAATGAGGGAGCTTGTGTATCCAAAAACCTTAGTAGGACATTCTGGAAAACGGGAAGACTGGAACCTGTCAAGGAGGCTGAAGACAGAGATTCCTTTTCATCTCAGACTTCAGATTCCCCACATCTCTGCACAGTTAAATAAATAAAAGGCATGCCTCTCCACCCAAGTGCACACAATATTCCCACCATTCATGTCTGAGGTACCACACACGGGACTGTTTCCCACCACTGCACAAAAATCTCTCTAGAAAGACAGGCTTTTCCCATTACCCAATTCAGTTATTTCTAAGGTGTTTTATTTAATTACTTTGGATTACTGATTGGAAAGGAATGCCTGAGACATGTTCCATCAGCTGCAATGACATGGTTTCATAGAAAACAGAAGTTCCACTGTGAATACCAGAGGAAACTTCTTATCTGTGTAAATGACAAATTGAACAATGACCAGGGAAATCCCCTCTGCTTTAGGTGGATTTGGGTGTGATGAGGCAGGAACAATGCAGTGACTCCCTTCCCCTCATCTCTGGTCTGTGGTGAGAGGAGACAAAGTGAAGAAGCTTTGGAAAGTGGAAGTCTTTCTGCACCTCAGAGTCTTCTCATCTGTTCTCCCCACACTCAGGGCTGGACAATCAGACAGACCACTTGGCTGGGGACACTTTTTGTAGGAAAACCCCTCCCAGCAGAGCCTCACGAGGCACAGACCTGGCTGGCCCTGCACTGAGCCCACGGCAGTGGCTACAGAGCTGTGTGAGACCACAGGGACAGTGCCCTGTTCCAGGTAACAGCCTTGTCCCAGCCAGCCACAGCCTCACAGAGCCCTCTGTCAGGGGGTAGCAGCTCAGGTGCCACCCCTTTAGTTGGACAAGTAGTTCACAGAAGTGAAACACTTCCAAGAGACATAAGTCAGCAAACAGAGACCATTCTGAATTAGACTGAAATTTCTTACTTTAAATAGAAGGCTTTTTCATTCTAAATTTATCTTGAATTTAAAAAAAAATAAATTGATGATGAAGGTCTCCAGTGCTCCAAACACCAAACTCACTGCTTTTATAATGAGAAGAGCTTAAAGTGAGGCTTCCTTGGAAATACCTTACTTTTTAAGCAGTCACACTATGCTAGAAGTAGAAACAACTTCCTTCTGCCTCAATTTCTGCTTGCCTCTTCTCCAGGAGCTTGGCCACAGCCATGGCCCTGCCTTTCCCAGAGCTCTTACAGCTCACAGAGCAGCATCACCACGGCCCCATCATTTGGGGCAGCCTGTGCAGGGCAGAGCAGACAGAAAGCAGCTCCCCCCCAGCTCTCAGGCTGCTCTCACAGTGAACAGCAGCAGCAGCCAGAGCTCTGCGGGAGGAAAAGCCAAACAAGCTGCACTTTGCTCTTTTGTACAGACAGAGGCACACACTTGCTGTCATTTGCACATATTTGCTTTATTTGCAGTGTTTTCACATGAAATCTAGGTAAAGAAGGAAATTCCAGTTCTCACACTGCTGATACTCAAATCAAAATTTCACATTATGATAAAGTTGCTTCACAAAACCAAATAAGGGTGACGTGCTGTGTGAGCAAGAGGAAGAGGAACAGGGCACCCACAGAGTGTCCCAGCCCACCAACCACACAGGATTTACGTGCTCCTTACACTCCTTCCTCCAAACCTCCTCCATCTGTTTCCAGACTGAGATTCACATCCCACTGACACATTGCAATAAACAAAACACCCTTCCACTTCCAGAGGCCTTATCTGTCAGATAACCAAGGTCAAAAAATTCCCAAAAAACTGTTTCTTTCTGACATTTTTAAGAAACAGCATGTGTCTTTAGAACCCCACCTGTGCAGGACCATGGGATGTAGCAGGAGTGCCCATCCAGTCTCTGTTCTCACAAACGACCCCTGTTTTGGAAGTATTTTTGCCTTGTGTGCTCCTGAGCTGACATTTGGGTCCCTCACAGTCACAAATGTTCAATCCAAGCTCTGTCACTTCAAGGCCTGTCAGAGCTTCTTTCCCACAGCAGGGTGGGAGTTGTGTTTGTTTCATTTCCCAGCAAGGAGATTTCAGAAAGACAAATATCAACTCCCCACATTTGTCAACAGGCTCCATTCGTGAGAACCAAGTTCAAACCAGGATTTTTTCATTCTAAAATGAAAAACATCTCTTGGCATCATAAGAATTCAGTTGAACTTCAAAGACAACATGAGAAGCAAGATCTCAATACAACTATAGAGTCCTAAACTTTAAAAACAAAAATATCCAGGGAGTTTCAAGATATTCAACATCAGTCCTAAAAAATCACACACACTCTTCTCCTCCATTCACTTCTGCACATTGGGTTAGAAAATCCTGGTATAGTTGCACTTACCACATATCCCCCTCCCCTCCACTCCTGAAGGGTATTGTAAGTTACAATAAAATTGTATTTTGCTACATAGGAGACTGACAAATTAAAGAGTCTCACCAACCATTCTAAACCAAAACAAAGTAAGAGGTGAAAAAAATAATCCTTTCTCAGCTGCTTTCCCTAGTGGTGTCTGTGACAGACTGACAGATAATAAAATACAGGTAGTTCAGATATTAGGTGAAAGTTAAGTGGATTTAAGCTCCGGGAAGATAATAGCTGAACTCACAGAGAAGTTGTCACAGATATCACAAAGTCCTTATGGCAATCTCCAGCTCCCCCTTCTGAAGGCTCTGGTTCTGCCCAAATCAACTCCTGTTCTCAGAGGGCTCATCCCCAGGAGGGGCTGCAGAGGAGTCAAGGGTGTTCCAAGTCTGGGTAAGTGCAACACAATTTTACCCCAATTTAAAACTGTGTGGTAGCAATACAAACTGTTTCCTGCATTTACACCTCCACAATAACCACCACAGTGATAAATCATTCTGGAGCTGTGCACAAGAGATGATCTGAGTCAAGGAAATGGCAGATGGAAAATACCTGTGGTCAGAAACAAGGTCAGTAGTTTTCTCTGCAGCCCCATCTCAAATGAATTTACTGCTTTATGCCACGTCAGAGATTTCTAAATCGAGTCCTCCTACTCAGACAAATCTCCCAAGTAACCCACACAAGTCAGCAAAGAGAAGCAGAAATGAGAGGTCCTTTCACTGCTCAGAACACATGGCCACACTCGCCAGGCTGCACCAGTCTTACCATCTTCATATGGGCCATCTGACTGTCCCACAGAAACAATGAAACTGCTATTATTATCTGGAACTTCATGGAT
The DNA here is from genome assembly GCA_013396655.1 of Campylorhamphus procurvoides. Classification (NCBI taxonomy): domain Eukaryota; kingdom Metazoa; phylum Chordata; class Aves; order Passeriformes; family Dendrocolaptidae; genus Campylorhamphus; species Campylorhamphus procurvoides. Next base: position 80,207 of record WBMV01001365.1, on the reverse strand, counting down.
AGAGAGCCGAGCATCTCTCAGCTGCACTGAGTGCTGGTTTGGGAGTTGCACACAACCTGATGGGAGATCCATGCCTGGACAGAAACCTGCCACACAGGAGCCAGGCCAGGAGAGAATCACTGAGCCATGCAGGTTGGGAAAGGCCTTTCAGATCCTTGAGTTAAACCATTAACCCAGCACTGCCAAGTCCAGTACTAAAAAAACCGTGTGATTCATGATCAGGGCTCAGAGGAAGATACTCCTACAGGATTACACAGGGATCATCACTACTAAGACAAAGGGACAGTCTGTAAGAAACAGCAATACAATTTCTATCCCCTATTTACAGACTTGAGTAATGCAGCATTTAATGATGCAGTCAGTGCTCCTCCCTCCTGTCTCTTCAAGTCACTGGAGATACATTCAATTCTCCTCCCACTTCTGTGGTCTCTCTCCAAGCCAAGGATGTGGAGTTTGTTCTGGGTCCACTCAAAACATGGGTTTAACATTCCATTTTCTCACACAGCTTTCACTGCCACCTCTGTCACATGCCACACGATGCACAAAGCCTGAGCTCTGTTCCATGCCTGCCATCCATCTGCCCTTGCCAGGGAACACCCTGATGGGGAAAACGGGTGCAATCAAGTGCTCAGATGTGAGCAGATACTGCAGAGGGGCCTCCTGGCTGATCAGAGTGCTGTGTGTTACCTGGACATTGCATTAGGAACAGCAAAAGAGAAATATAACCAGAAGGGAAAAAAAAAATAAGGAAAGAAAAAAATTAGAGAGAACAGCACAACATTGCTGGATTAGAAGAAAACCTGGAAAAATAAACCTTGTGAGAACTTCCATTATGGAGAGCAGAAAATCAGATGCAGCAGCACAGACTGTTCCCTGAGCCCCCAGTCCCACGGAGGCTGGGAGAAGCAGAGCACTCATCAAATTACAGAGATCAGTCATCCTAAACCCTCGGTATCAAGTGACTGGAGATGTACTGACACACTCTGCAAAGCTGTACAGAAGGGGGACGCAGAAGAAAAGCCTGAACAGCATCCTCCATCTGGTGGCTGCCCGGAGATCTCAGGGCAGGGCAGGGCTGGGCTCTGGAGCTCAGGAGAGGCTGCGGGTCCCAGGGCTGGCCGGGTGCCCGGGGCTCTCTGTCACCCCCGTTCCTGCCGCTCTGAGCAGCTCAGCACCGCCTCAGCACCGCCTCAGCACCGCCTCAGCACCGCCTCAGCACCAGCCGTGCCCCCGACGGTCCCCGTGCCGCACGATGCCAGCGCAGCAGAAGAAGCTGATCTTCTGCACGGCCGGGGTGCTGAGCCTGGCCTGCGCCCTGGGCACAGCGGCGGCCGTGGGGACACAGCTGTGGGTGCGGGGGACGATGCTCTGCAGCACCGGAGCGCTGCTCGTCAATGCCACGGGCGCGGAGCTGCACAAGTTCATCGGCGAGATCCAGTACGGGCTCTTCTCCGGGCAGCGGGTGCGGCAGTGCGGGCTCGGGGGGAGACCCTTCCACTTCTCAGGTGAGTGCTGATGGGGTTTGAGTTATTTCCACAGCACTGCTGGGGCAGGAGGGGCTGCTCGGACACCGAGACCAGCACCACGGGACACGCCAAAGCAACGCTGCCCTTACAGGGCTCTGCTCCTCAGGGTCAAGCAACTTATTTTCTGATGCCAGCAAGACCCGGCTAATACCTTCAGCGATCTACATTGCAGTTACAGATACCCACATTTCAAAAGATTTGTACTATTACTTTATAAAAGGTTTTAATTAACCGCTGCCATCTTTCTCTGTGTGTCAGCATTACACCCTTTGTGCTGTTAAGAGGAATGAACTAAACCAGCAGGAATCTAATGAAAGAGCTGGGGCACTGGCTGCTGTTGAGAAACAAAGGAGCCCAAAAGTTCTCAATCTGCAGTACTAATTGGAAGAAGGGCTGGGGGGGGCAGGCTGACTTGGTACCTGACACACTGGATGTCATCAAAACATCAGCAGTGGCTTTGCTTTACATTCATAACGTGTTTGTCTTCAAGGATAAGAATATTAATGAAATAATCAAATGAGGCATTTGTATCCAGCAGCACTTGGAACAGGTGGTAACAAACAGCCCATTGCTGTGCATACAAAGTGTCACCCGAAGTTATTACAGAACAGTATTTATAAATCATCTGCTACAACAGCACTGGCAAATTGCTCATGCCAGTGACTGGATGCAAGGGAAGACTGCCAGAGAAATTATTTACTACGTAACTTTTGCTCAAAGTAGTAGACCATGTTATTTTAATATTATATTAATATTTGCTGTCTCTAAATTCCATCACTAGTCTGTTTATACAGTTAAAGTTCCTTCTCAATCACTTTGTGTGCCATCACAGTGTGCAAGCATTTCATCCTGAGTGAGTTTTCAGAGGGGGTTATGCAATCCCAAGGGATTGGGAGCCAGCTGTGACCCAGGGCTGGTCCAGCCACCAGCGGCACTGGGGCTGACACTCACCAGGGCTCAGTCAGTGACACCTGAACAGGGACAAGCTGCAGCCAAGGCAGGAGCACTTAGTCTAACAGGCTGATCCCACTCCCTGGGGCTGGAGCAGCCCCATCCCATCACCTTGGTGCCTCAGGAGCTCACCAGGAGCATCCCAGAAAGCTGGACAAACACACAGTACATAGCCATAGCTTAATGCACTCACTGCACTTAAGCATGTCTGAGGAGAACAGGCACAGAAAATAGGCTAAATTGTTTAGTTCTATGCTCATTCCCATTAAATGTTCCCCTCTGACTACTATATCTCTGTTAACTGTAATATGAATTTGCTCTGCCAGCAAACCCAGTTCAGCTGGGGAAAGCTTCTGCTCCATTTGCTCCTGCTCATTCCCATCAGTTTCTGGGTCAGCAGTTCATTTTCTAAAGGTTGCTGCCATGCACACCACCCATGGGTTCATACAGTACAGGGAAGGAATGCTTTCTTTTCAAGACAACGTTGCTGCTAGAATTAAGTTTTCCTGATACATCACATATAAATTCCTAATGACATAAACAGCTATAGGCACAGGTGCCGAGGGAAGAATTTAATACCATAACTTTTCTTAAAATAAGCAATACAAAATTGTATTATTAAATCCACAGTTTTCCCAATACATCAGTGGTGTCACAGGAACTAATGCAGGAATCCTGCACAGGGAGGCACTGGAAGGGGCTCTCTGGTATTCCCAGAGCCTTTCCTTCTCCAGGCTGAACACTCCCAGTCTGTCTCTGGAGCAGAGAGACTCCAGGCTTTACACGGAAAAGGAATTGGTGTGAGGCTACTTTGCTCTCTGTGAGGCAGTGCCGAGGCATCATTACCCCCACTTTAATCATGTGGATCAGGAGCAGTGAAGTGTATTTCACTGTTCCTTCCAAAATGCCTATTGTTGCCAAACAAAAAGGAATTATTTAAAAAAAAAATCATTCTTTCATGCTCCCTGACTATCCCCCTATGCCCTAGCAGGATCACAGTTTGAAATAGTAGCTAAAAAGCTGCATAAAAAATATTTAAAATTAATTATTCTTGAATTTTTGCATCCATAATCATGGCAAAAATTTGTTTCCAACATCACATCCTTCCATGGGACATCATAAGCATAAATGAAAACAAAGTCTGTTTCTGGATTTATTGTTCCCCAATTCCCAAAGAGAAGTGGAGGGAGATCACCCCACAATACCAGGGCTGTGAGAGCCCTTCAGGCCACCTCACAAGGCAGATCTGCCCCCACAAATACAGGTTCCCACTCGTTTTTCCCAAAATATGCTGTTCACATTAAGGACCAAATACCACTTTCAGAAAGGGGAGGAGAGGCTTTCCCTGGAGCTGGTCTGTCTTTCCTGACCAGTCTATGCTTGTGAGTTTCACAGAATATTTCTGCCTCAAAACATCCATGAAAACCCATTTTTAGTTAATAACTTCTTTGGTTGCATTTAGAAGAGCAGGATTAAAACAACTACCACAAACCAGCAGAAACTCCTAGCCTGATTTCAGAGACAGCTTTTAATATATATAATAACATTGTGTTTGTTTTGTTTTCAGTTTTTCCAGATTTGCTCAAAATTATCCCTGCGAGTATCCACGTTAGTGTCATCCTCTTCTGCACAGTATTGATCATCTTTGCTCTGGTGGGAGCAGGGTTCTTCATGTTCAATGCTTTTGGCAGCCCCTACGAAACCCTGCATGGCCCCCTTGGGCTGTACCTCTGGAGCTTCATTGCCTGTGAGTATCACCAGCCCTAAATTTGCAACTCAGAATAACCCATTTATCAGCATAGGAGGGCGTGTTAAGGACTGTGGCTTCATTGACTCTGAAATGGCAAAATCAAGCCAGGTAGGGAAGCAGGTGACTCTGCTGTACCAAATCGTGGTTTTTCAAATTGTAGTTGAGATAAACTCAACTGTGATGCAACAGTTCCCACAACTGAAAGGTTCCAGACAATGTAAGCAATATCAGCACTTGGAGCAGCATGGCCTTCCCAAGGATGGAAGAGCTGAGAGGGAGGCACTGCCAGCAGCTCACTGTGAGGGTGGTCTCAGAGATCCACTGCCACCAGGGGTGACAGAGCATCCTTGTCCCACTGCCACCAGGGATGGCAGAGCATCCTTGTCCCTCCACCACACAGGGGAGGTGACATCCATTCTCAGGGCTGCTGGCTTGGCTGACAAGCAGGTTTACCCTGACTTTACAAGGTATTACATGTGGCAATAATAACTTAATAAAGGACTTTGATACATATTTATCTTTAGCCATGCAGACAGCTGCGTTATGCTCAACAGGACAATGAGTAGCTTAAAGCTGAACACAAGCACAGGTACTTTGCTGGCTCAGGGCACTAAAGCAGCCATGCTAAATATTGTTGGTCCTGAGCCAAATTCCATTAGAAAAAGCTTCCAATAGCCATTGGCTTGGATTCCAAAAATAATCCCTGTTAAAGCTAAGTTCCAGTGGCTGTAAGAACACTCTCTCTGTGGTATTTGGCTGTGGCATACATCACACAGCATGACTGAAAGGTTGCCAAGGTGACAGGCACTCTCCCTTCCCTTTCAGGTTCCTGCGGTTGCCTCATCATGATTCTCTTCTCCTCAGAGGTGAAGATCCACCATCTTTCAGAGAAGATTGCTAATTTCAAGGAGGGAACCTTTACATTCAAGACTCACAGTGAACAGTTTGCAAATTCCTTCTGGACCATCCTGGTTTGCTCCCTGGTGCATTTCATCAATGCCCTGCTAATCCGATTTGCTGGGTTTGAATTTCCCTTTTCAAAATCAAAGGATTCAGGGACAATCACAGGAGCAGTTGACCTGATGTATTAGAATTACAGAATTTAAGAACATTTCAAGCAAAGAGATTTGTCAGTACTACATCAACAACCACTACATGTACCAACTTGTAAACAATTAGCTCTGAAGAAGGTAAAACAAAAGAGATTTCAAATAAGCATCAATATGGTGTATGTAGTGAACAAAAGAATGCATGTTAAATGGTAATGTCTGCATGGAAATGCCCTCTTTCTTGGGGTAAGACCTTCAGACATTTGCCTTTTTTCCAGTGAACTATTTGAAAAGTAACTGGTATGAAGAAAACTAGAAATCTCAGTAGCACTGCACAGGACCTGGAAAGTCCACTGGATGTGTTGCAGTAGAGACACATCCTCACCAGCAGCAGCTTTGCCTTTCAGCCCTGGTGACACCAAGGACACATCCATGCCCACATCAGGGAAAAAGGACACTCAGCAAACTTAAAGACACCCAACAAGGGATAGAACAACACCCCTAACACCCCTCAGGCTTCAGCTCACACATGGAGTGCTCAGTGGGAACAGGTGCCACAGCAAGTGCTTGAAGGGTAAAACCCAAACCTCTGCACCCACCACCAGCACTCTGACCTGGCACCACATGCATGCCAAGGACATTATTGCACTCCATAAAGCTCTCTTGGGGTTTGAACAAACCAAAGTGTGCTCTGAGCCTGGAGTCCTGGGAGCCCTTGTTTCCCCAGCAGGTGCTGCAGCTTGGTGACAAGGCTGACACAGCACAGCAGAACTTGGGGAGATGCTGAATGCTCCTGCTTGCCCAAGTGAGGGAGCTGGGCTTGGCACTGCCAAACTGCCCCTCTGCAGTTCCCCAGGCAAAGGGCATCCCCCTGAGCACAGCAACAGGAGTGAGCCCAGGCACCCTCGCTGCACAGAGCCCTGCCCAGAGAGCAGCACTGCAAACTCATCAAACACCAACAATAAACCAAGTTGGAACCTTTGGCAAAGGGAAACAATAACACAACAGATGGGCTCCCATGGCACACTGCAACTCAGCAGGGACTGAGGAAGGAACAGGGGAGGGTCTGGTGCAGGAAGCCAGAATAGACACAGCAGCCCTTAAACCATCCCCAAGCCAGTTAAAGCAACAGCCCTTCCCCAGGGACAGCAGAGCCAGACCAGCTACTGAAAGGCAGGGACAGGAGCAAAGACTCCCTCCACAGGATCACCTGCGTGCCTTGGAGACAGGATGCTCCTCACAAAACATGAAGCAGCACCCAGAGCAAACACAGGGAGATAGCCCCTGCCCCAACCACCTATTCATGTGTACTGTGATGTGAGGAGCAATCTCACCCAGCATCCACCCAGTCCCCCCAGGTGCAGATCAGGCTCAGTTACCTGAGCCCTCTGTACTTCAGGCTCTACCAGCCCAGGAGGCCTCACTCACTTGGATGTCATTTTTTATATTTCTGCTATGAATGGCAAAACACTGTTGGGTTTTTGTAAAGGTTTGTCAGCTGCATCCCCACTGCCCAAAGCCTTTCTCAAGGCAGGTCTACCCCAGCTCCTCCTTGGATTTTTACAGTGTGTAATGGCTGCTGCCAGTCACCCCTACACCCATAATTTTGATTTTCTTCTTAATGCATATGCATATTCTTCCTAATGTTAATGTATGTTCTTAATACATAATTTGTATTGCATCTCATGGTGTTGTCTACTACACAGCGACCCCAAACCCATCCCTTTGCTGTTCAGGCAGGAGCAGTCCCGAGCAGGGGTGTCCTCGGGGGTCACTGCACTCAGACCCCTCCTTCACTGTCCTCGCCTTCCACCCTGCTCCGACCATCACACGGCTCTTATTTGCGTTCATAACCAGTTCCCGAGGCAAACAACTTCTTACGAGCAAAGCAAAATTGTGACAATATTTGACCGGCAGAAAGTGACAGAGGCAGGGCTGCCCAGCACGAACCTTGGGGGAGCCCCAGTATGGATCCTGAGCCCCTTGGCATCCCTGGAAATGCCCCCGCTCCTGCCCCACAAGGGAAAACACTCCCGCTCTCATCCCGCTTTGGAAAGCATCCTCTCTCCTGCTCCGTACTGGAAAATCCCCACAGTCCTGCCCCTCGTCGTGCCCCGCTGCCCTCAGCCCCTGGCACCAAACCCGATGGTGCGGGCACAGCGGGCGGAGCTGCGGGCTGGGACGGGCAGGGCGGACCCGTCAGACCCGGACAGGGAGCCCCGAGGGGACGGGCAGGGCGGACAGGTCAGTCCCGGACAGGTCAGACCCGGACAGGGAGCCCCGAGGGGACGGGCAGGGCGGACAGGTCAGTCCCGCACAGGGAGCCCCGAGGGGACGGGCAGGGGGGACCCCTCAGTCCTGGGCAGGGAGCCCCGAGGGGACGGGGAGGGCGGACAGGTCAGTCCCGGACAGGTCAGACCCGGACAGGGAGCCCCGAGGGGACGGGCAGGGGGGACCCCTCAGTCCTGGGCAGGGAGCCCCGAGGGGACGGGCAGGGCGGACAGGTCAGTCCCGCACAGGGAGCCCCGAGGGGACGGGCAGGGCGGACAGGTCAGTCTCGGACAGGTCAGTCCCGGACAGGTCAGTCCCGCACAGGGAGCCCCGAGGGGACGGGCAGGGCGGGCGGTGCCTCTCAGTGCGGTGGGTTAAAGAAGAGAAGAGAACCGCTCCCCCGCAGCTGCGGTGCTCCCATCCCGCAGCATCGCCTGGAGCATCACCGGGGGAGCGGAGCGAGAGGCTGCGATGGGTGACCGCGGGGCTGAACACGCCACAGCCACAGAGCTGGAGGAGATCACCAGCAGAATCTCCGATCTGAACAAATGGAGAGAAATCTTTAGTTTCCGGGGGTAAGATTTTTATTATGCTTCGTTATCACGTTTTTAAGTCCAGGTGGTTAAGTAACATAATTTTTTAAGTTATGTTGCATTAGAAAACTTATGTGACAATGACAAAAGGTCCTCGTGTACTCGGTAATACAAGTGCTACAGCTCTTACTCTTCCTTTGTTCTGGGGTACTCTTCTGGCTGGAGTCTGGTTTCTCCATATGCTACCAATGCCTCTGATGGGCTTTTAAAATTATGCGTTATTTTACCTTTTCAGCTTGGAAATCAACAACACAGCTCACCAGGTAACTGCTTCTCCAAAGGTAACATCTGGTGTTTGTCTGGTGGGTTTTGGGCCGTCCTGCCAGGTTGAGGTCACACATCCAGACTCTGCAGCCCAGATCTCTATGGAGATTTATTTCTCGTGCTGTTCCTTTGAGAAACATTTTCTTCAGCTGTTCTGAAAAAAAGTCTTCCTGACTGAAAACAAAGGAGTAGAGCACTCAAACACAATTTAACATTTCTGTCTAAAACTAGTGGTTTCCACGCTCAGTTTTAGAACACAGGGGGGGAAAAAGATAAGAAAGATCTACAAAATGTAAGTATTTGGAAAGTTTGCTGTGCCCTTGGGTTGGGAGGCCCTGAGGGGTATTCCCTGTCATTCAGACACAGTGTTACTCCCTCCTGCAGTCATTAGCTTACAGGGGTGTGCTGGGAGGGTCTGCAAACAGCTGGAAGCCAAGGGCACCCCTATTCCAGGGCAGCGTGTGCGCCTCCCTCCCCGCCGCCAGCCCCAGCCGGCCACTGTGCCCATCCCACTGGGAGTACTGGGGAAACTTGGCGTGCACGGGAGCAGCAGCCCAGTAAATATGGGGTGATGCAGCGTCTGCTCCTGTCCCTGCAGCGAGGCCGGGGCAGTGCTGGCGATGGAGCAGCCGGAGCTGGGGAGCCCCCGGAGCCGCAGCCCCCCTCCATCCTCCCCCAGCCGCTCCCTCCGGGCACCGACGGCCACCCTCTCCCCCGGGACACGGCGATGGTGAGCTGCCTGCTGAATTAAGCATGAGCTGTAATTGAATCTCCTGCAGAGAGAGAGCCTCGGGAGCCTTTCCCGGCGTTTGGGAGGCGGGTTGCAGCCTGCTGTCCCCTGACCAGGGGATGGAATGGGATGGATTATTTATGAGACTCTTAACGAGCAAGGCTGCAACACAGCCTTAAAGCTGACACACAGTTCTCATGAGAGAACCAGTCAAATGACAACGGGAAATGTTTACCTGCACTTTGGGGCTTCTCTGACAAACAGCCTCAGGACTGGAGACAGGATCATGGAATCGTAGGATCGTTTGGGTTGGAAAAGGCCATTTACGCCGTCAGTGAGGGTTTTGAGGGTGCTGTGCCAGGTGCCACTGTCCAGCAGCCCGGAGGGTCTGCAGGGCTTGGCAGGATGGGCCCCAGTGCAGGTGTTCCCCAAAAAGTGCCCTGTACCCAAACGTAGATTATTATACACTGAGACCGAGCTTCACCAGAGTGGCCGAGTGCTGAGTGAAGTCCCTGCTGACCTCAAACATCACCTTTGCTCTGAAGGTGTGAGACCTGACAGTGTAACAGTGCTCTGGCTGTGGGCACATGCCCTGCACCTGCACCTGCACCCCTGAATCTCCTGGCATTAGAGATCATTCCCATGCTGGGATGGGGGATCAGACCCCGACCCCTCTGGCTCCTCCTTGCAGAGGCTGCAGAAGCTGCTGTTTGGGGACACGACCCACGGCTTCAGCTGTGAGTGGGCAGCAGAACACTTCAGGTTCCACCACCCGCACTCCAACCTGGCCTACGCACTGCAGGCAAGAAAGGTAAAGTGTCCCACAGAAACCGGCACTGGCTCCTCAGTGTCCCAGACATGTGCAGGAGATGGCAGCCAGCGCTGGGACCCTCAGCACCCCACACACCTGCACCCCACACACCTGCACTCCACGCCCTGCCCACCTGCCAGGCTGAGCTTTCCCCATGGACAGGGTACAGGAGCTCCAGCCACAGCCCCCTCCACATCTGCCCTCGCAGGGGAGCTCTTGGCCCGAGGCTGGAGTGGGATGTATGGCCTGGAGCCAGCAGCTGCTGCAGGGCAGTCTGTGATATCCCTCTGGGAGGTGCTCACAGAGGAGAGCTCAGGAGAGGCAGCAGGTCACACAAAGCAGCAGGACTTGCCTGTTTCTTATCTGAGAATTAGGCTTACCTAATTCTTCCTGCCCCACCTGGAGTCACCTACACTGTTATTTACTGAGTGAGAAGTTTGCTTCTTCCTTATTTACTATCACAGCACTGCACACAAAAAATCAGAAGCCCAAGACACACACTCAAATTGTAAATCCCCTAAGTCACCTGGAGGCTGAAATGCTGGCTACAACCACAGGCACCACTCCCTGCATTCCAAGGCTCTGTGCTTGAGGAAGGGAACACAGCCCTGACAGTGTGTACAGGCACCCTGTTCATGACCTCACATCAGCCTGAGGCTGCCTTGGAACGCCTGGCCCTTCGCTGTGAGGCTGGAGGGGAGAAAAAAGAAACTGTGGGGCTTCCAAGAACACATGGTGTCCAGAGCTGGGGGACATTCTCTGGGGCTGAGCACTGCGAGGGAGGGCACCCTGCTGTCCCCAGCACGCAGCCAGGGCCATCCCACAGCTTCTTCTCCACAAGGGCTTCCCATTTTCCCACTGGCCAGAGACTGCTGGGAATGGCATGGGCTCATTCAGGCTCCTCAGACAGGGGGGTTTGTCTGTCTGTCCCTAGGTGGGAACAAGAGCTGTTTTGATGGCTGTACAAGCACACATCATCACATACCTGCTCTTTGAAAGAGACACAGAATATACTCACCTGGAGAGGTAAGATGTGACCCCTTCCCATGGGACACACAGGAACTACTTCCATTCATTGTTCGGACTCGGACAAACCAGCTCCTGGGTTCAGTCAAGCCAGACCCAGGCTCAGGTGAGCAGCTGCAGGTGGGGATTTGAACAGGAGATAAGCCTCGGCTGACCCCTAGGCAAGGTTTCCTCCCACCAAATCCACTGGTTTGGGATGGTGGTGGGTGCCCCTCACCTCCTGGAGCCACGGTCCCAGCTCCCGGTGTTCCCTGTGCAGGCTGTGCCGGATCGGGCAGCGTGAGCAGGGACAGGCACTGGCCATGGCCCTGGCAGAGACACTGTGGGCAGCAGGAGGAGGTGGCAGAGCCATCGTCTGCCTCATCAGCACAGCTGTCACCGTGATGCCACGGGGAGGCCACAGGGCAGACACCTTCACGGAGAGAGTGAGTATGGAAACGTGTACTGCCAGCGGGATTGTCCTTAAAGACACGTTTGGCATCAAATGGAGAATCTCCTAAACCTGCTCCCTCCCTTATGATGCACCAAAGTGTGAGGCCCCCAGACTCAGGTCCCACCACAGCCCAGGACACATTCACCTCCTCACAGAGGCTGCCACTCCCCTTCACCAAGGGCCAATATTCCTCCTCCTGCCAAAAAGAGACTCCAGTTAACACAAAGCTGCTCCCCTGACTCCCTGCACAGAGCTGGACCCCATGGGTGGGAAGGGGGCAGAGCAGACCCTTACTTTGTTCTGTCATTTGGTGAGAGGAACCACAGGAATCAAAAGCTCAGCTTTTTAATAGAATTCCTGTCTCCTTCACACCACCTTCCCTGTGCTTGTGCCTGGCAGATCCAGTTGTTTGAGTTCACAGAGAAAAGGGCAGCTCAGGAGTTCATCTCCGATCACATAAACTGTGTAAGTGGGGATATTTGCTCTATCCCAGTTATTTTCTTGCTGAATTACATCTTATTTCCCATTCAAATCAGACCTTTTGAAGGGAAGTGCCACCGGCAGCAGGATATGGTGTTAACGTATGGCAAGTTCATGGATCTTCCTTTGGGAAGAGATCCTGCTCCCACTAAAATCCCTGGGACTTTACCCCCTGTTCCAGCTCTCAGCCCACAAATGCTGGGTAAATGGGACAGCATTTTGAACTTCACTGAAACACAAGATGTGATTCCTTGCAACCTCAGCAAAAATCTGAGGAAAAAAATGTACAAAACCCATTTAGCCAATAACTGGAAGATTCTTTTTGTACCTGATCCTATTCAACAAAATTAGTTATAAAATCTTCCTGAAATAACACCTTATTCATCTAGCTCAATACACCCACCTAAGGATGTATTGAAGGATTTGATTGGTTTTAATTAAATGTGATTTACTGGCCATAATTCCTCCCCTGTGATCCCTTATTTTTTTTCCAGTTCAAATGTGAAGGAGGCCATGGAGTGATCCTATTTTTATACAGTTTACTTTTCTCTAGGACACTTGAAAGGTAGATTTCACTTTTTAAACATTTTCTTTTAGTTTGGTTACATCTTCTGAAATAGCTTTTCCTTTCCTCCCTTGTCAGTCGGGCAGGGATGTGCAGTGTCAGCTCCAGCACTGGCCTGGCACTGCCCTGATGTTCTGTGTGTGGCCATACAGAGTCCAAGAGGATTTGGGTGACACAGCTTCTTTGCTGAACATCAATTCTGGAAACATCACCTGCACAGAGGTAGGATCAGCCACCTTTCCCACATTTGATTTAGGAAAAAATTCTCGCTTTTTAATCCAAATTAAAAAAGCACAAGGTATAGCACAAAAAAAATATTTTGCAAATTTTAATCATGACTCCGCATGCACAAAACAGATGATGATGATAATAACAAGAATAATAATAACAAAGCCGCCTGCAGCCTGGCATTCCCCTGCTCATGGCAGGCATGACAGACCTGGGAGTGGGATGCCACCTGCCAGGGGTGCTTGCTCTGGTCCCCACATGGTGGCCAGGGTTTAATATATTAAATTCGTATTTAATAACTCTGTTTCCCCCCAGGCCCTGCTCAGCCTCCTCCTGACAGGACGGGCGAGCCCCGAGGAGCTGGAGGGTGTCCGGGAGCGCCGGGGGCAGCGGAGCCCCGTGGGATTCCTGCGCTGGGAGCGGGCACGGGCGGAGCGGCAGGTGAGGTGGGGAGATGGGGAGGGTCCCACAGCCCGCAGGACCCCCGGCAGAACCGGGGCAGAACCCATGGCAAGGCTCCCCTCGCCAGGTGAGCCCCGCGCTGCGGACGCCCCGTCGGCCCGTGTGGTTGTGCAGCATCCCCGGCAGGCTCGGCGTGCTCTTCGGCACCGACAGCCGGCTGCTGTCCCACTGGAGGGCAGAGACAGCCTTCCACCTGCACTTCTACAGCGGGAGGCAGGAGCAGACCCAGACAGCCCACCTGAGGATAGGTACGGACATGGGCTCACCAGGCAGTGAGGTCTGGGTGTCACAGACAACTGTCCTGCCTGTGCTTAGTGCTCTGTACAAAGTTTAAACACAGCAGGAGGCAGGATTGTTTCGTGATTCATTCAAAATTTATAATAACCTTCTCACCAACTGTTGTGGTTTCACTGTAGCCTCTAACCAAGCACCTCCCAGCCCCTCCCTCACTCCCCACCAGAAGGATTGGGGAAAGAATCAGGAGAGTAAAAGCAAGAGAACTCATGGGTTGAGATAAAGACAGTTTAATAGGGAAAGCAAAGGCCATGCACACAAGTGAAACAAGGAACTCACTCACCCTCTCCCATGGGCAGGGGGGGTTCAGGCACCTCCAGAAGAGCAGGGCCCCATCCTTTGTAAGAGCTACTTAGGAAGACAAACACCATCACTCCAAACATACCCCCCTTCCTCCTTCTTCCCCCCACTTGTACCGAGGTGATGTCATATGGTCTGGAATATCCCTTTGGTCAGTTTGTGCCTCCTCCCAAGCTCCCATGCAGCCAGCATGGCCTTGACTCTGTGTAAGCTCTGCTCAGTAATAACAAAAGCATTATCAACCCTGTGTTCAGCACAGATCCAAAGCATAGTTGCATACTAGCCACTGGGAAGACAATTAATTCTACCACCAAGGCAGTGAGGCTGGGACACGGCAGGTTTCCTGCCTACTTTCAGCAGCTGGCTGAGGCTGAAGGCTGTTGTCCTGGCCAGTGGCAGGTGCCACCACAGCCCTTGTATTTCTTCCCCCCAAATTTCACATCCTCCCCACCAGGAGGGGTGAACTGCTCCTCTAGCATCACTTGGATTGTGATGCTTCGCTCTGCCACTGTGCAACACTCACCTTCCTCACTGAATGCCTCCCCCTTCCTCACTCTCCTTTCACTGCAGCATTTAAAGCGAACTCTGAATCTTGAAACTAAAGGGTAAATCTGCATGAAAAGGTGAATTGAGATCCACCATCACAATACCCAGCACGGCCACAGATATTATCTGTGCATCTGCTCAGAGAAACAATCTGCAAACACACCCTGCACGGAGCTCAGAGCTGCATTTGGAGTGCTGGAATTTCCCGAGGGGGCAGCCAACAGCTCTGGGCCAGCCCCAGCCCAGGGGGCTCCACCAGAGCTCCCCCAGCTCCCTGGGGCAGTGCAGCAGCACATCTGCACCGAGACGGCTGCACCAGCTTCTGCTTTTAACCTTCGCTGAAACCTTTTTGAAGGGGGTTGGGGTTTTTTAGACTGTTTTTTTAAAGCGTATTTCCTCTTCAGACACTCATTCTCATCACTGGGAAGATGCACCAAGTGAAGAGCCCTGCAGGCCAGGGAAGAGGTGCCCGGCTCTGGACATGGCAATCAGGACCAAGTGGGCAGGTGCAACCATCAGCTGGAACGGGACAGACCCCTTCTTCTGAGGAGTGAGCAGGATGGATCTCTGATCCTGAGGAGTGAGCAGGACGGTCCCCTGCTCCTGAAGAGTGAGCAGGGTGGATCTCTGCTCCTGAGGAGTGAGCAGGATGGTCCCCTGCTCCTGAAGAGTGCTGGTATGTCCTGTGTGCTGCCAACTACACCAGTCACTGTGACAGGGAGGACAAACACACTTTCCCCAATTAAACAGCCCTTGGTGCATTGAGGGGGTGCCCTGTTCACAAGGCATCCCACCCACTGAGAAAGCATGTGCAGGTGAGGAATGATCACCAGCTGCCCCACCTCACACCTTTTCGAGGTCATAGAATGCAGGTTCTCCTGCTTCCCACCACAGCTGGCAAGAAAGGAAAGAGTCAAGCCCTGACACAAGTTGCCCAGGCCAGTGGTGGGTTCCCCGTGTCTGTAGGATTTAAAAGCTGTGCAGATGTGGCACTGGGGGACATGGTTTAGTGGTGGTCTGGGCAGTCCTTGGGGAATGGTTGGACTCAGTGGGTGCTAGAGGGCTTCTCCAATCGAAATCATTCTGGGATTCTATGATTCAGTGATTTTACTGCCATGCCAAATCCTGGCACTCTGCAGCAGCCTGGCAAGCAGGGGCAGGGCACATCACTTCTCACTCACAGTAACCGCTGTCCACTTCCTTTTTCATTGTCATCACAAAAGAAGACCTATAAGTCATACCCTCAGTCTAATGTACTGTTGCTAATGCCAGCTGTACTGAGAACAATAAACCTTATACAAGCAATCCAGCAGCTTGGTTCAAATGAATTCAATTTTCCAATAAAAAAACCAAGTAGTGACATCCAGATATTCTGCCAGGCCAGAATGAGGAGCTGCTGGTTACAGCTGATGTGGGATCTGTACCTGCTGTTGGCTCCTCCTTGGGTTTCTGCTCAGTTCAGGACACTCCTAAGCCCATGGCCTCCCCTCTGCACAGCTGTGGCTCAGCACCAGTGCTGTGGTCCCTCAGCACCTGCAGGCTCAGTGACACTGGCAGTGACACTGGACCAGCCCATCACCCTTCTGTGACCACACTGGTGGCTTCAGCCACAGGCCAGGCTGGGCAATGGGGAGCAGGAAGAGGGTCCCCCACCCCTTCAGCCACATCATAGCCCCCAGACCCTCGTGTCCTACCCTGGCCCTGCTCCCCATCACCATCACAAACACAGTATGATTGTGAAAGCCAGAAAAAGGAAGAGAAGCCTGGCTAAACCCAGGTAAACCTGACTGCACCCACTGTGGGAGCACACACCCTTGCCACCTCCCTCTGCCCTCATCCATCCCTCTGCCCTCATGTCTTCACATCCTTTTATAGCCTTCTTGCCTGCTCATTTCCCTCCATCAGAGCTGAGCCCTTGCTCATTCCAGCCAGGTCACATCACTCAGTGATGCTTTAGGAACAAGCAGCAATAAACAGCCTGGGTGTTAGTCAAATTTCTCTGAAAACTCCCCCAGCTCCAGCACCTCAGGAAGTGCTGCCCTCATGACAACAGCTACAGACTTTCACTTCTACTCTGGAAATTCTCTGCAGAAGACAAAAAAGCTTTGCAAACCTGCACACATTCCACAGATGCTCAGGGGTGCTGTCATGCCCTGAAATATTTGGGGGGGATCAGGGGCTACATAGCCAGGAATGCAAGCAACGAATCTAGACACACACAAATGAAAATTATGCCATGTTTTGGCACTTTGCATGAGTCAGTCTCACGGAGGAAACAAGCACCAGAGGAAACAAGCACCAGAGCCTCCAGCAGCAAGGCCCCTGTCCTGCAGACCTTCCCATGGGTTACACCACTTGGGTTGAAAATGTTTTGTGTGGGTATCTCAGAACATAGTCTTGCTCATTCACCAAGAACTCTTAGAGCCAAATTGCAGGGAGAACTCTGGAGAAAATAATATTGGAAGTGTTCAAGGCCAGGTTGGACGGGGCTTGGAGCAACCTGCTCTAGCGGAAGGAATCTTCCTTCTAGATCCAGGGTGGAACTGGATGGGCTTTAAGGTCCCTCCTGACCCAAACCATTCTGTGATTCTGTGACTCCCTGGAGGGATTTAACAGACATATAGATGTGGTGCCAAGGGACATCAGTCAGTGGTGGCCTTGGCAGCGCTGAATTAATGGTTTGACTCAATGATCTTACAGGCTTTTTCCAACTTAAACCATTCTGTGGTTCTATCGTTCTGTGATTCACTTCTCCAGTGTTACTGAAACAGATGTTGTTTAATTACTGGGGTTTTTCCACAAACCTTTTTTTTGTTTATGTGGGGAGTAAAACCAGACCAACTTCTTTCGTTATCTGGTCCCCACGTGTAAAACCAGAGCTAAGAAAACACCTCACTCTGCAGAACATTTAAAATCAGGACAAAATGTCTTTTAACATTATTTTGATGGCCCCAGTGAGCACACACACAGTCCCAGTGAGGGGGCACAGCCCCAGTGAGCACACACAGCCCCAGTGAGAACA
>WBMV01001365.1:30013-61119 GCA_013396655.1 Campylorhamphus procurvoides | reverse complement strand
CCCCACATCCCTATCCCCGGACCACCCCCACCCATCACCCCGGTTGTTGAAACCAGAATCCTCTGTTCTTTTTAAAGAAAAGGAAAATCCAAACCGGGACCTCTCTCCGGCTGATCTGGACCAATCAGATCTAACTGCAACAGCAGATCTAACTACAACTCAGCCTTACAGCCCATTTTATCTTAAGTGCTTGCTATAGGAAAAAAAACAGCCTCTAAAGACAAGAAGATTCCTTTTTAAATGGACACAGAAACTAAATAAAGCTCACCTTGAACCCAGGGCTACATAGAAGTATCTAATGTAAAATTTGCAGTGAGCACAAGAGCTCTGGTTGATCACCAGTGTTTCCACTGACGGGTGGGAGCAGCAAACACTGGTGCTGGTGCCTTTCCTGATGGCTTGTATTTGGTCTTTTTCCAGTACGCCACAACAGGCTGCTCCCTGACACTCCACCACACAGAAAAGCCAAAACATGAAGCCATCTGTGAGTACCGTCCCTACTCCTGCCCATGCCCCGGAACCTCCTGTGACTGGGAGGGCTCCTTGGAAGCCGTGATGTCCCACCTCATGCATGCCCACAAAAGCATTACTACCCTTCAGGGAGAAGACATCATTTTCCTCGCCACAGACATTAACCTGCCAGGGGCAGTGGACTGGGTGATGATGCAGTCGTGCTTCAGTCACCACTTCATGCTGGTGCTGAAGAAACAGGAGAAGTGTGAAGGTCACCAGCAGTTTTTTGCCACCGTGCTGCTCATCGGCACCCGTAAGCAGGCGGAGAACTTTCAGTACAGACTGGAGCTGCACGGCAGCTGCCACCGGCTGACGTGGGAGGCGTCCCCCTGCTCCATCCACGACGGCGTGGCCGTGGCCATCCGCAACAGCAACTGCCTCGTGTTTGATACAGCCACTGCTCACCTTTTTGCTGACAACGGAAACCTCGGCATCAACGTCACCATTTCCATGTGCTGTCCGTGACACATCGCTAGTGAGACCCAAGCTGTCTGGGTGCTGTGCTTTACCTTCACCAGGGTTTGCTTTTGGTTCCCGTTTTTTATGCTGTTCAACTCTGTCATCGTGTATGCTAAGGTTCCTGACTAGCCAACAGTTGTAACTTTGGGGAGAAGAGGAACAAGAGTGTCCTGTAAGTAGCATGAGTGGGACATGGTCTTTTAAAATTCTTGGGTGCCTTAGGAAGATTACACACCTTTTATAATTTAATTATATTTTATGTAAAGAGTGCTTCCATTAGACATGTGGCTTAAGAGGCTCCTGTAAAAGCCCTTTCAGCAGCAGTACAGACTCACTCTCTCACTGGTGAGCTTTAATAACAGGCTTTAGTATCATTGATGGGTTTGGGTTGGAAGAGACTTAAAAGATCATCTATTCCAATCCCCTGCCATGGGCAGGGACACTTTCCACTAGATGAGGTTGCTCCAAGCCCTGTCCAACTTGGCCTTGGACAATTCCAGGGATAGGACAGCCACAGCTTCTCTAGGTAAACTATGCCAGGGTCACACCACCCTCACAGGGAAGAATTTCTTCCCAATAGCCCATCTAGCCCTGCCCTCTTGCAGTGGGAAGTTATTCCCCCTTGTCCTGTCATTTCAGGCCCTTGTCCAAAGTCCCTCTCCAGCTCTCCTGTAGCACCTATAGGCACTGGAAAGGGCTCTAAGTTCTAATGATTTGCCCTTAGTAAGGCCATGTTGGCTGTCTCCAATCACCTCCTTATTTTCCATATGCCTTACCATAGTTTCCAGGAGGATCTGCTCCATGCTCCTGCTGGGCACCGAGGTGACTTACCAGCCTGTAGTTCCCTGGGTCTTTCTTATTCCCCTTTTTAAAAAAGGGGGGTAACGTTTCCCATTTTGCAATATGCAAGAACTTCACTGGACTGCCATGACATCTCAAATATGATGGATAGTGGCTGAGCCACTTCCTTCCTCTGCCAGTTTCCTCTGGACCCATGGGTGCATCTTGTCAGGTCCCATGGACTTGTGCACCTTCAGCTCCCTCAGACCTTCTCGACACTGATCCTCTCCTACAACGGGCAATTCTTCCTTCTCCCATTCCTTGCCTTTGCCTTCTCTAACGTGAGCACTGTGGCTGGGGCACTTCCCATGAAGGTCGAGACAGAAACATCACTGAGCACCCCCAGCCTTCTCCATGTCCTGGGTAACCAGGTCTCCCATTTTCTTCCACAGAGGGCCCACATTTTCTCTAGTCTTCCTTTTATCACCAAAGTATCTGTAGAGACTTTGCTTGTTGCTCTTGACATCTGTGGCCAGATTTAATTCTATCAGGCTTTAGCTTTTCTAACCTGATCCCTGGCTGCTCTGACAATCTCTCTGTACTCCTCTAAGGCTGCCTGTCCTTTCCATTAGAGATGGGAAGAGAAAGAAATCCAAGCACCCTCTCACAGAAGAAGCTGTGACTCAAAAGGGGAGCAGTAGGTACTTCAGTGATGTTTCTACATTCCCTGCTACCTTATGGAAGGGGATGGGCAGTGGGTCACCTGCAGTGCCTTTAAAAGGAAAAAGAGGGGCTGAGGTAGAGCACAGCAGGTTTCACAGAGCATGGAAGGTCTTCCTGTGTGAATCCTGTCTGGTGTAGGGGGATCTGGCCAGGTACGGATGAAAGCAGCAGGCACAAGTCTCACAGATCCCAGACAGCTGGAGCCAGTGACACAGGCACATTTGGGCTGTCCATGTGCAGCTGCCCTGGGAGATACACTTGACTATTGATTATTGTAAAAGACCCCTAATATAGCAAGAGCTTTATGGCCAGTGTCACGTCATTTGCTATTTAAGTTTTGTTGCCATATTTACTTTTATTTTGCAATAAATATTTTGCAAAACCTACACGGTGGAGCTGCACTGACACAGCTGTGCATGGCAGCTGCTCTGTGGTTACTCTGTGTGCTCAGCCATGCTGATCTGTGGGGATGTCCCAGCACGGGCTGGCTCACCCCACTGGGGTCCTTGTCCCCACCACCTCCTGCCACCAGACACAGCCACAAGCAGAGCAGCAGGGGGGGACATAAGTCCCAGAGACAACGGTGACAGCCTGACCTGTGCCACTGAATCACAGGTTGCCACCACAGCTGACTCTGCCTGCAGCTCCTTCTCTGCCACCAGAACATTCTGCCTGAATTACTGGCAACAAATACCAGCTCCACATAGGGCTGTGCCGAATCTCAGGCATGTGGCAGTTGGAGGAGGGATAATCTGCTGAGTTACTGGCAGTAGCAGCTTCACAGCAGTGGAAAACTGCAGGTAAAGTGACAGGTGAGGTGTGGTGTGAATAAATACAATCCAGAGGGGTTACACCACTGACAGCATTCCTCTGGTGAAGAGCTCTCTGCAGATAAGCCCCAGCCCTGCACATCAATCACCAGCACCCAGCAACAGCCCACAGAAAAGTGCATGAGAACAAGTTTGGCCTCAGCAGAGGGAAGCTCAGTCTGGCCTTGAGAATTTGGGAGTGACCATGGGAAAAAACCTCCTGAGGAATCACTTTCTATGCGCTGCATACCAATGATGGAAGATCCTACATCTGGTCTCACTTACACTCTGCTGGCAGAACTCCAGCCGCATCAGCCCAGTGAACTAATTGTCTCGTGCTTAAGTGGGATCAAAGTCAAGCCGTGGCTCCAACAGGTGTTAACACTTCTGCTTTCAGCAGAACTTAAGCAAGAATTCCTAAGGATTTGATTAATTTTCCTGTATTTGAGCAACAATTATAGTGGAAGATAATTTTCTTACTGACGATTGGCACGTAAGAGGTTTTTTGTGTAAAACAAAACTCTTAAGCATGCCTTTGATTAGAGCAGTAATAATTAAATTAATTACTCCAGTGTTGCCTATAACCCACATTAGATAAGTTAACACACATTATCATTAGGTCTGTCCACACCACTGAATTCTGAAGGAATGGCCTACTTTTGTTAGACTGCACCTCAAAAAAAACAACCCAACACCTTGAATATTTTCTGACTGAGTTTAAGATAAGGAGTACCTCAGCTGGCACTGCCAAGAAGTGAGGTGTTTCCTCTTCAGGTCAGGGAGTGGACAGCACTCCATCAGGTTTCAGGTTTTCTTCCTGAGGCAACTGAAACAACTTGCCAAGGGAATGGCAGTGCATCAATAAATGTGTGGCTGTTCTTAAAACATTCAGAAAAACTTCCTTAGGCCATCCTGGTTCTCTGAACAGAACTGATCACAGTAAAGCCCCTGATTTTGAAAGGGATAGTGAAGCATGCCTGGAGAGACCTCTGCCTGGGAGCTGCCAGCAGGAGGGGGCCACAGCAGACAGACCCTCGTTCTGGGGCAGACCCCTGTGCCAGGATAGACCCCCTTGGTGAGAGCAGACCCCCCTGGCAGGGTATGGTGCCCACAGCCCCTCAGCTGCTCTCCAGCCTGCCAGGACTGTCAGCTGTGGAAGGCAACAACCAGTGAGCAGGAGATGCACCTGGAAGCAGCTTTTCTGTAGCTACAGTTCTTCCTAAAAACTTATTTCCACTTCAAACACAGATTAAAATGCAAGTTTCATTTGGGACCGATGAGTTTACAGCAAGGGTCCAGCACCATCTGAGGGCCCCCTGCCCACGGCTGTGCCTCGCTGTCCCCGTGCTGACAGGACAGGTGCCCAGCTCTGCTGTGGCACAGTCAGAACCACGGGCTGTGGCACCCCGGGAAGCCGTGGCAGTGATGTCCCAGTGCTACAGGGAGCTCTCAGAGTGGACACCAGCTGAGCCACTGACACCACAACTCAGCATACCCCTTCCCTTTGAAAAATGAGTGGGGCTGACTTACTCTAGTGTGGGACTCGTGCTGGTGAGACACTGCAGGTTCTGACACACAGCACAGGTAAGGCAGCACACACCTGCTGTCCCAAGGGGAACCCAAACACGCCTGTTTGCACAAGACATTTTTCTCTCTTTTGTTCTCCGAGCTGTACGTGCAGATTCCTGGGAGGGGTTCGGCAGTGCCGAGTGCTACAGGAGACAGCAGCAGTGGATGTGTGAGAGGTGTGTGACACAGGGGGCAGGAATTGGCTCGGGCAGGTGCTCCAGGGACACCGGGTCCTGTCCCAACAGCCCCGCCTGTCACCCCCAACCCAGCTCTGGGGCAGGACGGGGACTGGCCTGGGGCCTTGGGGACCCACCAGCACCAGCCGNGGTCCCGGCAGCCCCCGCGGCCCCCACGCGTTGCCATGGAGACGGCACCAGGGAGACGGCGCGGCCGCCATGGACGGGCCCGGCGGGGCGGCGGAGCCGGGACATGGACCTGGAGATGGGCCCGGCGATGGTCCCGGCCATGGACCCGGCCATGGTCCCTGCGGGGCCCCGCGGCCCCGGCAGCCCGAGGGGGGCCCGTCCGGGCCGCGCCCCACAGGCCTGCCCGCCCTCCTGGCCTACAGACGCGAGTCCGCCCGGGCACCGGCGTTCCACGAGGTCCGGCGGGCTGGGCCGCGCTCTCCCTCTGCCTCCCTCCCACGGCTCCGTGTAGGACACGGGGAACCAGCGCCCTTTGTGGAGCCGGCGCTGCAGCCCCTCCATGACAGGGTTTTAATTCTGCGGGGCTGGTTGTGCACCCCTGGGCACCGAAAGGCTGCACAGCCTCTCCCCACCGCTGCGGCCTCTACTGACCATTTCCCATCAGAAGGGTTTGGCCTCTGGCTAAACCAGATACACAATGTAGATAAATAGGTACAGTCGCAGAATACAAGCAGGGTACGGAGTTCCCTGTAACCCTTAGCAGAGTAGAGTCACCAAAGAGTTAATCTGAGGCACGAGATGGGGAGCGAGGGAATGTTATTTCAGGATATCCAGTACTCATCCTGGAAATGCACCCTGCAGCCTCCCTGGTTTGCATCTGGCTAGATGTGACCAGCTCTGTGTCACCTTGGTTTCTCAAACTCCCCACAACTGCAGCCATCCAGACCTTTTCCTCTCCAAAGCCCACGGGGTGTGTTTGAAAAGGTTAATGCATCTGAATCCTCAACCACAGTGTTTTGTGCTCTCAGCTTTCCTGCGGAGTAAGGCTCATAAATACCACAGTCAATCCCTTTCTTTGGGGGCGCTTATTTATTTATTTACAACAGACCTGCTTTTCTTTCTTGTGGTTTCCTAAACTTGATTTTTTGAATTCAGTGATTCCAAGACATCCCAGATACCGATCTGTTGTAACTGCCCTTGGGTGCTTGTCACGTTGCATTTTGAGCAGAGCCCTCTTTTCTCATGCTAACAGGGGGATGTGGGGCTGGTACCCCTGTTCCTTCTCCCCACTCTTCCTTGCTGTCACTGCAGGTAGAGAAGGACACTGAGCCGAGGTGTGAGTACTGTGGCAGCCTGCTGAGGCCATTCCCTTTCCCAAAAGATGTCCCTTTCCCTGAAGATGTCCCTTTCTCCGAGGATGTCCCTTTCTTCACGGACCAGGAATACGTAAGCTGGGGGAAGGATGAGCAGGAGTTTGCTCTGGAACAGCTGCACTCACAGCTCCACTCTCCCACCTTGCAGAAATTCTGCTGCAAGCGCTACCGAGACCTCTATGAGTTCATCATGAAGGAGAGAAAGAGGCTCAAGGATTCCTGCAACATCCCCAGGGCTGCCAGTGCCCATGAACACCACGGCTCTGAAGTCCAGCTGCAGTCACAGGAGCAAGAGAGACAGAGGTATTGGAAGAACTGGGGATCAGGTCTGTGTAAGGAGCAACAGGCAGCTCCGAGGGAAAAGGAGCATTAGGAAGCTGTTGGGAGAGGAAATGAAAGAAGAAAAACCTTTGTTTTAGGCACCCCAAGTTTGGATTCTCTCTGGTCCCCCCTGGCTCCTCTGTCGCCGGACTGCACAAGGAGGTGGCAAGGTATGTGCTGAGTGAAGTGTTAATTCCAGTGCTGACAGATGAAATATCTAGAGACAGACAGAGACAAACCCACAAATGCAGGTCTGGGAAGGGACAGTATTTGGTTGTAGCTTTTACCTCAGGCACTAAAACAAAGCTGGAGTTTGTATTTCTGTTTTGCTCCATAAACGGTGGCATGTGTTTGGATTCCAGTTTCCAGAATCACAAGAACTCTGCAAGTTCTCAGCCCAAAGTTTGTGCAAGTGGCTAAAGCCTCCTGCAGAGGCTCAAGGAAAAGTAGATCAGTACACCTGGAAGTACACTGCTGGTATCCTTGGAGATCCTTCTCACTCTGAGGGTACGAGTACAGAGCACACACCAAACCACTGTCACACTGCCAGGTTTATAGGCAGCTACACAAGAATAGTGAAAATATTCCTGGAGATGAGCTGTTTTCTTGATCCTGTGGGCAGCTCTCCTCTTTCACATAAAATCTTTATCCAAACCCCATTACAATGTTCAGCTCTCCTGCCAGGAGAGCCGATGCCACTGCAATGGCAGAGTCTGTTCACTGTAATCTGTGTGGGAGCAATTCTTTTCTGTTGAGATACGAGTATTTTGGTGATACTCCACTACCTCTATGACTTGCAATTGTGCAAGTGGAGAGACAAACAGGTTCAGAAAGTTGCGTTCCTAAAACAGGGATATCCAGTACTTCCAGCTTTTCAAACAGGATACTTGAAATGTCTAACAGGAACACTTCTGTTTTCCAGGCAGCAGGAGAGATACCTGTCTGCCCTGTCTTTAGAGCCCAGTGCCACTGAAGGTGAGTTGGCATTTCCTTATGGATTTATTTGTATATTTATCACAACAGTGCATTCAGTGGAATTGCTGGTCTCTAACTGAACAGGAGGATTTTATACAGCAATATATTCATTCATTGTCAGGTGTGCAATCCCCTTAAATTACAGATCCAGTCATATTAAATCATCCCTTGCAGGAGAATACAAAAGCAGGCACATCCTCCTTGCACAGAGAGGGTCTCCTTGCCATGATTTTCAGTATTTATATGTGACGTTTCCAGCTGAGATGCACAGAACCTGACCTGAGAGGACAAGTTGGCAAAGCCAAGCCCTTGGGAGGTAGGAACTACCAGAATGAGGGTGATGCACATTTTGCCTGATCAGGTGGATACTCCACCAGCTCCTAGCCCAGGCTGTGGTGACTGAGCAGGCTTTGGGTCTAGCTCTAAAACCAGAGTCCTGACTAAGAACAAGTGAACCAGATTACGATATTGGACATGTTTTCACAGAGGATGGCAGGGCACTGAGGCTTCTGCAGCACCAGGGATCTCAAATCGTCAGCTCCAGAGCATGGAGCCAAATGCTATCCCAAAAAGTCACTCTTTACACAGATGTGTGTGTGTGTATATATATATATGTAACTGAAAAACTAACATTTTATCATAATCCTGTTCTCTGAAATAGCTGAGCACTCTGGGCTGCCCTTGTTAGAAAATACCTCAAGATAAACTCTCAGAATGGAGCATTTCAGCCAGGAATTCTCACTCCCTCAGTTACAACAGAGGTGTTGGGCAGCTCGAAGTGGGTGCTGCCAGCCCTCCCAGCTGCACACAAGCCCTCCCTGTGCTCTCCAGGTTCACACCAAGCTGGAACTGCTTCCTATGGGCTTTCCCAGGAGCCCACATCACCCAAGGGTGAGATGCTGATGCCTGCTGGAAGCAAAGCCGAGACCAAGGAGGAGGCTGAGCCTCAAGAGGAGTCTGAGCCCAAGAAGGAGCCTGAGGAGGAGGCCGAGCCCAAGGAGGAGTCCAGGCCCAGGCCTGGGCCCAAGCTTGGGCTGGAGCCTGACACTGAGCCTGAGCTTGAGCCTGAGAAGGAGCCCAAGCCTGAGCCCAAGGAGGGACCTGGGCCTGGCTCTGAACCTGAGTCTGAGAAGGAGCCCAAGCCCAAGGAGGAGCCTGGACCTGAGCCTGGGCCTGCACCTGAGAAGGAGCCCGAGTCCAAGGAGGGGCCTCAGCCTGAGCCTGACTCTGAATCTGAGCCTGAGAAGGAGCCCAAGCCCAAGCCCAAGCCCAAGAAGAAGCGTG
This sequence comes from Campylorhamphus procurvoides, assembly GCA_013396655.1. Classification (NCBI taxonomy): domain Eukaryota; kingdom Metazoa; phylum Chordata; class Aves; order Passeriformes; family Dendrocolaptidae; genus Campylorhamphus; species Campylorhamphus procurvoides. The sequence continues at coordinate 52,167 of WBMV01001365.1, read as the reverse complement.
GGCGTGAGCGTGGGCCCAAGACTGAGAAGAAGCCCAAGCTCAAGGATGAGTCTGGGCCTGAGGCCGGGCCCGAGACTGAGAAGGAGCCCAAGGAGGAGGCTGGGCCTGAGACTGAGGAGGAGCCCAAGGAGGAGGCTGGGCCTGAGACTGAGGAGGAGCCCAGGCCAGAGGAGCCCGAGCCCAAGCTCAAGGATGAGCCCATGTCCTCCTGTGTCACCAGCTATGGTTTCAGGCCCTTGGGGAAGAAGGCAGGTACCTGCGGCCGACAGCAACGGGTGCACCTTGAATGTGTCTGCACTCCGAGCAGCTGGAGCCTAGCACTGCCCATCTTCACAGGGCAGCTGTGCCAGGCTGCTCTCATCTGTTTTATCCTTTTAATCTTAGGTGCGGAAGGGTAAATTGGTGCAAAAGTACTACAAACATGGAAGAAAATTCCTTACCATGCTCCCAGATGGAACCTCACATGTATTGTATCCTTTACGGTGTTCACTTGCCTGCATTAGTCCAGGGCTATAATTGATTTTAAGTGTGTTCCAGTTCATTTGATCATAAGCAACCCATCTCGCCACTCCCACTTGCTCTGAGGAGCAGCAGCAGTGAAACCTGACCCAGCTCCTGGGCTGAGGTTTCCCAGAGCAGGCAGCAGTTCCAGTGAGGGATGGGCACTCACATCCAAGACCCAGCCCAGGGGTCAGATCCATCCCCTGAGCTCTGGCCACCCATGGGAGGGCCCTGCTGACCCTGGGGGCTCCCAAAGCTCTCAGCCCCATCCTGGCCCCAGGGACAGACCAGCACAGGGCAGATGTGCCTGTCCTGGAGGCAATGCCTCAGGGGAGCACAGCCAGTCTGGGATTACCAGCGTGAGTCACTACTGTCTGAAGGAAGAAAACAGGGCACTTTCACCAAGGGACCCCACAGCTTCCTTTATTCAAGCATTTTAAGTAACCCACGTTATTTTTTCTTGCTGTGGCTGACTTGTTTCTGACCCAGAGAGGTATGAAAGTGTACCTGAGCTTTGCCACCAAAGCAGAACACTGGCAGTGTCCCAGCTGACACAGGTAGCACACCTTTAACACATCAGATTTTATACTCCCAGGTAGTGCCCTGAAATATTTAGTGTGTAATAACAGACTAACCAGCAAAGCAGGGGGTTACCAGCTCCTTACCCAGCAGCAGCTATCCATCTGGAAACTTGGCCATCCTCGTTACACGAGAGGGCAAGCAGTGGATTTGCACAGTGCTGGAAGATGAGCTGAGGAGCCCCCAGGTCCGCGCGCTGTTCCGGTCCGATGGCAGCAGCACGTGCTATTACCCCAACGGAGACGAGTGGTGCGTTCAGCAGCTGCGCCCTCCACTGTGCACTGACATTCCAAAGGCCACAAAGGGTATTTTTAATAGTATCCAAAAATTAACAGACAAATGCAGCAGCTCATGGGCCCTGCTTCGAGCGCCCCCCAGAGCAGCAAAGCAACCCTGAGTGTGCCTTGAGAGGCAGGGCACAGGCCCTGACCCTGCTGTGCCTGTCCTGTCCCTTGGGGAATGAGGGACATTCTGCCACAGGAGCTGCAGGGTTCAGTTTCCATTTCCCTCTCTCTTAGGATAAACATGAGTATCGAGGGAGGGCAGTATTTGGACCAAGCAGGCAGCAGAGTGAGAAGGTGGATGTGGCCAAACACGTCACCAGGACGCCATTTCCCTCTGAGCCCCGTTTTCATCTCCCTGAACCAGCACGTGGGGGTCAGAATCCTGGCCCAGGACAAGATCATCGTCTCCTTCCTCGCCATGGGACGACAAGCAAAATTCAACATGGGAACAAAGGTACAGGTATTTCTTCACACGGAGCCACTCGGCACATCAGGAGTGGGGCAGCCAGGGAAGATCCATGCTTATCCCCACGTTGCCCCATGTTCCTGCCCTTCAGAAAGGAAGCAGTGGACTTGTACCCCTGCCAGTCCCATGCAGACAGGGCACCTGCTAGCCCTGGCTCTCTGCAAGGAGTCACAGTGTGGGAAGCACTTCTGGCCAGGTCCCTGATGTCCCTGGCTGTGTCCCCAAGGGTCACCCTGGCCCTGCACAGGGAGAAAAGCTGTGGTCCATGTAGGCGGGGTCCATGGCAGCTTCCTTCCTCCACAAGCTCCTGTCCCAGGGGCAGGTTTGTGTGCTGGGAGGGGAAGGAAGCCCGTGCCAGGCTGTGCTGGCTCTGCTGACATGCTCCCTTCCACCCCACAGGTTGGCACTGCTGGGCAGGTGCCTGCCCCAGCCCGGCTGGGCGAGGAGGAGCTGCTGCTGCTTGCCTGCCGGGTGAGGATCCTGCGGCTCTTCGACAGGATGCGGGGATGCATCAGCTTTCCTTCCACGGAGCAGTGGAACAAATTGCAGCCTCCCTCGTACCTCCTGACCCAGGCTGCGAAGATCCTGGAGCTCTGTGCTGCTGCTGACATAAGCAACGAGCTGCACAGCTCCATCAGGGCCATAGTAAATGCACAGCAGCTCTGACCAGCACGTGTGTGGTGTGAGGCAGAATGAGCCGGAGATGCTCCCCAACACTGCAATACCTGCACATGCTCAGCAAGGGTTCACCTGCAGCCCTGCCCTGGCGTGGAGCAAAGGGCAGCCCAGGGCTGATCCACACAGCCCCGTGGGTGTCTCACTCAGGGCAGGCAGTACCAGCCCACACCGAGCACACCTTGGCTGTGGAGGCACGAGGGGGCTTTGCTCAGGTCACCCACAGGCACTGCTCTGCTGGCTCCTGATGAGATGGCACCAGCAGGATGGCCAGGCGTCCCCAGCGCTGATGGCAGCTCAGCCAGCTGCTGGCACGAGACAAGGTGGTTCCCTGTGCAGAGAGAGAGAAATGACTGCAGAGGACCCCAAGCAGGACCTACACTTGGCCCCAGGGAGCACCAACTGCAGCCCGGGACAAGCTCTCGTTAAAGCACTGCAAATACCAAGCCCTCAGCAGGTATTTAGGGACCCCTGGGCCACAGGGGCTGTGGTTGGCAGTGGAGAAACCTCCCAGCCCCTCAGAACTGCCTGAGACCTGGGGCTCACCTGGCCAGCTTCCCCCTGGGTGGCCACAGCCAAGCTGCAGCACTACCCAAAGCACAAGGCCAAGCCCCACGTGCCCATCCCAGCACACCCATCCCTGAGGTTCTCAGGGGCTTACACATGACAGACACAAGCTCAGTGACTTTGGAAAGTTGGCATTTTATGCGGTTTTTCAATTGCAATTCCAAGAATATCCATCAGTGACAAACAAGGTACTTCACACAGGAAATGGGAACTCTTTATTTCAATTAATGTTCTTGGGTTCTATTCAGGACAGCAGGAAGGCCCAGCTCAACCCCCCAACAGCCAAGGAAGATCTGCTGGAGCTGGTCCACATGATTAAAGAGCAGTTGATCTTAATTTTCACTGAAGTCACCAAATGATGTAACTACTCTGCATGTAATTTTGCTTATATAATTCAATATATAACACACTCTTCTACTCTGCCATAGATTTTGAAAAATATACAAACCTGTTTTAACCACATTAGAGAGATTTGATAGACAGCTGTCAATTACTCAACAGTTTAGGACAGTATCAGTCACTCCTGTAACTTCATTTTAAACTACAAAAAGAACATAAATTCATATAAAATATAACAGATTAAACAAACTTTTCTTTTTCCAAGGAAAAATTAGGTATCAACTCAATCTGCCATTGTGTGAAACATGAATATAAAATAAGTTACCATTAGTAATGCCTGCATTGCTGAGCTATGAACTGGTCGAATGAAGTCTTAAAAAAACTATACAGTATTATTGCACTCGTGGCTGTGCAGTGTGGGACCGGCCAGCACCGAAACAGGGCCCATTGAGCGTCTGTCCACGAGGCACGACGTGGCTGCAGGAGAGGCGTCCAGCCTGCGCCAACAGCGTGTGTCTTCAGCGCAGGCCTTCATGGTCTGCACCACGCGGCCCGGGACCGCCACCCAACGCCTGTGGAGAGAGCCCGCCGTTACCACCGGCAACACCCCGCGCCACCGGCACACCCGGGCACAGCTGGAGCACAGCTGGAGCACAGCTGCCCTCTGCTGGCACACCCGGGGCACAGCTGGAGCATAGCTGCCCTCAGCTGGCACACCTGGAGCACAGCTGCACTGAGCCAGCCCCACAAAGTGGAACCATAAGCTGTGTGTTTTGAAAGCCACACATGACATGGGAACATGGAATTGTTTTGTCATAAAACACCTCATGATGTGAACCCTCTGCTGCCAACAGCTGTGGAGCATTTGCAGAGCAGTAGGGCAGGCCTATTCTGCTCTCCAGGGGTGTGCAATTCCATTTGGTTACAAGCCAGGGAAACATAAATCCCTTGCACAAAGGCTGTTCTAAGGCACATAATGCAGCACCACACACCTCACTGACATCAGGCCTCCTGCACACAGTAATGCACCTTCTCCTACCTCATGGAAAGCCAGCTTCCCACTCTGAGACAGGCAGAACGAGCCACAACCTAAAACCTACCACCCAAACAGCCCCTGTGACACCACACGTGGCAATTTAGTGTCACAGAAGCTGCTTCTCCAGGAAAACATGTAACTGAACAAACACACGAGCCCAGCCTTCAGTCTCCAACACACCTGTCACACTCGGGCAAACACACCAGTGACTGAAGAGACTTACGAGGAGTTTCAGTGCTGTCTGATGGGGCTATGATCGATGATGGGGCATTGACTCCATGTGCACATTGAGCTTCATCTCATTATCAAGGATCTGTACAAGCTGCTGCATGGAAGGGAGGTGACCAGACTCCAGCTTAGACCACACCGGGACATCTAGCACAGAACACAGTGGGGAGAAAGGTACTGTTAACACTGGGAGTGTCAGGAAACACACAGGGCTGGTGTAAAAATGGAACTGAGAAACTCTAGCAAGCTGTGTGAGTTGGTACTGACTGAGGAAAACATCTGGATCAACAATGCCTCCAAGCTCTGGCCATGCTAAAGCCCAGCCCAACCAGGAGAGCAGAGTGTCTAATGCTTTCATTCAGAAGTGTATCTTATGAATGAAGAGGTGCAAAATATATATCCAGATTCCTCTCAACCTGAAAATTCAGTACTGTTGTCCACTGGCACAGAAAATCTGGGAAAAGCAATGGATTCCTTATGATTCCAAGGCTGAAGCATGCTACAGGACAGGGAAAACATCTAATTGGAGAGTTCATGTCCCTGGCTGTTCATTTCTTATTTAATGCACATCACACACAAAGAAAGAGAATAACAGTTACTCCAAGTGTCCCTCTGAGTAAGTTTTTATAGTCCTGTTCTAGAGTATGTGACATCTGTATAAACTGCTTTACAAGACTTCTATGATTTTCACCATTTATTGTGATATAGATGACATCTGAAGATCCATATGGATGGCGATTTCCACATACCACATTTCTTCACCCTATCCCTCATTCTCACCTCACAGTTTTCATGTGTGTACAAGTGCAACATGAGATCCCATGAAAAAAAACTCTCAGCTCACCATTCAAAGTGATTTCAAAAGCCCCAGTGGACATGCACTGGTTCTCAATCATGTTGCTCAGGAAGAAGACCATCATGCAGGCGTACACCTGGAACAGAACAGAGACACGCACACCTCAGCCATCCCTGCTGCTGTTCATTTTCAGTGAGCACTGGATGTTCACAGGTGTCTCTGAACTCCCCATGTGGAGGAACTGCTCAAGGAATGTTCCCCTCCACAGACATCTCCCTTTCCTCCTCTTACACAGACTGTGCACCCTGCCTTCCCAAGACAAGCACCAAACCAGCGCTGAACCCCCCCAGCTAACAGCCCTGGCTCAAGTCAAGGGACAGGTACACGCTCCTGCTCTACCTGCACAGCTCTGGCCCTGCCACAGCTGGCAGCATGGAGGCTGGCAGGGTGACATGGGAACACAACTGTTCCCACACACTGCCTGTCACTGTCACAGAAACACTCTGGGACACACAGCCACAGGCCCAGGCACAAACAGCACAGCAAAGCAAATCACAACGTGCACAGGAACCAGCAGCCCTCCAGCACATCTCTGAGCTCTTTATCTGGAATTTTCTCTGTGTGTGGGTGACTCGTGAGGAAAGGATGGTATCTTCAACAGTGCAGCTCCTTTCTTATCACCAGCACCTCTCTCATTTCCTTTCCCTGGTCACAGGCACACTTTCATGGTCACTGCAACACCACAGAACGTGGGGTGGGGATGGTGGCAGTGCACTGCAGCCAGCCCAGCTAGGCACGGCATTGGCTGTAACTATTACAGCTTCTAGGCATTCAGACTGGCCAGTGAGAGACTGAGGCACTGGGTACCTCAGTTTGAGGGTCTGTAACTTGCTTTAGTTTAGTGGAGTAAGTCTGGAATAAGGTTACTCTAAATCAGAGTAACCCTGAATCTCCTGGCATCATCAGTACTGACTCACAGGGATATTCTCCCACAATGTCATGCCAGAGTCTGCTCTGCAAAACACCCACAAGATTTCAAATTCATTTTTCAAAACACCACTTAACTGCTCCCTAATCTACCAGAAGTCTGATGGAAGCGTCAACTGCAAAACATTTATGAGACAGCAGAGAAGTACTGGCTTGAAATGCTACTTCTGAGCCCTAAAAAACAGTAAACTCTTCTATCATCTTTGTCCAAAACATTAACCTCAGCTGTCCCTCTACAGCAGCAGCAGCTTGGAAACAGATCACAGAATCATACCTTGGTCTGTCAAAAGCCTAAAGCACTACTAGTAAGAATTATGCTGCTGTAAGGCTGCAGCATATGAAAGGTAATCAGTCAGAACTGGGAGGGACTCCCAGAGCACCCTCATGAAGTCACTCTGAAGCTGCTTTTTCAAAATAAACGAAGTATGGCCCTTACCTTGTTTTCTTGGCCCCACTGCCAGATGCTCGGAGCTTGCATGCCAAAGAAAGCAAACGGGTCCTTGCCAACAATTATTAAACCAATTAATACTAGTTTGAAGACAGAGAGGAAGGATGCTATGTGCCTGTTGGAGACAAGACACACCCGTGAGTTCAGCTTCTACTTCACCATGCACATCTGCAATTCACTTCACTAGAATTTTGACAGTGTACAATCAAATGTTTTAGGGAAAGTACAAATCTTTCCAAGTAAGTTTATCTCACTGAAAAAAAACTCAAACCAACCAAACCAACAAACTAAAAAAGCAACAGACATTAACACCACCCCCAGCAAAGCACTGCTCTTGCACAGCACCACAGAAAGACACCTCCTTGTACACTACACATGGACTCTTTTGCTCCTCAGCAGACCTCAAATGGGAATTTGCTTTCAACTTAAAACGTGTCTGAACTGGTAAATAGACTCAGTTTCTAAATGAGTGTTCCACCTTAGAGAGATACATTTAACTGATACATTTTCCGCAGAGCATTTCCCAGCAATGCAGAACTCCCCAAAGGCAGAGCCAGCTCACGCAGGCACTATGCCCTGCAGCCTCCACCACTGCAACCCTGAGAGAAATCAGGCCAGCAAGCACTCCAGAAGCAGCTCCAGTAACTATGGCATCACTTTCCAGCGTGGGCACAGTGCTTTAAATAGCAGGAATAACACTATTTTCCTTTTGTCTTTTACCCAATTTCTTTGGGCTTTCCCCCAGCTGTACCTAAGGCCACACTGGCAGCCTGTCCCCTGAGGTGAGCTCTCCATGACTCATGTCAAAAATGAACTTTTCCCTCCTGTGTCCTTAACCCATTACAGGAATTTGTCATTAAGGGCATAAGCCTGAGCAGCAAATTGAATTTATGCCTCAGTACAGCCTGAGGAAAAGCTGGGAAAATTCGCTGTGAAAAAACCAAAACAGTTATACAATTCATTTCAGATTGGGTATGACAGGCCTTATCATACAGATATCCAGATGGTGATATTTCTATGAAGAACTAAGGCAGCTACCTCAAAGGGAGAAAATCACTCAGTTCCCATGCAATTGCAATGGAAAAACCTCTTAAGTTTCTGTTCTCAGTATTATTTCAGTGTAAATGCAGGCATTCACCCCCGGAAAGCAGCCAGCCAGTCCTGCTGGCACTTCTTACCTATAGATAGGTTGAGGAAGGTAGTTCTCCCCTTCTATCCGGATGTCTGGGTACCGCTGGCTGATGACCCGCATGTACTCCTCAAACACCCGCCTGTAGCCTCAGGAGACACTGCACACAGATAGCATTGTCACCACAGCCCAAGGCCTGCACGGTACAGTCACTGCAGAGCAGCACTTGCCCTGTTCATAGCCCCTTTAGGTTAAAACTACAATTAATATGCCACAGAGAAAAACTGAACTGCAGTAAACTTATACATCACAAACCCCAACACGAGTTATGGATGTGACACGGGTTTGCTCCACACCCCAGCATAGAGACTGTGGTAACAGCCACTGGGCATGGAATCACTTGTTTTCCCTGGAAAAAATGGTTAGTTAGGAAGTCAACCTAAGCAGACCCTTGCTCTGTACCAAAACATCCTCTTCACACAGAGCCGTTTGATCCCTCTCTGACACTGCCCAAGCAGGTAATGTCGCTCCCAGCCCGTCCCGTTCCCGCACTGCATAGGAACTGCAGGAGTTAAATATTCCCGAGCTATGCTCTGCCTCGCCTTTCTGCAGCCGCCTCTGTAAAAACTGCGGTAAAATCACCGCCAAAGACCCCAAACCCAGCACTTTCCACTGAGCGCTTCTGGAGTGCCTCGCAGACCCGTAGGGCCCGGCCTGGGCTCTGCTCCGGTCCCCCAGGGCCGGGGATCGCCGTGACGGGCGCTGGGGCCCGTCGGGTTTTCCCCCACGAACGGGCTCGGTGTGCCGGGGCCGCCCCAGCCCTGCTCGGAGCGGGTCACACCCCCGCGATGGTGCCGGGGGGCCCGAGCGCCTCGACTGCAACACGGGCGCTGCACCAAAACAAACGCAGAATTACAGCTTTTGCTGGGACATCGATTCCTCCCAAACGTAAGCCCGCGCCAGCAGAACGCCACACGTGTCGTTAAAGGACCCAAAAAGCGCAGTTTTGCGGCGGCCGCATTGCCAGCGGGTCCCTCCGGCAGGGCCGCCTCCCACGCCCCGGCCGGGCCGGGGGGGTCCCGCACGGCCCTCGGCACCGGCCGCTCCAGGGACGGTAAGAGCGGGCGCGGGGGTGGGGGCAGCGCCGGGGGAAGGNCAGCCCCGGCAGCAGCCGCAGCCCCGCCGCTCGCATCTCGCCGCCGCAGCGCCCTGTGCGCACGCGCCGAGGGGGCGGGGCCACGTCACGGCGCTGGTTACGTCACGGCGCTGGTTACGTCACGGCGCTGGCCCCGCCCCCCGCCCTGAGGGGAGCGCGAGCGCCGCGGACAGATCGGAACAGCTTTAGTATTAAATGCTCTTTATTTTTATCTACATCCCATTATGGCATAAAGATCGCATCTCTTTTTAAATATAATAAAGCTATCAAATGTTTTCAACACCTTCCCTCCTTCCACCCACACAAGGAGAACCGGTATGTTTTAGGCAACGTGCTCCAGAAAAGGAACATTTTTCCTGGCTGGAACAGCAGCAGAACCGGCTGATGGGTATTCGATACTTGTTTACAGTTTCACATGTGCACAAGTCCTTAGGAAAACGTTTTGAAAGGCAAATGTGGACTTTCGCACTCTTTACTCATTTGCTGAAACGTCTTACTTTGTTCAGGTTAATAACAAACTAAATTTTGCATGAACTTTGTGTTGGGGCCACACAGGAGCTCCAGGAAGTTCTAAACACCCAATTCTAGATCTTCCAGTTCTTTAAGGAGAGCAGCTTCTTTCTGAATCTTCTCCACCTAGAACAAAAAGCGTGTCACAGATGCAGCTGATTGTAAAATGAACCTTGAATAAACTGCACAGATCTTAACCCATACCTGGTTCTTCTCAAGCTGTTTGCCAGCAGCTGCCTGTTCTTTCAGCTGCTCGATTGCCTTCANCGCCGGGGGAAGGGGAGGGAAGGGAGGGAAGAGAAGGCCGGGGAGGGGAGGAGGCGGCGGCCCGGCGGGCACAGCCATCTTGGCCGCCGCCATCTTGGCGGGCGCCCCTCACCAGATCTGGAACTTGAGCAGCGGCCCGGTGGCGTAGGCCATGCGCAGCTTCTTGGCCGGCAGCCCGGCCTGCTCNGTTTCACATGTGCACAAGTCCTTAGGAAAACGTTTTGAAAGGCAAATGTGGACTTTCGCACTCTTTACTCATTTGCTGAAACGTCTTACTTTGTTCAGGTTAATAACAAACTAAATTTTGCATGAACTTTGTGTTGGGGCCACACAGGAGCTCCAGGAAGTTCTAAACACCCAATTCTAGATCTTCCAGTTCTTTAAGGAGAGCAGCTTCTTTCTGAATCTTCTCCACCTAGAACAAAAAGCGTGTCACAGATGCAGCTGATTGTAAAATGAACCTTGAATAAACTGCACAGATCTTAACCCATACCTGGTTCTTCTCAAGCTGTTTGCCAGCAGCTGCCTGTTCTTTCAGCTGCTCAATTGCCTTCAGCTTCTGTAAAAAGAAAAAAAAAAGAATTACAAAAAGCCACTTAACACAAAATACTGGTGAACCGAGAATAAAAAAGTCTTAGAAGTTGTTGCACTTGCAATTGCCTGAGGCACCTGGAGGCACATCTCTGTAGAAGGCACATTCCCTTTAAGCATCTCCAGATACTCTATCCAGAATTTCCCACCTATAACAAACATTTCTTTCAAGAACAAAACCTAGAGGACAACATCACTTCCTCCTCTCTGAGATGAACAACATGCACTGTCTCACTGAAGGGCTAGATCCAAACTTGGAAATGACTCCATCACTATCCCTCTTCACACATTTTCATCAGAAAGCCTGGAATGTTAATCCAGAGATGATAAAAAACAGGAGGCTGCCAAGAGAAAAGGAGAGGCTCTCTATCCTGAACTAAATGATTTCTGTTCTGAAATGATTTAATCTAAGAATTCTCAAGACTGGCAGTAACCTTCCCACTTGCACACAAGGCCAACCACAAGGGCATTGGTTCCCTTGCTGGATCCAGGACCCAACAATCACAGAGCCCACACAGCTCCTCTCTGAGCACCAACACCTTTCAGTGCAACCTGCCCCTCCGCTGGGGAGTGGCTGCACCTCCACAGCACTCCTAACTGGAGCCTGGAACACTCCTCCCTGCCCCTGCCACCTCTGAGGGGCCCTTCAGGAGCTCCAGCATCTGACAGGTTGCACAGGCTCAGAAAGCAAAGAAGTTGGGTACAAATTCAGCATGCTAACATGGATATCAATACATCTTCCTGAGCCCAGCTCCCCTTAGGCTCACACTAGGCCTTCAAGAAAACTGTTGTCTGTTAGAAAAAGAACCCACTCACCTTTTTCAAATTCTTTATCTTCTTGTCCACCTCAGGATCTCCCGTGGTCGTGGCAGGCACAGCGTTCCGTGGGGTGTTCTGTGGGGCCTGGGTCTGGCCAGGGCTCTGGTTCATATCAGCTTTGGCCTCCTGGAGACACAAACACATGATACAGAAATTACCTTTGATTACAGAGAGATTAAAAAATGTCTTTAATCACTTTAAGGGATCCATTTAATATTTCTTCTTTCACTGGTTATTCCAAAATGTGTGCATGACTTGCTCTGATGTATTGCACTACCTCTGGACCTCTTTCCATGGACAAAGGCTTATCTAGAACAACTGACATGCTGTTCCTTGTTGAATTTCTAATTCCTCAAGACACCAACCATATATAGCACGTGTCAGTAAGGGTGACATTACAAACACTTACACAAATGTTTTATAAAGCAGACTGGGTCACTGTCTTTGAAGTAAAAGAACTCCAAACCAGTGCAAGAAATTTTAAAAATATTACTTACAGAAATTATTGCTTCAGAGGTTTGTAGAAACTGGAAGGCTAATAGCAAAAGCTGACCTTTATCTACCTAGTCAAAAAATAGCAAGTCAAGGGGTGACAAACAGGCCATCTCTGCTCTGCCTTGAAAACACACCACAGCCCTGTCCTGCTGGGGACACATCAGAGCACCCAGCCCATTCTGACCTCCCACCTAACACCAAAATACACTCTGCAGAAGGTGAAAGTCAGAATTACTTTGTCTCCACACTGATTTTAGCTAATATTTCCAGCAACTCCCCAAAGCTGTTACTTTAAATCATCCTTTTATACCTGCTTTAGTCTGGTTAAACTCTGCTGTCCTCCCCACACCACAGCATGTCCAAAATGCATGGAAGGGTCTCCATGGACAGGTCACTGCTCTGAGACTGACCAGTGCCATTTGGGAAAACTAACAAACTAATGTTATCCTTGAAAGAATGATTTGTGCAGTACCTGTTTAGCAGCTTTCTTTGCTTCATGTTTCCTCTGATTCTTGAGAGCTGTTTTAGACAGCGGTTTATCACCACCTCCCAGCTGGGGTTTCATGTTCTGGGGTGGCTCGTCCTCGTGCTGCAGGATATGCAAAATGAAGTTAAAAACCTGTATTCCACATTGGCACAGAAAATCCAAAACCTACCTAAGACAATATCATACACAAAGATGAATGAGTAAGGAAGAAGAAGGAAAAACAAAGAAAGGAAGGGGTGAATAAAAGTATGTGTTCCTTGGAGTAGCCAAGGACAGTGTGACAAGGCTTTCAAACTCATCCACTCAAGTTTAGACAGGACTACCTTGTGTATCTTAAAGATTTTACAGCTTTCTGATAAAATAACAAAATCATGATGTTTTCTGTCTCAGGGGGGAAATAAAATCCAAGAGGAATAACCCAGCATAAAGTGACTGGAGCTTGGCATTTTGCTGTTGTTGACAGCTTTTTAACCCAAAACTCCTGGTGACCAGAGAAAAGGGCTGGGTGCTGGGAAGGGAGATGGGGGGCCTTTGGGGGACAGTGGGAGCTGAGAATGAGGGGTGCTCAGTGTCTTTAAGATAACACTTAACTGTAGTGCTGTACTGTTTTAAGGCATATCACAGGATTTTTTGCCCATATAAGTAAACAGAATTATTTTTTTGAATGTATCTTCTCCCTGCTCCCTCTGCTCATGGATGGTTTACGAGAGCAGCCCTCAGCACAGCCAACAGACTGCTTGCAGGCTGAGTCTCCTTCAAAAGCACCAGGCTCAAAATCAAAGCCCTCCTGGACTCAAACACCAAGGGTGCAGCTGTTAAATGGAATTAGCTGCTACTCAGCCTACTTTGAAAACTTGGAAGAAAAGAAACTAATTAGACAAGCAGGTCACTGTACTGAAATGTGTTTAAGTTGCAGCTGACTTTCTAATGATCCAATCTCTTTCTAGTAAAGAAACTTATCTTAGAAAAAAAGACAAAAAAGAGTGGCTGTTAGGAAGCCACAGTCTGGCTGGCTTCAGACTGGTGAGTCAGGTCACCCAGATCAGAGGCTTCTGTCCTAACCAGAGCACCCAATTCCCCTGCAAACCACATATACTGTTTATTGTTCCAGAGCATATTGCGAAGTGTACTCTTAAAGTCTGCAAATGCTTTGTGAAAGGGCAGTATTTCAGCCAAAACCCCATGAGTTTTCTAGCATACACTCTTGCAAACCATGAGCAAAGTGCCAAAGATGGTTTTCCAAACCCCTCCAAACCCCCCAGTGCTGCTGTCAGCCTGGTTCCTCTGCTCATGGTCCTCCTCAAAAACACACACATATGTGAGGCCAGGCTCCAAACAGACACAGCCATGAGACACAACAATTCAGCTCCCACAGGACACTGCTACTCACAAGCTTGGAGCTGGTGACAGGCTTGTTCCTCAGGGCAGGAGGTCTGTATGCCTGTGCAGGCTTGGGCTCGGCACTGGGCAATTCGCTGGGCACAGCCTGGTACCTCACGGCTCTCTCCGGGAACACCCCGTCCAGGAAGGGCTGCCAGAACACCTGCCACATCTCCTCGTTGGGGGGCACCTCACAGCTGTGCAGCACAGAGCCCGTGTAGTGCCAGACCTTGTAGCCATTGCCGACCCGGAGCCGGGGGGCACACGTGGCTGTCACGATGTGCTCCCCGTCGGGACACCAAGCAAAGCACGTGGAGTCTGAGGCCACGGGCTTGGAAATCAGTTTGTAGTTTTTAACGTCCCACACCTCCATCTGTCCCCTGAGGTTTCCAAACCCTGCCAGCACCAGGATGTGTCCGTGGGGGCTGTAGTAGGCAGCATTGCGAGGCCCGGTGCCAAAGTCAAACACGGGGTCACATTTCAGGTTAAAAATGGTGGCTTTGGCAGGCATGAAACCATACACAGCACAGAACTCGACAGAATTGGGGCTCCAGGCAACATCGTAAATAGGGCCATTTTTTGCTAAAGGAAAAGGAAAAACAGGCAGCTGTTGGGAGATTGCATTTTTTCAGTGCAGGCCAAAATAAAATCCATAGTGATTCTTCAAGCTTTGCTAAAATGCCATGATCCGATTACTGACAGTGAAAATTAATTCTGCTAACAACAGAGGAAGAAACAGCCCTTTATCTTCTGATAACTTTAGTTATGGTTTACAACAATAACTGTAGCCATTCCAAATTACCTCTGTAGGGTCAGCACCAGCACTTTTACAGTAAGCATAGCTTGTCATGTAAAAAAAAATCCTCTATTTTTTTTCCTCGTTACTCAAGTTTGATCTCAGGACCTTCTGAAACTGTCCCACTGGAAACCTGCGAAAACAGGAGTTTTATACCAGCTGGATAATAGTTCCTCTTCTTTTAATCTAAGAAATATTGTGCAGCTCAGCTTTGTAGTGGTAAGCAATAGTAACCTAAGTTATCTTTGGATCATGCCCATGCACAGTATTTTATAAACCAGATTTTAATGTGAGTGAGCACACAGAAATGGTTTTATACATAATGATCAAAACGTGGTACTGTTAGAAGGTATTCTGGGGGTTGGAACATTAGGAGATACTGAAGAATGATGGATTAGTTATGAAAACTTGTGTAAAATATCCAGGGGTAAATACAAACCACAGGCCATTACAACTGTTCATAATCTGGATATCTTTACCCATAGTTTTCAGATAAATGCCAAGTACTTTACTGAATCCTTAATCCAGAGTTGACCCAAAATCTCATAGTGGTTCGGTACATTCCTGTTGTCACTCTGAAATCTCACTATCTTTAGAAAGGCTGTATAATCACACTGTGTGTTCCCCTTCAAACCCTTTTCAGTGACATTAACCTGATGCAGCTCAGAGACAGAGGTGTGACAGAAAATGGCATTTGGTGACAGCAGCAGCTGGAGAGATGAGGGCACTTCCATGAGGGCTTCACAGCTCAGGCAGAGCCTGCAGCAGCACCACATTTTAGTTGGAAACCAAAAGCCCTCTGCAAATGCCAGTGTGAAAAAAAGCTTCAAAACTGGACCTTCAAAAGCAAACAGAAGTCCAACTCCACAGGGAACGAGGCACCACTCACTCCAAGTGCTCACCCCTGGCTTTTGTTGGAAAAAAGGACTTCCAGAAAACAGACATCAGTTTGGGCTTTTCCTTGAAAAGGAATAGCTAAATAAAATGCAAATGAGTGATAAACTTTCTGTTAAATACAAATGCAGTGAAAATAAAGAAGGCTTTAATAAGCATGTAGTTAGTATTCTCAAGCCAGGAAAAAAAACTAGCTTCTCTACAATCCCAAACAGGGCAAGTGTTTGCACACAACAGCAATAGCTTGAGAGAAGCAAAAACTACCACCACAGGGGAAGTTAACACATGGGCTTCCAGTTCAAACCAGACACTGGAATTAAGCATCCACCTGCTGCTCCCCAACATGTCATTTTTGTGTCTTGGAACACTTTCAGTTTTGCAATACAAAATAAAGGATTTCTACTTTCCAATATGCTTCAAAAAACTGCTCTCACTCTGCCCAGGCACACTGAGTAATTGAATCTTTCATGTGCAAAAGTGCAGGTAGGATTACTCTATTTCTTCCTGGCCACTGTGAATTCTCTGACATCAACCTGGCTCCACTGTCCAGGTCTTTCCTCAGCAAACAAGCACAATTCCTTCCCTGAGCACTTGAACATCCTTCCAAGTAAATTATTGGGAAGTATTAACTGAAAGCGTGTGTTCTCTGCCACTGGCATTAAGATGACACGTATATCAAAGGCAAGGTAATTCAGCAATTAAAAATCGCCCACAAACCAAAGGGTTTTTATGCTAAGAGGACTTGATTTTTTAACCCTCCCCTCCCTCCCAGACACTCACGCAGCTGCACGACCGCGCTCTCCCCGTTGGCCCCCATGTAGTGCAGGGTCTGCTCCCCGTAGTACGAGGCCCCCGTCTTGTCCACCTCGGTGCTGGCGACCACCAGTAGGGCCGTGGCTGGGGAACAGACACAATTAGTGCAGCACAGCTGCTGCAAACCACACACCACAAACCACCAATGCAAACACTGCAGTGGACAAAAAAAACCCAGTCTGTTATGAATTCTAACTGGTTGCTTGTGCATCAGCACTTGGTATCATTCTCTTCTGAACTGAGTTTGTCCTAATGGCAATCCAAATGGAGCAAATACCCTTTTTTCTCAGATGGAAAGTATAAGCTCGGTCTGTTCATTCACTGTTGGATCACAAGCCAGTGAACATACTTTGCAGCCATAAAAAAGGTGGTAGTCTGAGGTAGAAACCAAACATCCTGATCAGCCCTTGAATAACATGTTTCACCAATAGCTGCTGGATGCACATCTGTTATCCAAAGCTATGTGCTCATGTGTGTTTTCCACATGTGTGTAACACCTTCCCTGTATTACAAACTACATAGGTTGAGGAAAAATGGTCTTTACAAACTTATTCTGAAACAGCTTGTTGCTAACAAACAGCAAAGCATAGAGCCCTGTCAGCTCATCCCAGTTATGATACTTCTGGACATGTACAATTCTACAGATTAAGAGTGTAAAGATAAGAACAGTTTATGCTCTGGTATAATCTAAATACACTATCAACACAGAATGCAAATTTATATAGGAATTTGCTACTCAACTGCAAAATTTACCAGCACATATAGAATATTCTCAATTACAACATACAAAATCATGACAGTTACACAAAAGTCCTGAGCATTCCAGAGTGTGCAGAACAGCATTCTTAATGCTGCATTGCCATTAATGGCTGTCCTCAGAATCTATCTGCATATGCAAGTGAAATGCAAACCCCATACAGTAGACAAATACAGTCCAAAATAGGCTGAATATAAAAGTTCCAATACACAGCTATTGTACCTTTTTTGTTCCACAGCATTGTCACCTTGTCAGCCTTGAAGAAGCTTTTGTTGGCGAGCGCCGACTGCGGGCCCCCAAAGTTGGGGTACTGGTAGAGCCTGACAAAGGATGGGGCACCTTTGCTGCCTGGGACATACACAGCAACCTGCAACAGCCACGAGATTTCACTGCAGCTTAAAGCCTTGGCAGCCAGGCCATAGTTACTACCAGAATGCTGTAGTAACTTTGTGGTCATTTTTAAGAACAAGAAGAAAAAGATTGGAAACGGGATCAGAAGTACCTTGGTTGGCTGTGCTCCTGGGGACAACACAAAATCACTGACCTTCTGTAAATGCAGCTTGTTTGCAATGGTACCTGCCAAAAAAAAGGCCACAAATGTGTGATGTTAATGACAAACCATGCTACCTGGATGACCTGACCACACCCTTCTATGGGACTGCACTGTGGATAACACAGACCACTAAGGATAATCATAAAGGATTTCTTTTACTAGGCAAACAACAATTAGTTTCCCATTTCATCACACTGTTTTATTTACAAAACCAACCTGAACCAAGCTGAGGTCTCAAGTCCAGTATTTAGTATTCAGAAGCTCAAACAGCAAAGGAAGCCAGCAAATCCAGGTGAATACTTGAGTTTTAAGCACCTTTAAGCACCAAGTGTTCACCTTTTCTGTGCCAGCTTCAGTCAGGCAACATGTGCCATTACACAGAGCCAGGGGCTCCCCCCTTACACCTTCACAGGATGACCCTTCCCAACAGGAAGCACTCAGAGGCCTGTTCTGTGCTGGACATTGTCCCTTCCCCCAAAGAACTACGGAACAGCAGCACCCCACAGCTTCAGTGCAGACAGGAATGTGCACTGCCAGCAGACCTCCTGCTGAGGCTGACATTCAGTGCTTCCCACAGCTTCCTGAACATCAGCAGGGCTAATTCTTGGGAAACTGCCTCTCTCATAGCCATTAAAATAAAGAACATAAATCCAAAACACACACTGTTGTTCTCCCCTCAGTTTGCTTTAGTTCTTTTACGTTTTTGTTCTAACATTTATCTCCCTGCTTTTTTATCCCCATTCGCTTTCCAACCTCGATTGACTCCAAGTATTCCACCATCAGTAGTAAATACTCTTGGTAAAAATTTTCAGGCTTCAGTACTTCATATTTGCCATTGATACAAATTTTTTAATGAGCCACTTTTTAACAGTCCACTGACACTACACACACAACCCAAAGAAGTAATCATGGATCACATTCTCTGACAATTCCCTGAAGCTCATTAAATGAGAAAGAATATAGAATCAGGTCTCTTTACTTGAAAATCAGATGCATTTCATGCCACATAAGTCAGTGAAAAGATAAATAAGAAAGGGAAAACACACTTCATTGAAGCATAGTGATACTGAATTCCAAATTCAAACAGAAAGTAGGCAATATTTAAAATAAAACACAAGCAAAAGAAGAAACAAGGAAAAACCTGAAAAAGAAAACTACCCCCCAAAGGAAGCAGAATTTATAGAATGAAGGAAATGTAGAGAAATACTTGCGTACTGAAGTTGTTGTTTTCAAAGAAGTGCACTTCATTGTTCACATTCCTGGCACAAATGCTTTCATCATCTGCCCAGCAAGGACACCTGCAATTCAAAGGAAAAGTCAGAAACACCAAATGAGGCTCATCTTAGCATTCCAGAATTGGTTTTCCTCTCCATTTTTAAAGCCCAGCAAATTCGAGCATGATACATTTGCTATGGACAAATGACACCTGCATAGCAAAAAGTAAACAAGTGGACTCAGTTATTGTCTGCCCAACTTTCTTTGTGGTGCAAAAGCAGAGTGAATTAACAATGAACTACACACTCAAAAGCACAGGCTCTGGCCTTCAGCCAGCAGGAGGCACTGGTTTGAAAGCCAACACCACACCAGCTCCATTTACCTGGATCAGACTTTGGAAACTGCATTTCTTTGCAAACAATTAGCATCTGGAAGGATTATTTACCAGTTCTGCATCTTTTTCTGGATGAAAGACTTTAAGCATTTTCCGGTTTTCAGATCATGGAGCTGCAGGTTGGGCACCCCAGATGTGCCATCCTTACCAGCTGCAAGAAAAGAGTGGTCTTTGGGGATTAAATCTGCTTCACCACAATATCCCCTCTCATGGCCTGCAAGCACCCAAACATGCATGAACTTCTTACAAGCAGCATTCTGTCCCTGAGGAACCAAAGCCATGGCTGCCGATTCTGCACCTATTCACCTGTCTTTCCCTCTGCAGAAAGAACTCATATTTGGAGGTGTAAGGTTTCTACTCCCCCCTGCAAGGCTGGGACCACCAATACCTGCACAGCTTTTTAATGCCTGATTTTTAATTAAAATCAAAAACCATCCTCATGGCAAACAATGGCAAACATCTCCTCCACTCCTATATTTTGCTCTCATGGGAGTGCCATGATTTTGGCCATCCCATGGCAGACACAGCTGTCTCAACAGGCCAAGCAAAATGGTTCTGCTGCTTTTAAACTCTACCCTCCTCCTTTCCCCAGATACCAGAGCCTGCTTGTGGCTATCAGTGACTCAGGACAGACCCTGAACAGTTCACAGCTTGTACTACCTTCTCTCATCCTGCAGCCTGTCCCAAGCCACTTCCCAAGGCCCAGCCCTTGCCCAGCTTTTCCTGTCTGAGACAGCATTTGCACTGTCTGCTTCAGACACACAGCTCAGACAGGACTGTGGCTCTCAGTCAGGAACCCAAACTCCTGCAAAGGCAGTGGAATCAATAAAGCCCTGAACAGATAGAACACTCCCTGCACTGTGCCCAGGGGAGGACACAACTGCTCCTCTGTTCCCTGTCTGCACAGGAACACAACCTGCCTGCAGAGCACATTGCCCACACTCTCCACCATGACCTGTTCCCAGGGCTGAAAAACATGCAATTTAGTCAGAGTAACTTTAGCACATGCCCTCTGACTTAGTGTCTGTAAAGAGGGCCCCCCTCACTCCTCCACTGTGCACCTGAATACCCAAAAAACCTTCTGTACACTTTCTGCACTGCTCACTGGGCCAATCAATGTGCTAGAGACCAGCCAGGTACTGGGAAGGCTGCCAGCCCAGCTCAGTGAAGCCATGCACATACCCCAGGTGCTTGCCCAGCTGGTACAATACTCACCTGCATAGGCCTGCCACGTGGCCAGAACATTATTCTTTGGTGAGAATTCAAGGCAAACTGCCTTTGGGAGATCAAAGGAACGCAGTAATTCAGCTCTGGTGACATTAACAACATTTACTCTGAAATCAAAAGATGCTATTTCAATAAAACATGTTTACAATAGTTAATTAATTGCCAAGGGAACTGTTCACGTATTTGACCCTTCTAGATCTGTCCCACATTTAGACAATGTAACAGAATTAGAAGAGCTTTTTTCACCATAACACATATTTTTATCTGCAACTTGCAAGCTCTGAACCAGAGAGTGAACTCTACAGAGCATATCCAGATTACCTGGGAATAGGTGAATTACATAGAAGAACAGCAAATATTCCATCTGAGACTCAAAAACAAAGCCACTACTGTGAATAATGCAAAAGTAAGCTGCATTTAAAATGTGCATGCAAATACTTGCATTCACAGCAATTGCCTTTACACAGACAACAGTAAATGGGGCGTAACTGATCCAGTTTATTTCATACAAACTAAAGATTAAGACCATAAAATGCACCCACCTTTCTCCATTGCACCAGGCAAAGAGGGAGCCGTCCTTGCTAAAAGCAACAGCTTTGCAATTTTTTCCAGAGTCCCTAAAGAAATAAGAAATGCATGTCAGCATTCAATAGTGCCCAAGGGAAGGTTTTTTAACAAAACCAAAAAGCAACAAAAGAAGTTTCCTGCTATGCCCCCAAGGAGCCCTGTGCCATAGTACAGTACCTGCTGTCCCTACTGGGGGACTGTCACCTAGGACAGTCCTGCACCAGGTACTCAGGTAGCGGCACCTGAGGCAAACACAAACCCTTCCAAACCATCAGTTTCCTGAACCAGTGACACTAAGAAATACTTCATTTATATTTACATGTTTTCCAATTCCAGAATCTACCTTTACTTTTTACAAGACTGTTTTGTTCATGCAAAAGAGGAGAACCAGTGACACCAGTACCTCTGGAACGCCGTGCTCTCTGTGAAACTGGGGGGTCCATTCACCATATACAGCCCTTCGGACCCTCTCACTGGAAATGGAAACAGAACTCATTTCAAATGCAGGAAATTGGCCAACACGTTAAGTTTTTTCTAATTTGTGAACCCTAAGACGTGCACACACTTTCCCCTGCTTGCTGTAAAGGAAATCCATGGCACAACATGTGCCTGGAGCCCTCACCCCACCCCTGCTGTGGGACTGTATCCCCCAGGATGGGGCAGCCCCACAGCAGAACAGTTTTTCTCATGTCTAAATGCAATTTCCCGGAGTTCAGGCACTCCATGCCCCTGGCAGACCCCATGGGAGCCTTTCAGCACAACTTCAATACAACACACAAGCTGCACACGCTGCCTGCAGTCTGTTCTCAGCTCTTCCATCAGGGTACCCATTAAGAAACAAATTTACAGATTACCGGCAGCACCGAGCAGCCCAAAATCTACCCGAAACAGCTGCCGCCTCCCAGACCCAGGGGCGTGCAAACACGCTGATGTGTAAAGCTGAGGAACACGAGACAGAATGTCTCCCTTGTGTTAGGGACAGCCTAACAGGGAGAGGCCGCAGAGGAGGAGGAGGACTCTTCGCAGGAGCCTCAGGGAACGCAGTGAGAACCCCTCAAACCGCAGCGGGCCCGTGTCAGAGCGCTCGGGGAGCGGCTCCCCGCCCGCTGGGCCGGCCCTGCGGGGCCTGGGGCGCTCCCCTCGCACCGACCGGGCCCCGCGGGCCCTCCCGGCTGCGGGCGAGAGAAGCTCCCGCGGG
>WBMV01001365.1:0-29785 GCA_013396655.1 Campylorhamphus procurvoides | reverse complement strand
GGGGGGGATGGCGGGGCCGCGCTCACGGTGCTGCTGTGCCCGCAGAGGACGGCCCCGGAGGAGAAGGCGTCGGTCGGGCCCTGGCTGCTGGCGCTGTTCATCTTCGTGGTCTGCGGTTCAGGTGAGCGGCCGCGGGCCCCGCTGGCGCATCGGGCTCCCCCCGGGCCGTGCGGGCCCCACGAACACCCCGTGTCCTCTCTTGCAGCCATCTTCCAGATCATCCAGAGCATCCGGATGGGCATGTGAGGGCCGCGGGCCGGGCCTGGCCCCCCGCCCGCCGAGCAGCGGCACCGGCCCTGTCGCATTCCAGGTCCCTTCACGAGTCATTCCGAGTTTTCTAGCCCGTGCCACAGTGCCTTGAACAGCACCACATGTATAAAGCAATAAAAATCTGTTGTTGATCTACAATCGTGGACCTGCTTATTCGCTGAAGACCCAGCCTCGCCTCTCGTTCGTGGAGCTGTATCGCGACCTGGGTCCGCAGGAACTGACACCCGGTAAACTCCGGTCCCAGACCTGTCACCCCCCGTGATCTGGAGCTGGTTCCGATTGCCGCTGGAAGGCAGGACTGTGCAGTGTCTGGAGCAGCACGATGTGCCCGAGGAGCCCCCTCCGTGCGCGCCCCCGCGGCCCCCGCCGTGCACGGGCGGCCCCGCCGCAGCATTGGCAGTGCCCGTCCTCCCGGCACCGCTCCCCGCTAGCTTTGCCCTAATCCTCGCCAAATGCTTGTCTCTGTAGGGTTCCTGGGGTTCCTGAGGACCCGGCACGGACGGGGCTCGGCGCCGGAGCGGCACGGACTGCGGGGCAGCGGGGGCTCTCCCGGCCGTGCCTGGGCTGTAAATACTCCCTGGACAACTTTCGACAAGTGGTGATAGTTTTAAATTTGACAGTGTTGTGTGGGAATGTTTGGTGCAGGGGCGGGACCCTGCCCTCCCCTGCCCACAGTTCTGCTTCTATGTGCAGCCCCCGCGGAGTGTGGTGTGTCTTGCAATACATATTTAATCCTATTTAAGGTAAAACCTGCTTTCAACTCGATTTCTTCTAGCAGTGGATCTGGTATGTAACTGCTTCCCTATGGATGATCACAGTTCCTTCTTCTGTAGACAACTGTAACTTGAGATCACGTGGAAAATGCTGCTATTGATCATATTTCCCTGCTGATGGCCCCGACTCCTGCTGGCCTCTTGCTGTCTGTGTGGGGACAAAGGTGGTGGGAATCACTTGCTGGTGCACGCAGTTGCTAAAGGAAGATTTCTTTTTCCAGGTTTCTTAGCAGAAGACCAATTTAAAGTCTGATTATGGTGGAAGTGATAGAAAAAAATCTGTCAAGGTTAATGAAATGCCTGTTAACCGTGAAGGATCAGACCTTTTGTACGCCTTGTATTTCCATATGGAATCATGGGGACTGGTGTAAACTGCCATGGCCACGGGCATGCCCAGCCTGAGCCACCTGAGGGGGGAATGGGACCTTGAGCTGGGACCTGTGTGTGCTGTGAGCAGTGGCAGGGGAAGTCTGTATAATTGCTGATTTTAAATAAAGTTCTTTTCAAATGCAAGTTGTGTTCTCTTGAGGTTGGCAGAGGGGGGCTGTGCTGGGTGTTGAAACTTGGCTGCTTCACACCAAGCACAGGTTAATTGGCTTTTCCCTGACAGGATGCCGTGGGGTCCCCCTGCTCTGCTGTCTGGGTGCTGGGCCAGGCTGGAGCTGTGGGGCCTTTGGACACCCCCGGGTGCTGCTCCTTTTCCCTCGGGGACCAGCTGTCCTTCTGCAGGGGTTCAGCAGGTGTAGCTGCTTCCCACCTGCGGTGTCTCCAGCCCCTGGCAATGCCACACAGGCCACAGGGGTCAGACAGGTCCCGGCTGCTGCTGCAGGAGCCATTCGAGGGCCGTGGGACTGGAGTGCTCAGGGTGGGTGAAGCCTTGTTTCAGTGCAGGGTGAGTGGTGCTGTGCCCTGCACAGCTCTGGGCCCTGGGACTGTCACAGGAGCTGGGCTGGGGTCTCTGGAAGGGGCTCCTGGCCCAGCTGTGCTCTGGCTCCACATGCCCAAGCACAAACGCTGCACAGCACCATCCTTGTTTATTTCCCAGAACCCTGCAAGAGCAATACCCGGGTTTGTTCCCCCGGGGCTGCAGTTCCCGTTTCCAGGCTCACAGTCCCGTGTTCCACGTGTGGTCCCTGCGTGGGGCGGGGCCGCCAATGCGGGGCTGAGGTGATGTCATTGAGCACCTGCAGCTCCCTCTTCTCTCGAGCACCGGGTCTGCTTTTCCTGGGAAGGCTCCTCGAGGGTGGCTGCCCGAGGCTCCTCCCGGCGGCCGGAGCTGCACAGGGACGGTGTCCCCAGCACTGTCCCCAGCCCAGTGTGCCCAGCCCGGTGTGCCCAGCCGGTCCCCGGGGCCGGGCGAGGATCGAACCCGGGGTCAGGGAGGGGATCGAACCGGGATCGAACCCGGAGTCAGGGAGGGGATCGAACCNCCGTCCAGCCCCACAGCGCCGCCCCGTGGCGAAGGGAGCGCTCCTCACTCACCGCACCCGACGGGCGCAGAGCGAGGCAAACAAAGGTTCTCTGACAGATTAAGGTCCCTCTCCGTGTCATCCCCTTTTCAGCGGATTCGCTCAGTTTTTCCCTCTGGAGAAAGCGCCGCTGCAGCCCCCGGGAGAGGGAGGTGCCCGTGGCTCTCGATACAGCCCCGCACACCTGGCCCATCCCTCTGCTCCCGCCAGCCAGCAGAGCTCTGACCACCTCACTCATGGTCCAAACATCTCTGCTCTGCTACACTCCATCGAAGTTTTAACCAGCTACTTACCTGAGGGACTCCTGTTCTCAGAAGTCCTCAAATGTCCCTTCTTACTGGAACAGCATCACCCCCTCGGTACAGCAGCAGAGGGGAACACATGGCACTACCAGAGCACTTTGGTTTGCAGTCTGTGTGCCAGCACTGTGAACAGGAGGCAGAGCACCCCACCCACACCTGCTGGGAACAGCATTTCCGTGATACTTCAGCGAGAACTTTTTAAGGCGCCCAGAGCTTGTCTGAGCTTTGTTCAGCTGATCCTTACCAGGAGGGGAGACACTTCTCAGTCCAGGACACAGATGCTGCTTTGAGATCTGAAGGCACCAAAACTTGCAGCTTCCAGTGATGCCTGTTTTACCTTAGCCATAAGCCCAAGCAGAGTCAGACAGACACAAGGCTCAGGTACTGAGGCAGACACTCCCAGCAGTGACCCAGAGGTTAATTTACAGCTGCCACTGTAACTCAAACCCAAGAGGGTCTCTTGACAGCACAGGTGATGCTCTCCAGGAAAAAAAGAAGCAGTGGTAGCCCTGGCACTGGTCTGTTACTGCCTCTCTGGCATTGCCTTTCTCCATTTTCTTCAGAAAAAAGTGCTACTGAATTCAGTTACATTGCAACAACATCTACAGCCAAAAACTTCAACAAAACTGCAGTTTAATTTCAGAAAATGTGTTAAAATATATATGTATTTGTACATCAGATTGACACTCTGCGTTAGTTTACACAAATGGTCTTTCTTGAAACTGTATTATGAAATGTACATTTTTAATTTAAATACTCAGTATACACTGCACTTAATCTGCATGTTGCATTTATTAAATACATTAAAATCTGCAATGTAACAAAACATTTTCTGCATATGAAATTCAAAACACCATTTTAAATGAACAAAAGATGGCTCACTTCATTTATTTAACAACTAGTGCCTAGCACACTAGCTCAGCTCCACCAACATCAGCTGTTCTTTCTCTTTATTGACATTGTTCACAGACTAGTACATATTACACTAAGAGTGCTGGATAAAAACATGAGGTACGGAAGTGGTTCAAAGATTACAGGTCATGCAGATCATGCGAGACAGCAAAGAAAGTCGTGAATGAGAAAACACTAAATAAAAATACATAGAGAATGTGCAACTTGCAGCTTCCAGTGATGCAAAAAAAAAAACAAGAACAAAACCAAAAAAAAACCCCAAACCTCAATTACACAGCTTTGCTTCTTTGGTTACAAAGTAGGTTGAACAATTTCACAGCTTTTTATTCCCACCCAAAAAACAAACCAAAAACGAAATGTCAAAAAGCAGAGGAATCATGGCCCTTTCTCTCTATTAGAAAGTAGAAACAGAAATGAGCAAAGTTTTCTTCATCAAAATAGCCCATCACTTATTTATTATATCACAAGGACTGGTGACTACCTGTACAGATGCACTATGGTCTTCATACTTACACTCTATACAAAATTTACATTCAAGCTGGATCTTTACTACCGTAAATAAATACCAAAGGTCAATTGCCATTAGTGTTAGAAATACGCCAGGGTTCTTTGTTCAATTATTGCCTAGACATTGCATCTATGAACGCAATCCCATCTATCATTTACCCATACAGACATTTATTAAAAAAAAAATTTAAAAAGTTCTGTGACATTGTTCATGTACATTATGAAAATAGCAGCCCTGTAATAAATAAAACAAATAAATGAAACTAACGTAGGCAAATATTACTTATATGAAAAGAACAGTGGCTCTGAAGAGGAATTGTTGCTCCTTACCAGACAGCGAGGCTCAAAGCAACCCAGGGGTACCGGGCACCTCGGAGAGCCCCCAGAGCTCTGCCAGCCCCCCCTGCCCCCTGCCCAGCCCGGGGAGGGTCCCGGGCTCAGGGGCTCCCCTGACCTCCCCGAGGAGCACAGACCCCGCGTGGGGACGGCGTGGGAGGGTGATTGTCTAATACTGCAAAGGCCAAAGACAGGACAGAAGCTGCTCCCTCTGGGTGGCACCGGAGCTCACGCCGAGGACACGTTGGGGGGCTGGGGGGGCTGCTGGGCCAGGGAGGAGCTGCTGGGGGGGGGCTGCTGGCTGGAGAGCTGCGACAGCTGGTCGTTGTTGGACAGCGATTTCAACAGTGCGTTTTCTCGTTCAAGTAAAGAGTTTCTTTCTACTAATTCTTTTATTTGTTCCTTCAGGACTTCCACTTCTTCCCTCACTGCATACATCAAATGGCTTTTCACCAGATCCTGCAGAGAACAAGTGGACAGTTATGCCAAGGGAAAGAACAGTCTCCTTCACCCCAGACATGGGATTTACTCTTACTGCTTGCACTGCAGTAAGCCTGGAAAACCCAAACACTCATCACTAAAAATACATGAATAAATCAGCCTTCAAGCACAAACAACCCAGCCACTTTGTTCCCCTGAAGTTCCCCTGACATCAAAAGCTTTGTCTCCAGCACTCTGGTCACCTTGGTTATATGGAACACGAGGACTAGAATTACATCCCAGCTCCTCAGAAAGCAAGCACCAGCTCTGAGGCTGTGACCTGGGGTTGGGGTCTGCAGTACACAGGCCCATGCACTGAGATGGATGAGAACCAAGATATAACAAAGCTTTGACCTCAGCAATAGCAAAAATCCAACAGCTGTAAGGGAAGCTGAGCAGTATGTTAAAGATGGCATATCTTTCCCTTCAGAAAAACTAGTGATGAACTTGGCTGAAGTAACAGACTGAAATGCACTATTTATTCTCAGCACCCCTTTAAGTTCAATGAGCTTGTTCACACCAATTTGTAAGAAAATTCACTGAATAACATTTCTGGGCCAACAGTAAAGGCAATCATAGTTTGTGGTCACTCATAGACACAGATAATCAATTTTTTCAAATGATGGTTTCAGTCTGACCCACCTGTAGGGATGCCACAGCCTCACAAACACAATACAGCTGGAAACCTTGGCCCAGTGATGAACCACATTAATCCTATTAGAAACAACAACTTATATTTTACTTACCATTGCCTGTTCTATTTTGTTGTCAATGGCAACAACACTCGCACCAGATGCACTGTAAATACAAGGAGAAAACTGTAAGATTTACTGTATCACTCAGGTAAAACCACTTACCTGCAGGACTCCTGGAAGATGCTGTTACTGGAAAGCTAAAGCTCAGTCAAGAATTCAGTGCACAATCAGAGGGCTGAGCCATATCCACTCCTCAGCTACCCAGTACAGCTGGAGCTCTTAAAGACATGCTGCTCCTTCAAGTTTATGACACCTCTAACTAGAAAAATGTATTAGAATACACTCTAAACCAACGGCTTTGATTGCTGGCCTCATTTTCCAGCTTTCCTCACTGAGGAAAATGGGATTCACAAATATTCATGGGATCTTTACCTCTAGTGTTATTCCTGACAAACTATTCTATAAAGCAATGAAGAGAACACTCTGTTGTAATGTTTATTCTCTGGTTTCACTTGCAATCCACCTTCCAGGTAAGAAGTTCCCATGCAGCCTGTGGCAGCAGGAGGGTGAGACATGACTGGAGCCCTGATCCCACCACAAGGTCTTCCTCCCTTCCAGTGAATTCTCCCTGGATCCCATCTAATAGCTGACAAACACACAGGTCACAGTTAGGGCCAGGCCTGTTCCAGAGACACACCAGTGGCAGAACATCCAACAGCACTTCCCACACTGTGAGGATGTGCATTTACTGCACCAAATCCTGAACTCCATCTCTGCATCCCAGGCAGCAAACCAGACCTTGGGGTCTGGGGTCTGTATCCAAGTCACACCATGGGCACATGAGCCAGTCCCTCACTTGCAGCTCTGGAATCAGGGTTTCAGTGACATGGGGTACCCCTGCTCTTCGCAGACTCAGATCTCTTCATCAGGAGAGGAGCTGTAGCTCTCCCCAGGGCAGGCAGGGTTGCACCCCCTCCATGTCACCCTCCCATCCAGTCCCAGTGGTCCCATTCCTCCCCCAGCTCTGGTCTGACAGACGGTGGTTCTTGTGCCCTGAGAGCCCCAGCAGTGAAAGCTGCTGATAACAGTCCCAGCCAGAGCTGTGGCTATCAGGAGCACACAGCCACGCTTAGGAGAGTTAACACAGGGGAAATGCAAGGGTTGCAGTCCTGCTGGGAAACTCGCCTCTCTGCAATTACACAACACTCACCGAAACCCAGTGTTAACAAAAAACACTCCAGGCTTTTACAGTGAGTATGGCCAATATTGCCAAGCACACTGTCACAGGTTTAAAACAAGGCTCAGCTCCTGAAGAACAGCACTGGGCAGAGAAGTTCATTTTAACAGGTCCCACAGAACTGTCAGTACCAGCACTGAGCATGGACAAGCAGAGCGAATCACCTTTGCAAACTGGGGGAGTAACAGTCTCTATTTCTACGTTGAACCAAGCTTGTAACCCAAACCAAAAGTGCTGAACACTCATTTCACAAGAAAATTTTTCCAGCCTCTTACAGTCTTCTAAGCCTCTTTCAAGCCCTATCTGTGGTAAACGTCCTCAGAATAAGAAGTATTTGTAACTCATGCCAAGGGAAGTATTCCCTTCCATCTTAAATTAACACACTTCAGACTCATCTGGCACTGCCTGAAGTTCCATGTTCTCGAGCCACAGAATCCCCAACAGTCCCTCACGGCCACCACTCTACAGGTCAGGTGAAGCAGCTCTGAAGAGGTGAGAACAAGAGGAGGGAAATTAAAGCAAACTCCACACATGGCAGTGGGATCTGCTTCTCCACCTTCACAGCACTATCACACGCATTTTGTCAATGCCTGTCTAGTTAAACTTGAGACTGGGACTTTGTTCTTCCATCCATTTCAACTATTGTGCAGTGTGATTATTTAAAAAATAAAGTCCATTGCACCACTGCAAGTTAAGGCATCCGAGCAGTTCCATGAGGAAGCCTGGCACATTCCCTCAGGAGATGGGGATTAGATTTTAGGGTAGCACATTTCCTGCACAATTCTGTCCTTTATTCATTATACAGTCTTCCCCTCACTCATCTCTGTGAGATGTGGAGGAGCAGAGCCATCCAGAGCCAGCTGCTCTCATAGGACACTCCAAATACGCTGCCAAATCTTAAGATTTTGTACTTTTCTCAAATCCTGAGCTCTTAATATCAAATCACCATTTGCATAAAAATAATTTATCCCATAGCTTCAGAATGAAATTTACAGATACAATCTAGTCCTTATGGAAAGGCCAGGAAAAAAACAAGGTATCTGTTAAATAAGTATTTTTGGATGAGTGATTGGAGAAAGTCTGACGAGTTCTGTGAGTGCACCATCCACCAGAGCCAATGCTTTGATTTGCAAACCCTGGAGTTAGAAGTGCAAGGACCCCATTTAGCTCTTTTAAAAAAAGACCTATTGCTGATTGCTCCAGGAGCTACACAAATCTGAGAGTTACTGTCAAAGCTGAAAAGAATTCACAATATGTAACACAAAATAGATGAAGAGGTGCATTAGGCATGTAATACTTTTTTTCGTAGCTGCAAACCCCCCATCCCATACTGAGCTTCTGCAGCCAAGCAGGAACTGAACAGACACTGTAATTCCAGGGAGCAGATCAGTTTGACTTGCACCTCTGAGTTAAGATCATGTCAGTGAGGGCCCTGCCCAAAAAGACATTATATTGGTAAACCAAACTCCTGCCAAAACCCACCAGGTACAAGGCAAAATTGACAGTCAGCAAAAACATCCGAGCCCCCAAGTACAGTTTGTCATTCCCAAAGATGGATGGTAAACCCAACACCTTTCTAACTTACACACTAGGTAGCTGAAACCCTATTTAGTCTGAGAAATTCTCATTTTGATGATTAAAAAAAAACATTAGTGTTTTTTGATTTACCTATTAAATTATCCTTCCCTCAACCTACAAGTGTTCTCACTTTTCCTGTTTTGGGGCAAGGTTAAGTGAGCCACTTTGTGGGGCACCAATGCTGGGGTAATACCACAACAGCCCTTTTTTGCACCCAGTGTGGGGCTGGGAGGGTTTGAGATAAGGGCAGATTTGACTGGGATGTGCTCACTGAATGGAGGGCTGTTCCTGCAGTGCAGCCATTGACTGGCAGCTCCTGTGCTCGCCATGGACTCTCTTGCTTGACTCTGTGTTAGAGGCCATCAGAGTCCATTTCTGGCTACTTTTTTGCTCTTGCTGCTGCCACACTGCCCTTATCACCTCCCTGCCATGCCTGGGGATGCTTGATAACAGCCACAGCCACATGGCTATACTGGCAGGTGCCCAGAGCAGTGCCAGCACACTGGGCAGGCTGCAGCTTCAGTGTCAGCTCCAGCTGAAGGGACTGTGACCTGTGATGAGTCCACAAGGAGCAGAGACCCACCTGCAGCCCATGGCAGAGCCCAAAGGATGCCAGGACCCTGTGGGAAATGCACACTGGAACAGGTTCCTGACAGGACTTGTGGCCCCTGGAGAGAGGAGCCAAGGCTGGAGCAGGTTTGCTCATAGGACCTGTGACCCCACAGAACCAGTCTGTTCCCAAAGGACTGACCCTGTGGAAGGGACCCGTGCTGGAGAAGTTTGTGAAGAGCTGCAGCCCATGGGAAGGACCAGAGAAGATCAAGGAGGACTGTCTCCTGTGGGTGCAGTGCCATGCTGGACGCAGGGAAGAGTGTGAGATTCCCCTGCAGCCTGTGGTAAAGACCATGGTGAGGAAAGGCTGCAGGACCCAGCCTGGGCTGGCTTTGTGCATCACACCACTTCTCCTATCCTGAGAGACCATCATGACAGATGGAGCCCAAAATCACAGACTACACAATCACAAAAGACATTTGTGGACAATTTATGGACATTCTGCAAGGGTGGTCCATAGACTACAGGAATGGCACCTGTGTATTATGTCAAAGGATGGGAAGGAGTGGTGGTGGTTAACAAGGCTGTATTGTACAGTGTTGAACCTGAACAGGATATAAGTGGTATAGAATAAAAGGTAGAAAATGTGCCCGTTTGGGGTGGGGTAGAGTTAATTTTTTTCACAGTAGGTGGTATGAGGCTATGCTTTGGATTTGCACTGAAAATAGTGTAGATAAAATAGAGATGTTTTTGTTATTGCTGAGCAGCACTTGCACAGCAGCAAAGCCTTTTCTGCTTCTCATACAAAAAAGGTTAAAGTTTTAATGTTAACTTGTTAATGGCCACAAGAAAATTTAACCTTCACCTCACCTTCATGGGCACAAAGATCCACTTCAATCATGAATCCAGCAAGCACTATGTGCTTCAGCTTGGTGCTTTCACCATTAATGTCTTAGGTACAACTATCATCCTTCCAAGAGATACATTCTGAACTTCAAAATTCACTTCAAAATCTAGGTAAAATCACTAGGAATCAAACTTCAAAGGCATTTGCAGCTCATTTCGTTCTCTCTGATTAAAAAAAGCACAGTGGTTCATTTTTAGCTTCCACAAACCTCAGTAAGGTGTGTATTTCACACCAACGCTGGATGCATTAGAAACAAGAGTTATTCAGAGCCCTCCTTTGGCACAGTCAAGCATTAGACTAGGTAACAGCATTTCACATTTAAATGAGACTGAAATCCTACAGCCTGGGTGATGTAAACCAATTCTGATGCTTTTCAGTCAATAACAAAAACTGTAGTCTGTATTCAGCTGTATTAATGATTATCTGCATCCTACTGTCCCAAGGAGCTTCTCAGCACCAAAGTGACCCCCAACAGGCTCACAGACTGCAGGGGTTTTCTTGCCTTTTAGATACAGAAAACCTATCACATTTTCCAGCTGATCCTGTAGACCAGACCACAGAGGGGATTGCCAGTGCTCTGTCCAGCAGCCTCTATAAGACAACTTCTTCTCAAAGCACCAGATGTGCTTTGGTTTAGGTTACAGTGGGAAAGGTGCTACACACCACGCTCTGATGGACATTCCCCAGCCAAGGAACTGCTCCCAACTCTTCTCTTTTTCATTGTTGCTGCTTTAAATCAAATTACCAAACAACCTTTCCATAAGCAATGATAAGGTACTTCAAAAAGTTCCCACTCATTTTGCTTGCAAGTGAGCTACAAACTAAAGTCAAGTGTTCATTTGTTTTCTTTCCCCTCATTGTTTACTCATTTATGAGCTACTGCAGACACTGAACCAGCCACTCTTCATGGCTTACCACTAGCTGAGCTAGTCAGTCCACTCAAAGAAATCTTTTCTAGTCTTGAAACAATTAAGGCATGTTTAATTAGCCTTCAGCCCATTAAGAGATTCTACAATGCCAGCATCCCAATGCAATCACATATCCAGCCTGAAAAGTGTATCTGACTGAAGATTGTAGATTTTCATTATTTTTCTTTGTCAAAGCCCTGTGAGAGTGTGCAACAGTCTGAGCAGTGAATTCACCACCTCAGGAGTTCCCACACACATTTTATGAGTTAATTTCTACTGTGAAGGTTTAATGCTTCACACATAAACACAACAGAGGCATAAATCCTAATGCTTTAAATTCAAGTTTACCAATAATGGCTGTGTTTTAGGCAGACCCACCTGAAGCTGCTATGGCACTATTACTGTGCAAAGACAACCCAGGCCCAGAAGAGTCACCCAGACTCATGTGAAGATGCCAAGCAGCCACTATTCCCCTTCCTAAACTGCATCAGTTGAAAAGACCAACCCAGGAGACTTGAGCCCTCAGTAACATCTACATGATATGAGCACTGTGCAGGAAAACATTCCTGCTACTGTGTCAGTAAAAACCAGTATCTCCCCAACACTTCCTGGTTTGAGAGTCACCAGCACCCTTCCTGCCACAGTGGTAGTGAAAAATAAAAACATCTCTGGTCAGGGGAGCAATTCAGCAATCTCTTACAGTGACATGGGGTAGCTCTGCTGACTTCAGCTGGTCCCAGGACATGGTTGCTCATAGAAGAATAATACATATTTGTTAGAAAAAAATACTGGAATTACACAGGAAGATTTTCTGTTTACATGGAATCTCCTAAATCAAGCCCCTGAGCTTCACAAACTCCTTCTGAAGGAGCTGCAAAACGTAATGAGAGTCCAGTGGCAGCAGGCTCGTGGTACTGGTGCTCTGCAATGTGTCACCCCCACATTTTGGGGTGAACAAAGGGATCAAGTGAAAATTGCACAAGCTTATTGTTTTCACAGAAGGGATTTTTCTTTCCCAAACCAGAGATGACCAAAACAAAAGCCCCAAGCCATGTTACTGTTACCCAGGTAGCAGAGAGTGCCCCCAGACCGTGCCATGGCCGTCCTGCCCATGCCAAGCCCCCCCACCCCAGGGCCACCCCCAAGCCCCCCCACCACCTGCACTGCTCACTGGTGCCCTCAGCATTCCCTCCAGGAGCTTCTACTACAAGTTTAGAGTTGAGAGCTCCTCAGTTTCAGTCATCCCCTGGAGCAAAGCTGCCTAATGTGACCTTAAAATCCACTAACTGAGGTATAAATGCAAAACCTGCTAAACCTTGTCAAAGACTTTGGAATTTGAACAGATTATAAGTTTAAAGCTTGCATCAATCCTGATGAATTTGATTATGTTTCCACAAATACTTATTTTTACCACAGAGTGTTCACCAGCAAAGATGCAAGGCTGTTTTCAAGGCAGCCATTTACATTCTTCTACCTGAATTTGATGTTTTTCTGTATCACATGCTGTCAGCACCTGCTTCAGGCATCATCCATAAACCTCGGGTTTGTGAAGCCTCAATCTTACTCATTATTTGATTTTAGGATTTTTTGAATCAGCTTCCTCATCTTAAGACTTATTTTGAGATATGAAAATAGAGAAACAGCTGAAAGCTAGACCACAAAGTGAGCTTTAGTTCTACAAACCAAATGTGTATTCTAAGTCCTGAAGTTTGTTTCAGTGAAATAACAAAGTCCTTGAAACCTAAATACCAGCTCTGTCCCACAAATACAGGAAAGTGGCATCATCCACAGCTTATAGCAAAAACATAAATTTATCCAAGTTTCTGCTGGAAAAGGAAAACATGCTTTGAAACTGAGCTTAATGCCAGCACCCCAGCAATACAATTAAAAAAAAGAGGACACATTAGCATCACTTACAACCTTCAGCACTGTGTAGTATCCAAACTGTTGCCAAGCAAACTAAATATTAAAGAATTCAGCTAAGCTGTGCAAGTTGAGAAGCCTCTCAAGTCAAATCCAGCCAGTACAGTGATGAAATGGTTATCAAAACTTCAACAGCCAAACAAAACTCACATTCTACAGTTTGTTAGGCAGAAGTTTGTGGCAAGCCAGAGCATCACAAGGCATGAAGTCATGTAATCACCAGGACTTCAACTCAATGCTGACAAAATCATTAAAGTGCAGGAAAGAAAGTTTGCAGCTACTGGTGAATTAGTAATGCACCTCTGCAAGTCCCATCTGTGCCAGATAAGACTCTTGCACTTCACTGAAGTTTCTCACCACGAGTTCAATGCTAACTTTGCAGATTTACTTCACCCTTGTAACAGCTCACCTGTGTCCCCCATCCAGCTGTGCTTCAGTAGAATGAAAGGAAGCCAGAAAGCTTCCTTTCCTGGTTTTAAGATAGAAATAACTTGGTTTTGACAAAATTGTTTAAAGGTAATATTTTCACAACTTGTTTTCTGATATAGGACTCAATGCCAAAAGTTTCCTCTTTCGGAAAAAGAAGCTGTAAATATTTTGGTGAAGGTCAGCTAGTAGCTGACTAGCATTAAACTCTGAGCTTACACATCATGTATGATCACCATGATGTATGATACATGCATAATGGAAGAAGGAAAAAAAATCATGTCAATTATAGTAATTTAGCTGCATGTTTCAGAACAAATACTTCACTTCCATAACTGCTTTCACCACTTCAAGCTGCATAAGCCCAATATGAAGTTCTGAACACAAGCAGCAGTTTTGTGCAAACCAAAACGATGAGGAACTTGCATAGAGCAAAGCAGTTCATGCATACCTCAGCACGTATGCATTCCATACTCAAGCATCCATACCTATCCCAGGAGGTCTTTGACTCGTGTAACTTGTTGAAATGGAACGCTTGGTAGAATGCAGTTGACGGATTCCTATGAGATCCAAGAATCAGACAGACATATTGAAAATGGGTACGTAAGAAAAATGCCTAGTCTTCTAATTTAACCTGTATTACAAAGTGAATTACCTGTCCAAACAGGTTAAACTCATGTCTGAAAGGCCCTGCTGTTTCTATGGGTTTGCATTAAGGACACACGGATCCAAAACAAAACACTAATTCTCCAGTCCTGTGGATTTTCAGGCTACTTCAAGCTGCTCCTGTACAAAGATGACTGTGAAGCCATTAAACACCTCCTGTCCTGCTGACAATCCTTTATAGATAAGCTGTGCACCACCCTAACACCAAACATCCCTAAAACCAAAAGAAACCTTCGTATTTTTGGGATGTCCCAAACTGTCTCTGCACACAGTACCAATGTTTCCATCCAGCTTAACCCCCTGCTTTAAACTCAAAACAAACCAGTCCTGCAAGGGGACCTAGAAGTTGGAGCTCAATATGCCATACTCAAGCTATGACAGATCAAGTTACAACTGACAACCAGATCTGGTTAGAAACGAAGAGTGGAATGTGAACTATCCCTTAGTCTGAATGCAGCTGTCAGTCCCTTCCCAAGGTGCACCAGGCTGATGGAGGCCCTTGGCCAAGCACTCCCCAGAGCTCTCCCACGAGCCTGGGGCACAGCTCCACTAACCCTGCTCAAAACCAAACACTGCAGCCAGCTTTGTCACCACTGCCAAGGCCCCAGAGCAGCCCAATCCTCCAGGCTCAGCCACATCCACCCCACAGATGGCAACTAAACTGAGGAATGTCATCTCAAAATCTTAGTTCTCCAGAGTCTCACCTGAACACTTGTCACAAACAAGGCACTGGATGAAGCAAAGCTCTGCTGTCACTGGCTGCAGCAGAGCATTATACTCAAGCTTAGAAATTCCTTTCCTCAAACAGCTCATCCACACATGGGCACAGCTATGCCAACCCTAACCAAGAATGCAACAGACTTCAGAAAAGTATGAGATCAAATTTGGTTTAGAGCCAGTTTTTAAACCAGAAATTTATATCAATATTGGAAGCACAGGTACCCATCCCTTCCCTAAGTTTGTGGCAAGAATACTTAGAAGAACTGTCTTCAAGTGACTTAATTATTTCAATTTAAGTACAACTATTGTACAGTTAAAATCACAGAACAAAAGAAAAGAAACAAACAAAAAATCACAGAAGCAGCACCATAACAAAACACTATCAGAAGTAATTTGATTCCCATGGCAGGTGTACACTAAAAAACCTTGCAAGGATAGTGGTATTTGTGCATCAGCAATGACCAGTAGGTATCTAAGTGTCTGTCACTCCTTTTCCCACTCTCATCACTGTACCCTTCCAAAAAAAAAAAAAAGAATAAAATCACACAAGTCTGGAATTCAGCTTAAAACTTGTTACAGAAATTGCTTGATCCAAGCTGATAAATACCATGCTTTTATGGTGGTACTGCTCACATTTTCCTAAGAAGCACTGCAGACCTGAGTGACAACTAAATACAACTAATTATAGGAAGAGCAACACAATAGCTAAAGGACATTAATGTGATAGAAAGACTTAACACATGAAAAGCAATTGGCATCTGCAGATCAAGAGAGCATTCCTTTGCTGAAGGGAAGGACCAGGCTCAGGCTCTCCTTTCTAATGCAGCTGTCTGTCAGAAGTATGTAAAGTCTCTGCCTCAGAAAGTGACTGTAAATAGAAAGTCATTTAACTTCCAAGACAAATTTACTTGCAGCATATAAAGCCCTGTTGCTATTGTTAGGTATAAGAACTGGTTTATAACCATATGGCATGTATTCCATATGGTCTATTTTTATACTGATACCCTATATGCTCTATATTTTTGTACTATTCTTAAACAAGCAACTGAAAAGGTATGGAAAAGTTTTCCTTTGTACCCCCTGCTTTTGGAATTGCTTTTGCATTACTTCAGACAATTAAGAGAACCTTTTATACAGCTACATTTTAACAATACACTAACAGGCGTGTGAGTACCTGAACAGGAAAAGCAAACCCACGCAGGCAGCCTGAACGATGCCTCATGTGCAGGTCTTAACTAATACAGCTGAGTTTCAGACTGCTGAGGCATCTACTTTTAACCACAACAAATAGTACAAGGCTTGGGAATGCCTAAAAACACCTTTCAGTTTGCAGGAACAATTGAGAAACCAGCTTAGAGGAGCAGTATAACCTAGCCTGCTGCTGCAGGTAAGTCCTCCCAACACTGAGTGCAGGACAGCCTGGACCAGAGGAGCACATTGCCCACAGCTCCTCCCCAGCAGGCAGCCAGGTCCAAGGTGAACACTCAGTCCCAGTCCCTGGCAGTGAAGCCAAGAGCCAGCCAGGACAGGGATACCCCTGGTGCTGACCCAGAGAGCAGTGCCCACCTGCCCTTCCACAGGAGGAATGCCAGCATTTCCCTTCCTCTGTCTCAGCTGAGACAGACCAGGTATCCCCAAGGAGAGAGGGGCTTGATTCCAGTCCCAGACTAGGACAGACAAGTAGCCTGGCACACTTGGGCATTCAAACTGTATCTCCAGCGACCAAGGAGGCCTCCATGTCCCTATAAACAAATCCTACAACCCATACCACATGTATTTTCTTTAAAAGCTCATGAACACCAATATTCACAACTTACTTCCATGTTATGGTTTCTAGCAACAGTTGTCATGAAACGGATATTTGGTCTAAATTTAAAGGATGAGAATTTATTCAGTTCTCTGAATGTCTGAAATTTAAGCTGTCCCTTTAAAAGGGAAGTCTAAATCACATCCCAAGTTTCATCTCATATTTAGAAGTGTATCCTCTCATTGCCACTCATCAGGGCAACATGCCAAATACAAATGTTATCCTCAAGAGCTCTTTTCCCCAGGAACTATGTCCATGAGAGCTGGCAAATCCTCAAGTATACAGATAAATGATTTAAATAATGATACTGGCTTTGGAAGAGCTGGGTATCAGCCTGACATACAGAGGCTGCTGTATAGATGCCTTTTTCCCAGCTACTGCCTTTGAAAGGAATAGTAACATCATCGTTCATGAACAAGTTTCAATCTTCAACCTACTGACCAACATCAGCAACTGAGGAAAATAGGAGGAGAAAACATGAAAAATATTACTTACTTCCTCCAAGGTGGCAAAATAAAAAAATCATACTGGACCACCTCAGTCAGTTCTCTTTCAGTATCACTGACTTATTTTCATTAGAACAGGAATCACCCAGAAGATCCAAAAGGCCTAAGCACCTGTCTTTGAAGAACATGAAAATAAGAGGTCAGACAATCTATGCTCAATACCTCTGAAGAAAACCAAAGCAA
Source organism: Campylorhamphus procurvoides (assembly GCA_013396655.1). NCBI lineage: Eukaryota > Metazoa > Chordata > Aves > Passeriformes > Dendrocolaptidae > Campylorhamphus > Campylorhamphus procurvoides. Next base: position 12,628 of record WBMV01001365.1, on the reverse strand, counting down.
AAGCACCTATTTATTATTACCTAGACAGCAGCAAACACACATTGATGGCCTTTCAAAAGTTCACATCAGCCAGAAAGGATGCAATTCAATAAGGGTAAGAGGGAAGCAGGATGCTCTGGTAGCAACAGTCATTCACACAAGTACAGAACATCGAATGAGTAGCTGACTGCAATCTCACAGTGAAGAACTTAAGCAGAGTTTAAAAAATAAAGGTTTTGCAAAGGTGTCAAACCTGCAATGCTCCTCTTTCCACAGGATACACAGAGAATAACTGATGCCTTCCCTTATTTGACCTTTCTCAGCCCTTCACATCCATTTCCTGGCCAGGCTGGGATACTGACTCTTTGGAAGGATATAAGCCTACTGAAATTCAGGAAAGACCACGAGAAGACATGTTGGATCCCAATTTTTTTTTCACCAGTAATCAGAATCACTACGTAGTAAAATTAAGCAACTAAAAAGAGATGAGAGTTATAGGTTTCACATAAAATATGTCTTCTTAGGAAGAAGAAAACTTGTTCTCATACCTGTTCAGTATAAGCACAGCACAAACATTAAGGGGTTTATTTGCAACAAAGAAAGTTAAAACTATGTGTCAGAATTGTTTTCCAGACAAACAGCAAGGAATAGAAAAGACTTCTTACAGAAGGGGTGGGATTCTCATTCTAGAGGAGGAGATCAAACCTTTACAGCTCCAAAGGATTTCAGGCCCATGAATCTCCAGATCAGCCCATAGGCCCATCTTCTGCCATTCTCTGAGAACTGGGACACTGTTGGCAAGAACTTTAAAGCACAACTTCTGTCTTTGAATAGGATCAAATCCTACCGGAAACAAATTTAACTATGAAATAGAAGAGAAGGAAGTAAAGAAAGAGGCTAGTTGACACTTTGGAATCAAACTGCCTTTCTGTTCAATTGCAAAGTTTGTCTTCTTTTGGAGGAAAACAAAGAAATAACCATCCTAAAAAAGATATATATTTTTAGTTGCAGCCAAAGCTCACACTGAAGTGCCATATTTAAGATGAGATAGTGTAAGATGTCCATTATTCTCATGTTCCTGGTCCTAGAAGTCAGGTCATTGACTGTGCAGTGAATGCATCAACAGGAGTGGGAAGCCACCAGCAAGGTTCCAGCTCCCAGCCCTCACAGAGCTACAGGAGCTGAGCATCATGCCTGAAAAAACCTGTTCTTTAGCCCCATTCATCCAAGGAAACATGCCATTGTGTAACTGTGCATCTACCTCACTGCTACAGAGCCAGAAGTGAACCAAACACCTGGAGAAAGAAGTGATTCAAAGCTACCCTGAAGAGGAAGTCAGCAAACAGACATATTTAGTTTTTTAGTAACATCAGAATTACTGTTGAACAGTTAAGAGACCTGACAGTAAGGCAGGCACACAGTCTGAGCTCAAGAGAGCTGTCAGCATACATGGATGTGTTTGTGCACTAGAGAACAACAAATAAATTCCTCAGTTTCTAAAATTTATGAAAGATTGGATGTACTTTTACCTAGAAGCATTTCAAAGCCAAGGTAGTTTTCAGTTCTGTGTTTCAGTGCTCCCCAATAAAAGGCTATTTACTGGGATCCTGGCTATGACCTATGCCTGGTCTCCAAATTACAAAACTTGACAGGGTTTATCTGGGATCTGAGCAAGAGATTTAGCAATCACTTGATCACAGCTTATCAGGGAACACCCAGCACAGTTTATGGTGTTTTGAGATGATGTTTACACTACTAACAGAATTCCTTCTCCATCCCTCTTCTTTTAAATGACTATTTTCATCATCTTCTATTTAAAGCAGCTGCAACTTTGAATCAGCTTTCTTTCATAAGACTCAATCTACAAAACAGTAACTGGAGCACAAAGCTTTGCAGGAGAAAACTGACAGGGACTAAATGTGGGGGAGTCGATGTGGAGTTAAGAAAAATAACACCTCAAGCTCTGAAGTTATTTATTTAATCACATGTTCTGTTCACGCAGTTCCTTCAAGCCATTATACTTGCAATACATACCCAGAGAAGCCTGCAAGAGTTTTAAGCTTTAACACTTAGTTTTAGGCACATTCCAGACAAGGTAAGAGGAAAGGCTGACTCAATTAGCAGCCTGCACACAGTTTTTAGGACAGTGGCTCTCAAACACCACAGTCGACTCTAAAGGTGTTCACAGGCTACTACAGGATGAAAAGACTGTAACCATGTAGAGAAAGCACACTGCATGGATCTGATCTGCACTGGAAAAATCATAGCCCAGACTTTCCTCACCTTGCTCTCCAAAAACGATTTGGGCAAATCTCCAGCAGTGAGTACAAACCTCTAAAGAGAAGGAAATGGGGATGAGTGTCTCAAATGCACAGGGTACAGAGTCTGGCAGAGGCATTTCACTGCTGATTTCTCTGCTGAGATTCTGGTGTCAGCCCTACCCTGCTCTGGGGGCTTCATTCTCTAAAAACAACACCAGTAACATTTTTCAGCCCCTACAAGTGCTGTTACCTGTTTTATGTAATTATGTGTTTTAATAAAAATACTAGAATAATAAAAAAATGCTTCTTTATTACCTGTGTTAGGCAATAATCATTCAGCATTTCTGAAGAAGCTTTGCTGAAGAGTTCAAATAGCAAATTCCACTATGATTATTTGATACTAATCATAGAAGGGACAATACAAGTGCTTATTATCTCTTACTACTTCAGACTGCAACAGCTGCAGCTCAAAACCCAGTTCTCTTGGGTCCCAGAGACTGGTCCCCAAACCTCAGAAGCCCTGCAGACAACACAGTAATGGTAACAGCTTTAAGGTTTTTCAGGATTCACTGATGACCCCTTCCATTCTCTACATGCTGCCTTCCCACCTCCCAAAGTCAGACCTGGTACACTCCTGTCCCAGCAGGTCCCCCCTGCTTCCTGATTAACACCCTCCTGCTAATGAAGCACAGCTCTTCTGTGAGGGCTGTCAGTCAGGCTGAACTTTCAACTACATCTCTTACAGGCTGTGCCAGGACTAACCTGAGAGCTTCTGTTCTCAAACCAAACACAGAACAAGTGTAAGATGTCTTGTACTAATGACTTGACTTGGCACTGGTGATGCCAACCTTCAGTTCCTGGAGGGAGGATACAGGACAAGGCAGTTCTTGTGATGCACAGCTTGGCTTCAAGGCAAAAAACTACAGCAGGCCATCCTTTCAGAGCAACATCTACAGGTTACAGGTTGATAATGGCAATGCAGAAAGTGTTTCCCTGACCCAGGCAGGGATTTTTGCCTCTATTAAGCAGCTTTCAAGAAAACCCACAGAAAGGCCCATCAATATTGTCCACAGTTGGACAAATCAAGACAAGTTAAAATAACAAAACCAAAAAAAGTCTTACTTTCATTAACTTCCATGCTCTCAACAAACACCTTGAACTTCACCTCATGTGGGATGGATCCCTTCAGACCTATTGGGATTTGCCAGTGAACACCACATTATTCTCCTGCAAATGATCCCACACCCAGCAGACCCTGACATGCTGGGTAAAAGGAGGGAGCAAAATAGTAAACTTGGTATTTGTGAATTTAAAAAAAATCTACATTTACTAGCACCGCATTACAAATCAATAAATCTGCAAAACCTCTCAAAACTGACTGTTACACAGTGTGGCTGGTAAAGAAAAAGGCATTTATTCCTATGTATGAGCATATTATTGTAGAGGATCAGGCTCCTGCTGGCTACGCAGCCCACAAAACCAGAGTTCCTCAAACCCAGTGATGAAGGGAAAGCTGTTTGTGATTACTGGTCAATGTGGCCCTGCATAGTGGAACAGCTGGCTTGAGTACTCCATCCTAAAATAAAACAGCCCTAAAATGAGATTATTTTTTCCCGTACTAAGTTGCAGGTACAACACTTTCAGCTATTTCACTTATTTATAAATACAAGTGGCTCCTGCTTTTTGACAACAAAATATTTCAGTATCTGTGGGTAAAAAATGAGTGGATAAAACAGATCTAAGCAGACTCAAGACAAAACCCACCTGTCCTACTCATGTGACAATGGTCAAGAATGCATCTATGAGCAAATGTTTTAAATTGCATACTTAGCTTTAAAAAGACATCAGACCCTAGGCCATGTATGGCATGGTTTATTACAGAGTATATTATAAACCTGTCTTCCTTCCCACATGATCTATAAGGTCTTGACCACTCAAGTTTCAGGCCAGCTCACACCATCACTGAGCACTCAATGCTTGGCTTACCAAAACTGTATTTTCCAAAAGGCATTTGCAGGATTGGTCAAGGTATTTAAGGGCCTTGCAGCCACTGAAATGTTCTACATAGGAGACATTCCCAGGAGTTCTCACCTACCCCCGTACAGAAATAGCTGAAGCAACTCAACAGAGAAGAAAGCAAGGGGTTTTAACCCTCATTTTTGACCACTGCACCTTCCAATAAATCAGACAAGTTAAACTTGCTTGAGATTGTTACAAAAGCTTCAATTCTTATCCCATCTACACTTCTCCACTGCAACTTCACACACACACCACTCATCCCCTCCCAGACAGCAATGGGTCAGGACTCTGCCCTCACTGCAGAGGGGGTGAGTGGTATATCCTGGGCTGCAAGAGGCAAAGTCCAGCAGGTGGAGGGACGGGATCCCTTCCCTCTGCTGAGGCCACACCTGTAGGGCTGTGAGCAGATCCCTGTTCCAGTTTGTAACCTTTAATGAGTACCAGGCAAACCCACCAGCTGTCTGAGTGACAGACAGCTGATACCTCTCCATGGCACTAATTAGTATTTCCACCTTCTCTCTACACTGACAAAAACACTCAAGCAAGCTGTCACAATACAAATGCATCCCTCCTAGTTTCAAAAGGAGAACAGACATACACAGAAAACCTCTTGGAATAACTGTGTTTTGCATGACAAAAAAAAATTCAGACAAGCATCCAACTGTCCTTCACGTAGCCAAGTAACTCATCTGCCCTGTCTGAGTAAAAATATATTATCCTATAAGGCAAAGATTTACTGGTACTCAATACATGTTTGTATTTATGAAGTGAGACGTTTAAAGGTGGAAGAATTACCAAGAAGAGGAATGAAGATACAACTTTACACTGCACTTCTGGTGACCTCTTATGTCTGGAGAACCTTCTCACAAGACAGTGGCTTTAGCAGTTGCTATAAATACTTCTATCTTTACACTTTGTCAAATATAGGAACAAAAGCAGACACCTGTGCCTGACAATCTAGATTTATTGACCAGAACCAAACCAGCTGTACTTCAGCAGGAGTCTCACAGAAGTTCCTTATGGAGTCTTTGCTAACACACATAGCACAAACGAGGCTTCCACTTTTCCTGAGCAACAGAAACTGCCAATGGCCAGCTTTAAAACAAAACAAACAAAAAAATCAATCTATAGCCTCAACATGCAAGAGGCTGGTACTGAAATATCCAGTACAGTAACAGGGAACAACTCCTCTTTACTACTGTGTTACCTGAAGTCATAAAAGATTACCAGCACTTTCCATACAAATGTAGCCTCAGAGAACTTTTAGCTCTTCGAAGTTAAGAGCAATTGAGTTCTGCCCGCCCAAAACACCCAAATACTTGAAAATTCAGCTTTTAACAAGTTTAAAATAGCTTCTGTAAAACATATGCTGTTATTTCTGCCATATGTATTTAGCATTCAGAAATCAGCTATGGAACATTCACACTCTTCCCTAGGGAAGCAGGAAAAAATTAACCCCCAGCAGCTGAGCAGAACACTTGGGAGTCCAAGGTACAGGGAACCACTCGTGTCAGGGCTGGTCACTACAGGCTTTAAAACAAACTGAACAGTCTCCCCATTTCCTCCTTTCAATAACTCTCTCATCTTAAACACTTGTGTCTCGTTAAATCTAAGATCATACTAAGTCCTCCTTAACAAAGGCATTTGCATGTTTAAACTGGGAAACAGCACTGTCAAATGAGAAACTACAGTTTTGTTTAGATGACTTTCACCACTCCAAAACTGAGTGCACAGCAGGACAGCCTTTCCATCACCCAGTAACTGGTGTGGTGCTGCCGTTACCTTTGGTAATTTTTGTTATATGAAGTACAGCAAGAAGTGAACGCCACTAGCTGGGGTTTGTTTGCATTGATCATCATTTGCTGCCATCAACTGCAAAGTCCCAGTTCTCAAACTGAGCTGTAGCTCTGGCTGTCACAGCAAAGGCACTCCTGGCTGTGGAACACACCTGCCCCAGTGTCACTCTCACCTGCTTCTACACATGCTGGCAAACACAGGCCCCCAGGAGGAGAGCTGAGAAGAACTCTGCAGCTGTAGGAGAGCTCAAACCCTACTAAGTGGGATACCACTCAGTATTAATGCAATTCAAGTATTGTGTACTGGTATGTATATGCAGAATACTTTCTTTTTTTCTTTAGGAGCACAATAAAATATGTGTCTAGGACAATACCTTAGCAATCCCATGCCCAGTTTTGTCTTTACGTGATGAACATGGTCTAGAGACTGCAATTCTAGCAGGAGTTAGTGCACCACACAAACACACGATTTAGCTGAGCTGGGAGACAGCCCTGCACAATCAGGTTCTCAACAGCTCAGCTGCTGCAGTTGACACTTCACAATTGCAGCCATTCATCAGCGTTCCTGGAATACAGCCGGAACGGCTCAAGCCGGTCAGTTATCTCTGGAAAATGATCTATACTCTGCTCCTTTTCCAACAGCCCTACTAATATTTTGCCCCAAAAGTCTGCCAAACATGTAGGAGGTTTGAACAAGCTCTCTCAGTAACACTCTTTTAACAGAGGCAACCTATTTTTTCCCCCCAAGAGCCAAAATAAAGTTATTAAGCCAGCTGAAATATTCTGCTTGTCAACTACAAATTTGTGTATACATGGACATAAAGGTCAGTAGAGAACCTGACACACTCTGATCCCAAAATCCTCTCAGGTGCTCTAACTGCCCTCCCTCCAAAATAATTAGTCCAGCTGCTCAAGTCCAGCAAATGAAGAGTCAGGGCAATTCTGAGAACCAGTTCTACTTGTGATTTTACAGTATTTTTCAGGCTCCCATTCAAAGTGGACGGCAATACCCACACCTGCCTCAGTAACAGTACTACTTACTTCCCCTGTCCTTGAATAATGCTGCAGTTTATACTACTTGCATCCACATTTAGAGAGGAAAATTAAACTTTGTTTTTCTGTAGATATTTCATAACTTCCACAGAATAAATTTCTTTTTAAGAGCTTAGCAATTAGGACACATCAACTGAAAAAGCAGCTTTGCTTTTCAAGGAAGGTGTGACATGTCAAAAGATTTTCTCTCTCTTTTATTTTTAAATTCTTTTAGATCACCTACCCACCCTCTTTTCCCTTCCAGGTAAAATTTCCTGATTGATTCTTCATTATTCATCCGGTCAATGCAAGACAACACAGTTTTGTCTAGACTGCTGTCAAAGTGTACTGGAGTGTGGAAATAAGAAATTAAAAAGTCTTCAGGCAATGGCTTGGAAGAAAGTTGCTTCCACATCTATAAACACACAGTTCTATCTATCTGGGTTCATAACCTTACACCTCCACCTCTAACCACCCTAGGAGTTGTTTGATTTAAAACAGCAGACCATAAGATAGGAATAATACAAAAGACCTTTTTCAGAAGTATGTGAACTGATCAGCTTTTTACATCAGCCCTGTCTCATGCTCACTGTATTCCTGACAAATTGATTTCAAAGAACATCCTTCCTAACTATATTACCTTTAAAACAGTTCCTCTTCATATTGAGAATGGTGAATGACTTCCTAGATAAATTCAGGACACTGAGAGCTATATGCTATTCCTTGATGAGTGTTTTAGAAGATGACTGTAGGAGAATGATCTATACAAGTCTGTCAAACTTCAAGTACATGCAAATATTTAAATATAATTGAAGGTGTCAGAAGAAATGTAGATACCTGCCTACACAATGAGCCCCCTTCCTGAGGATGTTACACATTAATAGTAAGAGGGGAAAAAAAGCCTTCCATGGATTTCTACCTCCCAGGCCCACCAAGCACCCTCTCTGAACTAAGCCCTACATTAACTTCCTGAACCTGAGGCACAAACTGTGACTCACGATGTATCAGCTCCCTTTGTGCCCTATTAGCTTTATCAGTGTCAACCCCCAGCCTATTAATGGCACTTGAAGGTCTTCATTAACTATTTCACCACTGATTGCAGTAGATAAAGTAGCTGGGCATAGCCCATGGGAGTAGTGGTGCAGTTCAAGTAGCTGGAAACATAAAAAGCAGGAGCAAGAAGAGAACAGCAGACAAGCAGGAGACAGTTTTACAGGAAAGTATTCTCAGAGAGTAAAGCATTTAAAAACCAAGCAGTAAAACTGCCTTAATAAGCTGCTAGGTTTTTATTCTCACCTTTCTCTGTCTGAAACCAGTGCAAGTCAGGCTACTGCTTGAGGGAAGCAAAGAACAAACTGGGATCTACTGGTTCTGTACAGATCTCCAATGCTGTACGAGGTCTAGGCCTATTTAAGGTGAACTTTCACAGCTTCCCAGGATCACTACTGAAGAAAGCCATTCCAGCTGGGGGAGACTGTCCCACCATAGGTGTGCTCCTGGCTCCCTGAGCACCCAGCATGTGGCACCGTTTTATCACCCAGCACAGAAGGTGACAAACGAGACACACACGTTCCTCCCCCGATAACCACAGGCTTGTTTCTCTGCTGAACTCCACTGCCTGTCAAAGAGAGCAAGCAGCCTTCAGAGCCCATTTCCATTTCTTATGTGCTGTTCTCGTGGTAAAAGGTCTGAAAGAGTTTCTTTAGAAACGAACAGCACGTGAGGAACTGCTGCAAGGTGGCAAGTTCAAAGACTAAACTAGAAAAACAGCTTTAAAAATCACTGTTCTAGGTAAGAGCAGCAAGAACTGCCTCACTAGAGTGCTACACAAAGTTAGCAGCCCCCAGTTCCGGTAAGTAGGACAAGTTTTTCCTTATCATTATATAAAAGTGATTCACTTGTCACAGATAATCATGTTTGCTACTACAAGTTATATTAAGTATTAGAAGCTATGCAAAACAAATGCAAAATGCATTCCTTTCTTTCTGACTCCTTAATCAACAAGATGATTAAGCACCAGACAAATCATCTTCTGATAAAACACTGAGCTATGCAAAGAACCCACCAGCTTGAAATCTAACCTTATTTGCACAAGGCAGTTTGTCAGCCGGGTCAGCAATCCTCTTAAGGTGTCAAACTGTGAGGAAATTTTAACTGTTTCACTTTTTCATATCAGTCCTTCACTGCTTTAATCAGAACAAGCATAGCTCTCCAAACCATGGCTTGTCATTGCAGAAAGGCATCAGCAGTCACTCTCAGACAGCAGCCAAAGTGCCAGTGAGCACAGTCCTGCATTAAATTTCCAGCCTGAACTCTCCAAACTCTCTCTCTGAGGTGCCTCTCTAGCCACTGCATCCCAGACACAGCTGCTTTACTAAAACATGCTCTGAGCAACACTGACTGTGTTATCTCAAAGTCTGGCACTGTCCTCAGCTGAGGGAAGGCCTACAGGGAAATTCACAAGACCTGCTCATAACGGCCTAACTCCCATCTTTAAAAATACAAATAACCCACATGCATTCCCTTCCTTCAAACTGCAGCAATCCCAACAGTAAATGTTAATGACATTCATTCAGTGCTCAAACACTGCTCTCCCTCAAAGAAGTCAATTAAGCAGTTTTGGCCATGACCCTTGAGAGCCCTGACACATCTATGGGAACAGCAGCCACACCCCCAATCCCTCTCTCAGGCCTTCTGATGAGTCTGCTCACACCACACACCTCTGCTACACCTCATAGTTCCAAATTACTACCCAGTAACGAAAACTCCCTGTAAGGCTGTACTTCCCACCATGTCCACATCTTTGCCCAAGTGGTGTGTGTTTATTCAGTACAAAGGGCCATTCTCTGCAGTTTTCCCTGTGTAGGATCTGCACACAAATCCATACCCAGGTGCAAATATTTCCATTAACGATGCTTAAAGAGCCAGCTCCACAGCAGGATAAAAATCCATTTCCTGAGATGCCTCACCTGATGACCCTTAGCACCACACAGATTTAACAACACTGCAATACAATGTATTACTCTATACAGTGGTGTTGATAAACCCACTAATCCAGCCGTCACTGGAGTGTTTTATCATGCATTCAGGGAAAAGGAGAACAGCCCTCCTCACATCCTGGGCAACTGGCTGCAGAAAGACTCTGAAGAAGTCACATTATTTGTGCATTAAGCAGCTTTCATGCTACTTTCTGCCCCATTTTGTGAGAAAAGTAATTGCACTCACACCCTGAGACAAATAAGCACAGTTCACTACTTGCCTAAATACTTTGCTATGGTTTGTGCTCTTAAAACTTCAGTATGACTTTCTGAAAACATAAATTTTAAAAAAGCACTTGACAATAACTTGAAAGTACTTTTTTTCCCCTCCTAGAAGCCCAGGTATTTCCTATGGCATTATAAAATAATTCATACCTGTCTTCATCACCATCAACAGGAATGGATATGCCAAACACAGAGCTAGCAAGACTGTTCATAGGAGTACTTGCAGGTAACTGAAGAGGATTTGCTAGAGTGTCTGGAATGGGAGGCTTCACAAGAGGTTTATTTTCAGCTATAAGAGAAAGTGGTGGCTGAGGTAGGGGTTCCGATTTTCTTCTAGTATCATCAATCTGGCCTGCTAAGGACTGGGCCTGGGTCTGAAACTGTCCAAGGGTTGCCTGAGGCAGACTGGCGGGTGCACTGGGCGTGCCTTGCATCATCGGGTGCCCAACATGCTGGGGCTGGACCACGCCGGTGCTTCTGCTGGCAGAAGGGTGGCTCGTCAGCTGGGACTGCCCCAGTGTAACAGGGACGTTTGGCATGGTGACGGGAGCAGCGGTGGACACGCTAGGCACGCTTGTACCGGGCACGGCCGCAGGCACACTCTGAACTCCAGGGACCACAGCATGGGGAGCACCAGGCATTGCAGACACTTGACTGCTTCCCCCCACTGGATGCTGAGTCACAGATTTCTGTTGCACAACCCCTGGCTGTCCAAGGCCTGGCTGTACCACACCTCCTGGCTGCGGGACGGCAGGTTGACTGGCCTGTGTCTGGCCACTCTGCAGCAACCCCGATCCCTGTCCGACCGCTTCACCGGGCTGTGCTGACACTCCCATCACCGATGCTCCCACAGGCGAGGGGTTTTGGCCTGTCACCTGCCCCACGGGAAGGCTGGAGGCCACAGTACTTGGAGCAGAACCTGTCGTAGCCTGCTGAACGGCTCCTTGAGACTGCATAATTGTCATATGTTGCATGTATTCGGCCTGCCCAGGAGGCTGCGTCGGCAGTAGATGCACTGGTGGAATCTGGGACTGAGAATAAGCAAATTGTTGAGGCTGAGTCACTGGTATGCTTGCCTGCTGCACCTGCTGCTGGGCCACAGGAATGCTCGGCTGCCCTACTGTCACATTTGGAGGTGCCATGCCTTTCCCGTTGGGTCCAGCCTGAGCAACGCCCTGTGGATTTACCTGTGGCTGTGGTTGCTGCGGCACCATCATTTGCTGACTTGCTCCCGAAGCCCCAGAAAACACAGGCTGAGCAGCACTCTGAGGGACGGCCCCACCTATGGGCTGCTGCGGCTGCTGTTGTTGCCCAATGACAAAACTAGGTTGCTGTAGAGAGGACTGGTTCGTTTTCTCTGTCTGGAGCAGCTGTGACACAGCAGCCAGGGAACTGTCAGCTATAGAATCGGGGCCATGGGCTGATGCTGGCACACCCGAGACCACAACAGAACCCCCTGTGGCACCGAGGCCACTATCCCTCTCTTGAGCAGCCTGCTCAAAGGTGCTGCTATGCCTAATGCAATCTCCAGTTCTGCCCAGAACACCACCACCATCGGAGTCCCGGTCATAGTACTCCATACACGTCCATCTGCCTCGCCTGTAGGGCTCCCCGGTACCGTGGTCCAGCTTGATCACCCTGAAGCGGGAGCTGCACGCAGCAGCCGCCGTCTGAGACATGGTGCCAGGGGCAGCGGGCGGAGAGGGCCCTGTGGAGGTGCTGCCAGCTCCCCCCGAGGCAGCAGCTGCCTGGGGCACAGCGGAGCTCTTGGGCACGGCGCCCCCGTTGGGGGCCGCAGCCACCCCAGCAGCAGCCACAGCCAGCTGCCCGTCCAAGAGAAGGTTAGGAGAGACGCTGCTGGGAGTTTCAGCCTCGCCCACGTTGTTGAGAGTCTCTTCGGAGGAGCTCCGCTCACACACGTCCTCGGGGCCGTAGTCGGTGGCTCGGGAAACATCGAAGATTTCAGAGGACACGTCCTCGGTGCGGGACTCGTCCGGGTCGTCCAGGCTCTCGGTATCCTCGGTGATACTGCTGGCCACCTGCGCCGTGGTCACGCTGGTGATCTGGAAGCAGCTCTTCTTCTTGGCCGGCATCTTGGACATGTTTCCTGCACGGGCAGGGGCTCTGCCGGCCGGGGCGAGGCGAGCGCAGCGCTGGGCCGGGCTGTCACGGCGTGCCGGCCGGGCCCCCGGCGCTACCGCACATCCTCCGGCGGCTTCCTGCGGCGGGCGGGGGGCGCCGCGGCTCCTCCTCTTCCTCCCCGTCCGCAGCCCTCTTC
>WBMV01001341.1:433905-499027 GCA_013396655.1 Campylorhamphus procurvoides | reverse complement strand
TGCAGGACAGTAATGACTTTCTGCTTGCAGAGGGAAATGCGGGCTCCGAGCCTTGCCTTATGATTATGGCATCGGAGCCTATCAATATGCCTACACGGCTTATGAGTATGGCCACTATGGCATGACACGCATTGTGGGTGGCACAGCCGCTCAGCAAGCAGCCTGGCCATGGATCGTCNGTGATTGGGGCTACCCAGTTGACTCAGCCGGGCCCTGGGGCACAAGTCCGCTACATTAGGCAGCTGCGGCTTCACCAGTACTATAATAATGACAACATGAGGAATGACATCGCCTTGCTGGAACTGAACGAGCCTGTCCAGTGCAGCCCCTACATCCAGCTGGCCTGTCTGCCGGATATCACACTGAGAGTGCCAGAGCTGATACACTGCTTTATTGCTGGCTGGGGTCACACTACTGCAAGAGGTGAGTTCCCAAGAAGGATTCATGCCCTGAGGGCAAGCTCAGCATCCTGGGGAGACAGGTTAGGCTTCCCCCAGCAGAGGCCAAAGCCAGACTCAGGCTGCAGGATTTATGTCCCTGGAGACATGAGCCTGGCCCTCACCCAAAGTCACAGAGCAAGAACTCAGTACTCCAGCACCTCTCCACACACTAAACCACGCCCTAGGGACAGGGATCAGTCCCAGGCAGGGCAGGAGAACTGGTAAGGAACTGCTGGTTGCTCATTCCTTTCTGTGCTCACAGCTTCAAAAACAAGTGATCTGCTGCAGGAGGCCCAGGTCCACATCATCGATCTCAAGCTCTGCAACAGCACCCGATGGTACGCGGGGGTCATTCACAGCACCAACCTGTGTGCTGGTTATCCACAGGGCACCATTGACACCTGCCAGGTAGGAAGGAGTGAGTGTCGAGCCACTCGGTCCCCAGCAGCACAGGCAGCCCGGTCAGCACTGCCCAAACCCAGATCTGGGCAGGCTTTGCCTGGGCAGTCAGTCAGCCTCATTTTCCTGGGCCCACCCTGGTCTTGGGGTTTCCCTCCCACTCTCCATCCATGTCCCAGATGTCTGGCATCTACCCAGAAATTTGTCCAGGGCTCTTGGTAGCCCAGGGTCCAGGTTACAACTTCTGAAAATCCATCCTCGGCACATCCAGTATCACTGTGCTGATTGGAGAGAGAGCCCCAACCCACTCGTAGCCAAGGTTCTGGAGGCTCCAGCACCTTGCTCTGCCAGGAATACAGCTCTGACAAGTGCTGTAAGAGAGAACAAGACAACACCAGTACTAACAGGGGCCACCCTATGCCACATTAATGCTCTCTGCTCTGCTGCAGGGTGACAGCGGTGGTCCTCTCATGTGCAAAGACAACATTGCTGACTACTACTGGGTTGTTGGAGTGACCAGCTGGGGAAAAGGCTGTGCGAGACCAATGCAGCCTGGAGTCTACACCTCTGTTCAGCACTTCTATGACTGGATCCTGGCCCAGATGGGTGTGAATCCATATGGAAGTGCTTCTTGAGCAGCCTGACATACAGGATCCAGTGTGGATTGCAGTGTACTGCAGCCATTTCCTGCTGGGGCAATGCCTGCTGATCCAAAGGCAGTCTCAGTGACGGTCTTGCTTTGCCCTTCCACACCCTTCTTCTGTGTGCATGCAAACAGTGAAGTTGAGTTAGCTGTTGAAATAAAGTTGCCTGTGTCCACAGTTAACCATGTTTTTTGTCTATTTCCATCTTCTGGGCAAGGCAAAGACTCTCACACTTGGCACCTGCATAATGAACCTGAGGGCTCGTCTGTTGGTTTATAGGTAAACCAGCAGGAGAAAGGAACACAACTCAAAAAAAGAGATAATAAGCCAGAATTACAATTTAATACAAAGATCACAATAAGTACAATGATACAGAGAAAGAATCTGTTTGACCTACAAGAACAGATGTACAACCCAATACCCTGGGGCACGAAGAGAATGGAGCTCGCCAGCCTCTGTGCTGAGCAGCACGTGGCCACCCTGCATACAAAGTAAATGGAAAGAAGAAACCTGTTGTTGGGGATGATGATCACAGTCTGTTCAAGAGTGGCAGTCACTGTCCTGTTGAGGTTCTGGACTTCCTCTGGATCCCACAACTGTTACCTGAAGTACCCAAACCCTCAGATTATATATACTCAGGTTCAGGTGGGAATGCCCAGTACTTCCCACAGGATGAGGAGTTTCACAATGGGTGATTTACTCTATGAGTCATGGGATAATTCTTGATGGCCCGTTAGCAGACAGGACCCCTGAAGCTGGGTGTGAAGGTGCTAATGCCTCCCCAGCGGGAAGTTATCACACCTGAGTCCTTGATGTGAAGACAGGAAAACTTTGTTATCTTACAGAGTTCCCGAACACCCAGCTTGTAGCCTGAGGGGCCAGGTGTGCCCCGGGCAGCTGCTGCAAATGATACATTATTTGCAGTTCATGGGAAATGACATAGATGGTGTACAGTACACAGCCCTGGCCACACCCACACGGTGACAAACCCTAACCAGGACAGCAGATCAGTCGGGCACAAAGGGAGAGACTGGACCCCCATCAGTTCATGCCTTACAGAGATCTCCACAGCTGCTCTATGTGTGCCTTACACTGACCGGGCTGCTCACCTATTCTTAGCCCGCTATCAATAATTTCACCAAATCCATAAAAATGCCAGCCCTAAGAGTGGGGAAGGCACCCTTTGGTCTGATGGATAAGGTTCTGCAGGAATTCCATCAGTCTCATTTCACCTGCCGATCCTCCAGGTGCCACTCCAGGGTCTGGGGTCTCCTGTCACTCTCCTCACAATTGTCAGCCCCAGGAAAGGTCTTGTACCTCGGTCTGTGCTTGCAGGGCATGTTTCTTTCCTGCTGGCCAGGGCTGAATTTCAGTTCAAGGCTCTGCTTCTTCCTTGGCCTTCTGCAGATAGATGATCTCCACCATTAAATTCTACCTGTCCTGTGGTCTCTAGTGTCTCTCTCACAGCCCTTACTACAGAGCTGTGGCACTAAAGAATTCACACAAATTCAGGTCCTAGCTAAAGAGGAAGGATGGAGGAAAATAAATGTCTTCTTTGGAAAGAAATATCTTTCTGGACTCCTAGAGCTACCAGGGAATGAACTGTCCTGAACTAGTGGTGAGTCTGCTCAAGCAGGGTAGTTGGAGCACAACACATTCCCACATCCCTCCCAATCTCAGCCTTTTTAGGTGACTTGGTGCTTTGGTCTCATTCTGAAGCACCTGACCTCAGCCTTGATGCCTTCTGGCAAGGCTTCTGGGACAAGGGATGATCCCAAACTCCTCCCATAGGATTCATCCCCAAACAGCATCTCCCCAGTCCACATTATATGTCAGACATAGTGAAAGAAACAAAAATTAATCTTACTGAAAACATCAACAGTGGGGATAGTGGGGTGAGGCAGGCCCACGAGTCCCAGGGCTTCAGCTGGTGACAGGAAAGCGGCACCTACAATGGCAGAGTCAGAAAGTCAGAAAATGAACCCACAAAGGCAGCAGTTGGCATAGCAGTGTCAATGGGCTTGTTCTGGGGGATGGATGCCCTTAGTGCCCTGGGCATGTGCAGAGATGCCCAGTGCCCCCATGCCGACAGCAGGGCTCAGTGGAGAGCCCCTGGGGAGCTGCCATGGAGCTCTTGCCAAGCCCTGCTCAGCACCATCCCTTACCAGTCCTTTCCAGGGAGCTGGGCTGACTTAAGGCAGTGTAGAGTGTTAGGAAAGATGGACAGCAGAGCCTGGAACACACCTCGGCTTCTTTACCTACTGGGCCTTCCTACATTTCTCTAGGTGTCTTCTTTCTCTCTTCCTCCTCTTCCTTTCAGTTTGGCATTTCATCTCTCCAGGCCAGGCCTCTTCTCTGCATCTTTTCGTTCTCTTTTCTTTTTCTGAGAGCAGGCTGCAAACCTCTACCCCCAAAACTGGATTACACAGGCAAAGCCATGATCTCCAGAAGTCAGTTCTTGTTTGAGCCAACACCAGCTCACTTTACCTTGTGGCTGCTGAAAGACTCATCAGTGGTTCGATGGGTGCCAGGGATTCTGCTGCTCACTGGGGGATGTTTGGAAGCAAAGCTGAAGGTGCCTATATCAGAAATTTGGGAAGGAAGAGGTGGAAAAAAACAGCCTGGAGTAGGAAGTGACTGTTAAATGATCACCTTAGCTCCCCAGGGAAGATGCCGTTTTGCATCATCCCCATCTTGCAGAGTACACCTGCCCCCATAGACTTGAGGAAGCTGGAAGGAAATAGGATGGGAGCAAAAGCCCTCTCAAGTTGACAGCTACTCCCCTTTAGTTTGTAGGTCTTTTGAACTTTGGTTAAGCCCATGCCTAAGGGATTCAGGAAACAACCTGCCCAGTTTTCATTTGAAGGTGTCATTGTGGGGGAGGGGAGGAAGGCAGCCCAAGGGCTCAGGAGGTGGGTTGTCAGGAGGAGGCACAGCAGATACTGAGCCTCACGAGAAACTTTCTGCCTCTGCGGGACTTACTGTCCCCGTGTTTGTGGAGCTGACTTACCTCTGCCCTTTGGGCCTCCACCACTGGGTCTGCCCCATCTTCTTTCAACATTTCTGACAGAGAGGATGCATCCAGACAGGTCTTTGCCTGATGATCCTTGTCTGCCCTGCCTGCAGAGCTACTTTGCTCCTCCAAAAAGAGGTCTAGAAAGCAAAAGATATGAAGTAAAATCCACCCAAGCCCTACAGCAGTTGTCCTCTTAGTGGTGAGATTTCTGGGCTCCCAAGTCCCAGTCTGGGACAAGCCTCCCTGCCTGCTCATACCTGTGCATGTGTCGGTGGGTGCTGGTGACTCCCTCGGGCCAGCTGTCTCCTCACCAAAGATGGCATCAAAGTTTTTCATCTTGAACTCCACCAGCACCTTCACCTGCACACATCAAAGCTCTCAGCCCAGGGGCCTGAAAGTGTGTCAAGCAGACTGAAAAAAAGATATGCCTTCATCTCAGATACATTAGGAATTTAGCGGTCTCTGACCCTCAACTAGGGCCTGGACTCATGCTATTTTAGCTCTTTTTCTATAAAACCTGTTCAATGTTTCAAAATGAAGATAAAAAACATGAGCTAATTGAAGAAGACAGGAATGGTGCACCTGGAGGAAATTAACCTAAAGAGATTATACACTTCATAGAACATAGTCAATAACAACTGTTTTTGCTAAGAGGTAAATTCAATAGAGAATTGTTTAAGTAAAGAAGAACTCAGACTTAAATTAACTAATGACAAATATGAGTCTTAGTAGGAACTAGAACAATCAGGAGGTTAGAGGTCAGCAAAATTAATCACACATGCTAGGAAACCTGCCAATGTGAGAAAGTACCTCAGTGCCCTTTCCTCATGGTTTCCTACTGGAAAAAGGGACTCTAGATGGCAATCTTGCTCCATGAAAAAACAGTAAGAGGAACCTTGAGAACACCCATTTCTGCAATGGGGGTGGGTAGATCCTTGGAGAGGAGCTTTTGAAAGTTACTATGTCTATATTCCTCAGAAAATTGCAGGAAAAGTAGGAGGAGTAGGGAGAATCATTCCCCATGTCCCCCTACCAGCTGTATTGAAGAAATGTTCGATTCAATGACTGTCACTAGATTTGATTCTTTCTTTCAAGCCTTTCCCAACCCTCTTGAGCCTTGCCTCTCCACAGGGAGCTGTGGGGCAGCTCTTGCAGGCACTTACCCTCTCAGCATTTGTTGGGGACAGGGTGCCCTGTGGGCAGCCCAGCTGGCCTGGGCTGGGGAGGCTGCAGCCGGCCGCTCCCCACGGCATTACCTGCTCGATCGCCGCCAGCACGGCCTCCAGCGGGAGCAGGTCCTCCTGGGGTGGGCTCAGCAAGGTTGGCCCCAGGCAGATGGCCAGGCTTCTGGAGCTCATCCTGCTGGTGGACACGTGCTGGCCGATGTGCTGGAGCAGGGAGAGCAGCTGCTGGAGCAGGAGGAGATTTGCTGCCAGCAACTTCTTGGCCACCCTGAGGGAAGAGGAAGGCAATGTCCATGGAGCACGTGTTGCCCACAGCCGCCCCCAAAGCTGGCACGAGGCAGGGGGCAGCCCGGGGCTCTGTTGTGCAGCTTTGCAGGTGTTCTCAGCCAGCCCTCAAGGCTCTGCACTTGAGGAAGGAAGCACGTGCTCGCCTCCCAGCTTCTGCTTTCACCCAAGCCCACGCAAGGGAAGGCTCTGTGTCCATTCCCCTGCAATCTGAGCCCAACCCAGCCAACAGTGGGCTGCCAGGAGAACCAGTGTTTGAAGGACACTGATCACCTTCAGGCAATGCCAGCCTTCTGCCAGGCCCTGCTCCAGAGGCAGGCTGCTGCCCACACTTGCCCTTTGAGCTCAGAGATCTTCTGCTCCCTGCTGGCCATCTGCATGGCTGCCACCCAGTCCTCGTAGAGCTCTGTGATGAGGAGCTTGGAAGGGATGTCTCGCAAGAAGTTCTGCAATGCCAAGAGCTCCTGGTGAGCCTTTGGGGATTGCAGCCCAGGCAGGAGCTCTTGCAGCTGCAGGTCAGAAGCGCTCACCTTGAGGAGGACGGCCAGCAGCAGTGCAGGCTGGCTTCCCATGTCCACACTGGTGCCTCGGTCCAGGGCCTTGCGCAGCTCCTGAAGGGCTGTCACACTGCAGCATTGTCTGAAGATGCCCTCTGTGTCCGGTCCTTGCTGGTGCAAGACAAGCATCATGTCCTGCAGGAGAGGCAGGAGGGCAGGGACATGTGTGAGGAGCTGCCTTCCAAGAGCAGTAGCCAGAGCTCTGCCCCACACTGGGTCTCTTCTCTCCAAAAGTGGCTGGGCACAGACCCCTGAGCCAGCAGGGAGGAGCCCAATCCCCCATACCCAGAGTCCCTAGGGACACTGGTGCTAGAGCAGCTGGAGAGAAGGAAGGAGGAAGGGAGGGAGGGAGGGAGAGAGAGAGATGGGGATGCTCTGTCCAGGCTGCCTTGCCTGGATGGGCCGGGGCAGCGTGCCGTCCTCCCCACAGAGGGCTGCCAGGGGCTGCCCGAAGAGCGCCCTGCTGCAGCCAGAGCCTGCCTGCCCTGGCGCCTGGGCAGCGGCAGATGGGCTCTGCTGCAGAGCAAAGGGCCAGGGCAGCCACCTCCTCCTCCTGCTGCTGCTGCTTTTGCGGCTAGTGCAGATCACCAGGCCAGTGCTCCCACAGCCTGCCATGCCCTGCTTTCAGTGCCACGCTGAGCGATGCAGCCGCAGCTGCAAGTGTGGCTGCAGCTGGCAGGCTCTGCAAGCTGACATGTCATGGGGACAGCCTGTCCCAAACCATATCCTGCCCCTTTCCTGTGGCCAGCAGCAGAGGCTCTGTATCCCTCCACAACTGTATCCAGTGGCTGTCACCCAGTGGGTGTCCTTGCTTGTCCAAGTGATGTTCTCCTTCAGGGGCCACACCTG
Source organism: Campylorhamphus procurvoides (assembly GCA_013396655.1). Lineage (NCBI taxonomy): Eukaryota > Metazoa > Chordata > Aves > Passeriformes > Dendrocolaptidae > Campylorhamphus > Campylorhamphus procurvoides. The sequence continues at coordinate 491,653 of WBMV01001341.1, read as the reverse complement.
CATGGTGACACTCAGGGGAAAAGCAAGCCCAGCCAGGCCCAAGCACAAAGGTGCCTGTCCTTCCAAAACTCACCTGATGAGCAGCCAAGTCTTTGTATCTTGCCTGATGGGGCCATTGCAGGCCCTTGCTTGGGATTAGCCTGCAAGAAACAGGCTGTGCTTGGAGGGCAGCCCTGCAGCACAGAGGGCCGCCGGCCAGCTGCCCCCCAGCAGCAGCAGCAGCAGCATCAGCCCAAGCGTGGCACAGCTGGGACACTCTGCCCTGCCAGGCTCTTTATCCTGTGCAACATGCTTCTTCCCAGTGCCACCAGCAAGGGTGTGGTGGCATTCCTGGGGGCTCCCCAATCCTTCTGCTTGCCAAGTGGCACCACACACCTGGATTTAAGCAACCTCTTTTCCTCTACATACTTAGCCAGGCCACTGCAGGCAGCTCCAGCTGAAATTTATCTAGAACTGCCTGTAAGGCTTAGAAAAATTATGACTGTGCCTTGCTCCAAATTCATTCTTTGCAGCTTGAAGTGATGTNAGATGGCCAGGGTTCTGGAGCTCATTCTGCTGGTGGACACGTGCTGGCCGATGTGCTGGAGCAGGGAGAGCAGCTGCTGGAGCAGGAGGAGATTTGCTGCCAGCAACTTCTTGGCCACCCTGAGGGAAGAGGAAGGCAATGTCCATGGAGCACGTGTTGCCCACAGCCGCCCCCAAAGCTGGCACGAGGCAGGGGGCAGCCCGGGGCTCTGTTGTGCAGCTTTGCAGGTGTTCTCAGCCAGCCCTCAAGGCTCTGCACTTGAGGAAGGAAGCACGTGCTCGCCTCCCAGCTTCTGCTTTCACCCAAGCCCACGCAAGGGAAGGCTCTGTGTCCATTCCCCTGCAATCTGAGCCCAACCCAGCCAACAGTGGGCTGCCAGGAGAACCAGTGTTTGAAGGACACTGACCACCTTCAGGCAATGCCAGCCTTCTGCCAGGCCCTGCTGCAGAGGCAGGCTGCTGCCCACACTTACCCTTTGAGCTCAGAGATCTTCTGCTCCCTGCTGGCCATCTGCATGGCTGCCACCCAGTCCTCGCAGAGCTCTGTGACGAGGAGCTTGGAGGGGATGTTTCGCAGGAAGTCCTGCAATGCCAAGGACTCCCGGTGAGCCTTTGGGGATTGCAGCCCTGGCAGGAGCTCTTGCAGCTGCAGGTCAGAAGCGCTCACCTTGAGGAGGACGGCCAGCAGCAGTGCAGGCTGGCTTCCCATGTCCACACTGGTGCCTCGGTCCAGGGCCTTGCGCAGCTCCTGAAGGGCTGTCACACTGCAGCATTGTCTGAAGATGCCCTCTGTGTCCGGTCCTTGCTGGTGCAAGACAAGCATCATGTCCTGCAGGAGAGGCAGGAGGGCAGGGACATGTGTGAGGAGCTGCCTTCCAAGAGCAGTAGCCAGAGCTCTGCCCCACACTGGGTCTCTTCTCTCCAAAAGTGGCTGGGCACAGACCCCTGAGCCAGCAGGGAGGAGCCCAATCCCCCATACCCAGAGTCCCTAGGGACACTGGTGCTAGAGCAGCTGGAGAGAAGGAAGGAGGAAGGGAGGGAGGGAGGGAGAGAGAGAGATGGGGATGCTCTGTCCAGGCTGCCTTGCCTGGATGGGCCGGGGCAGCGTGCCGTCCTCCCCACAGAGGGCTGCCAGGGGCTGCCCGAAGAGCGCCCTGCTGCAGCCAGAGCCTGCCTGCCCTGGTGCCTGGACAGCGGCAGACGGGCTCTGCTGCAGAGCAAAGGGCCAGGGCAGCCACCTCCTCCTCCTGCTGCTGCTGCTTTTGCGGCTAGTGCAGATCACCAGGCCAGTGCTCCCACAGCCTGCCATGCCCTGCTTTCAGTGCCACGCTGAGCGATGCAGCCGCAGCTGCAAGTGTGGCTGCAGCTGGCAGGCTCTGCAAGCTGACATGTCATGGGGACAGCCTGTCCCAAACCATATCCTGCCCCTTTCCTGTGGCCAGCAGCAGAGGCTCTGTATCCCTCCACAACTGTATCCAGTGGCTGTCACCCAGTGGGTGTCCTTGCTTGTCCAAGTGATGTTCTCCTTCAGGGGCCACACCTGCATGGTGACACTCAGGGGAAAAGCAAGCCCAGCTAGGCCCAAGCACAAAGGTGCCTGTCCTTCCAAAACTCACCTGATGAGCAGCCAAGTCTTTGTATCTTGCCTGATGGGGCCATTGCAGGCCCTTGCTTGGGATTAGCCTGCAAGAAACAGGCTGTGCTTGGAGGGCAGCCCTGCAGCACAGAGGGCCGCCGGCCAGCTGCCCCCCAGCAGCAGCAGCAGCAGCATCAGCCCAAGCGTGGCACAGCTGGGACACTCTGCCCTGCCAGGCTCTTTATCCTGTGCAACATGCTTCTTCCCAGTGCCACCAGCAAGGGTGTGGTGGCATTCCTGGGGGCTCCCCAATCCTTCTGCTTGCCAAGTGGCACCACACACCTGGATTTAAGCAACCTCTTTTCCTCTACATACTTAGCCAGGCCACTGCAGGCAGCTCCAGCTGAAATTTATCTAGAACTGCCTGTAAGGCTTAGAAAAATTATGACTGTGCCTTGCTCCAAATTCATTCTTTGCAGCTTGAAGTGATGTAGAAGGCATGAAGACTAGAGTCTTGACCTGACTACTCTTGAGATTATATTCACAAAGCTCTCTGGAGAGATGTGTTTACTATCCTGGCCTTCAACTACGAGAATATTTTCACCCAATCCATAGAGAATCTGACTCCTCAACTCATATTACAGGTCCACATTTTTCAAGTAATAAGATTTTTAAAGTAACGTGGATCTTTTTAACTCACTGACTATTTGTGATTGACGCTGCCCCTTCAGAGCCTTATCTTTTGCATTTCTTGATTTTCACTTAACAATGTGACTCAAACACAGTTTTAACAGAGAAATACTTACCAAGTATAGTGAAAGCCCCCAAAGTTTTCTTCCACAGTTTCCTCTGCGTTTTTGGAAGTCAGTCTTGGGAGAGAAGAGGTTGGTACCATAAATTGTTCATATCCATCTTAAAAATGCCAGACCTGCTGGTTTGATATTGCAACACTTAGTCTCCTAAATTCTGTCTAATAAAGTTACCTGCATTCCTCTTTAATGCACTTCAGGCTTATGTGAAATTGTAAGTACTAAGATTTGATTAACTGTAATCTGTGCTTAATGCTTAATAATAAAATGCTTTAGATCATGTATACATGCAATCAGAGCATACTCTGTTGTGCGTACTTCATTCCTATCCTGTGCTGAGACAGGATTTTTTATTTGAAAAACCAGTTCTGGAAACAAAAGCAAACCCTGCCACTCTGATGTATCTGTCAGTGGATAGCAGTATGATGTGCAGCATCACAGCCCAGAGACAGACAATCTGCCTTGTTCCTGCTTTTTCTCACCTTTCTGGACCAGACTTCCAGGCTGGCATCCCTGCCTGCCCTTATCTCTGCATGTGGAGGGGAGCTGTTGCTAAGCAACCGTGGACCAGGCACAGTAGCCTGGTTTGAAAATGAAGAACTAAATTAATTTTGATGAAGACAAGATACAGTTGAAGAACAAGGAGGAGAAAGGAAAGAAAAATAAAAGGCAGCTGTGATTTGCATGAGAGAACAGAGAGTGTCCAAACAGAAAAGGGTGTTTTGGAAGCAAAGAGGAAATGATGTGTGGTTGAAGTGGAAGAAATAAATAGAGAATAAGGTGTTCTTCAGGACAAGCACTGTGTCTATGGTTGTACATCACCTAGCAAAACTCCAGTCTAGGGGTCTTCAAGGACACTGCCATAATAGGAAGAAGTGAACAAAAAGTGCTGCCACAGAACCTTCCACCTCTGCTTCTCATTAGTCCTGATTTAAACGCAGCTGCATAGCCACCTCTACTAGGAGATAGAGTATGGAAGGAAAAGAAATTTAGTAGTTTTTTGTCCTGGGAAATTTTTACCTCCATTGATTCATTGCATGACATCAAGCTTACAGCAAGCCTCAGGTGACTACACAGTGACTGGGGACTCATCATATATATTTTTTGTAACCCTAACAATGTCACTAAGCATTCATGCATAGCCCATAAAGAAATTTTCTTCCACTAGGATGTTCTATGCTAACTAAATGTGGTCAACCCTTATTCTTTTGTATTGCCTGGGTTTCTAGACCTCAGAATCTGGATCACAGCATTCCGTGAAAAAGTACATTGGCTATTTGGCTTGATATCTTACATTATTATTCTAGAGATATAAAGACCAAGAAAAACTATGAAAGTTTTTCTGAGCATATGAATGTTTTGTCCTTAATTCACTGCAATAGTACTTATTCCCATCTATGTTCATTTTCATGACTATTTCAGCAAGCTATTTCACAGGTTGATGTAGTCTTAGGAAAAAGTATGCAAATATTGAAGAATACTGCCAACCCCCCCCTTGTACTATACTGTGATTCTGCCTTACGCCCCCACCAGTCATATAGCATATGTGTACCTCACCGAACTTCTGGTCTAGCTATGTCAAATCAATATGAACGAGAATTCCAATATTGAATATTTAGACTGGAAAATTTACAGGCCAAGAACTCTTTGTTACAATTAATTTGTGAACTTAATACTCTTCTGGTGTTCAGGACACTGAAAACGAAAGCTGACAGAAATAAGTAAAGATTATTGCTTTTCACCAAAACAGCTTTGCATGTAATGGGTATTTATCAATCATTTGTTCTATTTATCTCCTACTTTTAGATGTATGCAACAAATTTTTAGAAATCTTAGTTCATAAATATGTCTTGAGACAACTTTCAGATACTACCCAGAGTTTTAAATAAAGCAAAACAATTAAATCTCAGAGGGTTATTCAGTGATAGTCTAACTGGATGGGTTTCCTACATAATTCGTATCTCTGAAGTACTTAAAAAAAATAATTGGTTGTTTCATTAAAATATTATATATCTGGGTTTTTGGCGTGTAAGCTAAACCTCTCTAGAGATGTTCTTACAAGTTAGGGACTTCTCTTTTGGTTTGGGTATTGCTAGGAATGCAGCTGACATACCCATAGGTGCTGTATCATTCCTACTTTGCTACCATGCTACCAATCAAGAAAAAAATACTTATTTTCTGTATTTGAAGTTCATATTTTCAATGTCTTTGTTAATTTCAGTGAGACTTTGATGTCACAGATCTAAGAGAAATATCAGGGAGAGCTGTAGAGAAGAAAGGATGGTTAATCTTCATGATCCTTAATGAGAAAACCTGAATGTCAGCAGAGCAAATCTGACACCTCAGAGGATGAGTTCAGACTGCCATCTGGGGGATTTAGGGCTCATAGATCTGGCTGAAGGGCTGAGAAATTGTGTGTGGTGTATTTAGTGGAATACCTTCCAGTATCAAAGCATTCCCTGCAAAATTCTTATCCAGTGTACTTTTTACTGAGTCATTCAGCTTACAAACTATTTGCAAACCAGGCCTGATTTCTGAGTAATTGTGAAATTGTTTTGATGAATACATTTTGATCTAGAGCTTGTTCTCTAACGTCCCTTCAATATGTTTTTGATCTGTGACTAGTTGCTTAATTGACATGGGAGTTTTGTTCAGTTTTGTTTGGGATTTTTTTCTTTGGTTTCCTTCTAAAGAGGGAACTAAAATATACTGAATAGCATAGTTAATAAACAAAAATCATGCTATCATAGATCATACAGATCATATTACCTGTCTGTGGTCATCACCAGAAGAAAAAAGAAGCTTCAGTCTCTATTCAAGCATTCGTGAGAAGCTGGGGAAATGCTTCTCTAAAATTTGTGTATACAATATTGGGTTTGTGCAAAAGCTTTATGAGTAATGGCACAAATGGCATCTAATGTAACAGCTGGCTAGAGAACTAAATGCCAACCACAAATACATATAAGAAAATAATCACTGGAGTGCCAGCAGAAAGGGGGCTGGAGCTGTCAAACCACAGGGGTCTGCAAGACAGGCTGACATGGGTCAGCAGAGGTTGTTGTTACAGAATAGATCAAGCTACATTCATCCACACCATGCTGATTCCAGGTACTGTCATAATTCCCTGGATTAAGAGAAAATTTCTTATTCCAAGGAGTGAATTCTTTTAATCTCCTTTGGATATTTTAGCTCATTGTCATGTATTTCTCTAGTGAAGCTCTTTAGGGCAGGGAAAGGCATTCCTAGATAATTTCCTAGGGATGCTGGGCTACTGCATATGCACTGTCTATACATGTTTCTGATGTCCCTAATTTCACATGCTGTCTGTCTTATATTTACTCTTAGAATCTGTGTCCAGACAAGGCTTTGGAGTGACACAGCAGATTTTGGTCCTAATGGCAATTGATTAATCACAGCTTAGGCAAGACACTTAATTTCTTTGCATCTGCTTTCATCTATCATGAAGGATAATATCAATATAAAGAAATTATCCTAAGTCTCTCTATGCAACTAATTACCCGTTTACAAAACTTGAGACTGTTTTCTATGGTCATGATAAAAATGGGATTCCCTGTCAGCTATCAGTCCAAATGGTGCCTGTAGTTAAAGACCTGTAAGACCTGAATCTAAATATTTTCTACAGTAACTTAGATGATTCCATGAACTGTATAGGGAATGAGAATATGAATGATTGCAGATCCACTACACATACAATATACATATCCACTTACACCACATAGGTGTAAGTAGGCTGTGAGTGAATAAAAAGCACGTCTTGAACCAATACATTTATACAGCGTGTTTTTAAAAGTGGATTTTTTTCTGAAACAAATCTATCTGGTCAGAAGTCATTAGACATGTATTCCTATACACAGAGAGAAATCTCAGCCTCATCTGTGCCAGAGTAAGCTGCACAGCCAGGCATTATGTTTGGTTTTTATCCACAGCTTCAGAACAGAAGAGCTCAGCAGTGTACTTCAGTGATTTTTTGGGAACTACAAAATTGGTTGTTTGTAAGCCAGACAGACTTTTCCAGCTGAGATCACGATTGTGGTAGTATCTGAAAACTTTCTGCAAAACTGGAGCCTGCAAACTATTGTTCTCTCCACAGCACATTCATTTTATTATTTCACACATTCAGAACTGTGAAGAATATTAAGAGAGGAGATCATAAGTAAACTAAACTAAGGAAAATATATCCTAGAGATCCACACAGATACACAATGTTGTCTGTAAATTCTCTTCCATGTTTCTTCATGATTTCTAAATTATTTTCTTTTTTCATGAGGAAACACCCCATCGACAGGAAACAACTGAATTTCTCTTATCACCCTTAGAAGCTTTAATTCCAAGAATTATTCATGTAGTGAGGGGTTTGCCCACACATGCACAGAATTTTGCAAACCTATAGTGAGCTCCTGAAGAGACCCTCATGGATATTTTAGAAAGGAAAAGGTTTTCCTAGTCCTTTTGACTCTACTCCATGGCAGTGGTTATTCATGTCCAGAGCAGAAACACAATTGGCACTACCTATTATTTTTAATACTGTGGATGTAGTCGGTGTGACTGGACTTGCAAATTGGATTAAAGCTGTAGACATAACATTTCTGTTGCAGTGCTTTCTCTATCACCTTCCCATCTAACCAAGGCAATGAATCACATCAGAATCAGAGTGCCATTTTTTAAGGTGTACTTAGACATCTGTGCATGTTTTCTCAAATGCTAAGCAAATAGTAATTTATCTTTTAAATCCTCAGTTAGGAGCATCAGTAGATAACCAATCTGTTTATATAATCACAGAGAATTAATGTCTCAAGATACAATCAATTTACATCTTGTCATCATCTGTTCACTTCAGTGGGATTTTACGAACTTTTTTTATTTCTATATGTAACTCCAGAGAAGAAGAGAGAGAAAAGTAATTCTCTCATTGTTAGAAGACACAAGGAAAGGGGACATCCATAAATGCCTCTGAGATTATGTGCTGCATGCACAAAGCAAGCAGCTGTGTATTACTGAGCTGAATGACATGGTTAGGAGGCCAGGTCTCAGCTATGACTATGAAAATTGCATGATTTGTGCCTCCTGAGAGGAATAAATAACCTCTAGATAAAGAAGGTGGACAGAGCAGCTGCTAGCTTTAAGCTCTATGTAATTTATTTAACTTCATAGTGCCATGGGCTCGTTAGATTGTCCAGTGTCACAAGCACCAAGTGTGCTAGTGGGCTAACGGTTAATCCCATTAGCATTAGCTGCTTAGTTTCTAAAACTGGAACTGAAATACTGGGTCACAGTCTTGTTCAGCTTCATTATTTTAGCTAGACTTCTCCTTCAGATTTGGAGACCTACACAGCATGAAAAATAAATTCTCAAAAGAAATTAAGTTGGCAGGGAAAGAGTTTCTTTTCACCCTCTCAAACTGCCTGCACAGAACAGCGTGTGTTTATCATGCAGAACGACAGTGCAATTACAGTACTTACATAAATGGCTTTCTAAATTGGCATTTTAAACAAATATTTCCAGATGATCCTGTTTCAAAATACCGATTGTACTAATTTCAAATCATAAAAGAATGCTAACCTCCCTTTTATGCTCCTGTACTTGTACAGGTTCCAGGAAGAATATTTTATTTCCTGTGTTTCTATTTATGCTGTTGCTTTTTCAAGAGTAAATCAGAGTATTACATTCATGAAGTGGAAGCAAACTGAGTAGCTAACACGGCCCTCTCTTCACAATCTCATCTCAGAAATGCATTAATGCTTTCTATGCATCATTCATGTGGTCCTAGGGAGAATGTCCTGAGTTCTGTACCACAGACATCCATACCTTAGCCTCTATATTGTTTTTCACAGGTTCAGGAAGATGACATGCCTTTGAAATTCAATTTGGAATTATTTTTTTTTTTATAAATGCAACTGCAGTTCACTCAAGTAGCAATCAGACTTCATGTGCAGGAGACAGAGCTACTGAGGGAGGGAATACAAAAAAATCAACTCAAAACATCCTTTGTTCCCTAGAAGGGTTGGGTTTGGCTTGGCTTTAAAGTGTGATAGTGTTGGGGAAAAGACTCTAAGCTGTGCATCTACTGATAGTCTCTTTATGTTTCTGATGGCTGATTAAAATCAGAGTGATGTCCGATAGGCAAAAGCCACACACAGGTTGTCTGATAAAGCTATAGAGAAACAGAAACAGTGGACACTTCTGCAGTAACACAAGACAGGAGGGTCTCCAGCTCAGAGCAAGCTCTGGTCCTGTGTTTTTCAGTTTACCACTAAAAAACAATATGTGATTCCTAGATACTACTGTTAGAGGGCAGCAGATACCCTAAATAAGGTCGCTGGACACCATCATCTAGTTCTGCCAGGGCTTTGTGGCATCTGCACTGGCCCAGAGATGTTGCCCAGCACTAATTTCAACCTCTGGGTCTAGTCAGTGAGGAATTTTCTAAGTTTTTATTTTTCAGGTTAATGTTGTACATATTCAGTCTGTTTTGGCTCAGATTTTTGGGAGAATTTGAACTGCTTTACACACATCCTCAGTATGGCAATCAGTCTAAAATCTATCATTCTCCTACTCTCAACAATGTTCCTACTAAACATGTTTTTGAATCACCTAATGTTTCTAATATTCAGGGGTGAGATTGTCAAGAAAATTGAATGCTGGACTCCAGATATGTTTTAATTTTTAGAAGCATACTGAATTCACAGAATCACAGGGTAGTTAAGTTGGAAAGGACCTCTGGAGATCATCTAGTCCAATGCTCCTGCCAAGGCAGGGTCACCTTGAGCAGGTGACACAGGAACACGCCCAGGTGTGTTTTGAATGTCTCCAGAGAGGGAGACTCTGCAACCTCCCTGTGTTAGTGCTCTGCCACTCGCAGTCTAAAGAAGTTCTTCCTCATGTTGAGGTGGAACTTCTCATCTTTCAGTTTATGGACATTGCCCCCATTTTGTCCCTGGGCAGAACTGAATTCTATGATACTATTTTAATACAACCACTTAAACCTATTGACTATCTGATTTTTAAGCTTGCAGCTATTTCATCAATACTGTGCTTTTACTCTCTTTATCAGGATACCTCCATGACCTTCTCCTCCTTCAGCATTCATCACATGTCTGTCACCTTGGGAATGGGGCAAAAGCAAGAAAGCAATCAAAAAACTAGCTGAAGTTTCTGGAAGATTTTTAAGCTTTAACGCTTTCAATGATGGTAATTTAATGGTTAATTAAAGTGTTAAGCAAACATACATATCCTGACCTAGGATCCTGTGGCAGCTAAGGCCTGCAGATTCGGTTCCACAGCATAGGAAATATATCTTCAATTTAATTTTTGTCCATTTGGCTACACTGATTTCCAAAGGAAATTGCCTGTATGCTTAACTCCATATAAATACCACTCTAAAAATGGCATTTAATTGGCATCTCTGGATTTTTGGTTTAAACAACAGTAACTTCAGACCTGTGTCTTTAAAATATGTACTCTCTGAGAAGTGTAAGTTCTCCCTCTAAAGGTGGCATGAATCAAAAAAGGTAACAGTTTGTTACTGACTGCTTGAACTCAACAGCCCAAGAAACCTAATAAATGAATCTGGGAGTCACTGTTGTCATTCCACACCAGTGTCATAGAGTTAAATATGTGAAAGCCAGGTTTTCTTTCAAAAATTATTCATGCAGCAGCATCAAGATGAAGCTGAGGGTTTTTTGTTATTACTCTACACCAATAACCAAACACCAGATACCTGGAAATGCCACAGTTAAGATCATAGCCAAGACTTGCAAGCACACCTCTCCCCGTATCTCCTGACTCATCCTCTGCCAGCCGACTTTCATGTGCGAGGTAAGCAGGATTCTACAGAAGCCAACTCATCCCAAACACATTCATGCCATATTCTCCATCTGATCTGTACATCTGAGAGAACAAGTATGTCCTGGAGAAAGCAGAACATCGCTGTATAGGCTGGATTGCAATGCAGACAAGTAAAGGAGAATGGGAGCTGAGCACAGAGTCTTATTTCTGGCGTTTCTGACTCCAGGTGCTTAACTTTTAAAGTGCTTGAGCTACATCTTCTTTTAAAAAGCACATCACTTTGCCTTGTTGACCCCGCATTAACCCAAGACCTCACAGGTTCTGATTCCTTTTCAATAAATGCCAAAAATTCTTACCAATTTGAAGAGAAGCAGGACCAAGCCTGTATCAAGATAACAGAGTGCCTGGTCCAGTTTGGAAACTGCTTCTCAAAGCTGGTGGGGAAAGTCACAGCCCCTGTGGATTCTCCTCTTGCCACAGCAGTACTTTGATGGCAAGGGCAGCAGCATCTCCTCTGTGTCTCACAAAAAGAAAGGAGTTATTAATATCATAGTCAAAATCATGCATATAAAACCCACAGGTGTTTTATTCCTTTCTGGCTTCTTGTCCCCTAGCAAGTACCCCTAAACAGCTTACAGTTAAGATTTTAATAACTCTAAATTAATAAAAACTCAAGGGATTTGTTATTGGACAATAACTTCCTAATGGTAAACACAACACAAAATAGCAGAAAAGTCAAACTGTAACTTGCTATTTTAATGAATTAATACAGTTTTTCTTATAGACAATGAAGAAAAAAAGCCCTTTTAACAGTGCAGGGATTTGTAAGTTTAGGTCTCATTGAAATTTCAAAAGGTATGTACATAAATAAATCTAATTAAGTTGATTTGCTTCAGTGTAGTTTCTTCAGAAAGTTCAGTTTCAGCTAAAGGAGAACATTTCCCATTGGAACTGTTTTTATGTATCCCATTACTCACTGTTGGTTTAATAACTCTGGTGGGATATGGGGCATCTTTTTGATGAAGAAGTTCTATAAAAGGAATACTGTTGGACTACTCTTCCTTGTTTCTATTGATAAAAAGAAAATTCAGCAATGGACTGATAGAAAACTTCACTTTATGCAGGCTACATTTTAACCTGGAGAAATCAAATGCAAATCTTTTTAAAATCTGTTCCCAGTAGCATTAGTTAACTAAAATATTTAAGTATGGCAGAGGAGTGATTCATTTGAGTACACAGTGTTTGATAACCTCTTGTGGCACTTCCAGCTCATGTCCATGGGGTCCCAGCACCAGCACTTCAGCCCATCTTGCTCTGCCCTGCTACTTCTTGCTTCTTAGGGTCTTTCACAGAAAGGTGTTGAGGACAGGGTTTCTGCTGATCAATGCAACCATGCCACTATAAGAAGAACTAAGATAAGGCAATGAATGTCGGCATTATTCCACACTTAGCCCTCTAAGTTCAGAATCTTACCTCAGCAGACTTTGGGGGTATTTTGGTTTGTTTTGTTAATGCAAACTTAGGATGAAAACTTTGCCCGGAAGTTCAACTTCATCATTAAATATTCAGTAGAAACGCATGTGTCAGAAGTCATTTCTTCTTTCTCCTCTTTCCTGATGAGTCTATTTTGAATACAGGTATTGTTTCTTCCTGTGATTTTGCATTTCATGGCTTCTTGTTGCTTTGGAGGAATTATTCAGAAGGTTTCTGCTATACAAATAATTAGTGGTCTGCCAAAAAAAAGAGACCTTCAAGAGTTACCTAATTTCAGACTACTTCTCTTGAAAATCCTGTCTAAACATACCAGCTTGATTAGACATACTGAATGTATATGTTTCCTCATAAATAAAGAAAATTAAGGCATCAGAGTTTGTACTCATGATATTTAATAAAATACTCCAATATTTAATAAAATTGTTTTACAAGGGATGTTAGTAAAATGTAGTCTGCAGAGAGGACTATGCCATGAAACATTTTGCATCTGGACAATAAATGGGGGCCTTTTGTACAGACTCAGCCTAAATGAAAGTTAGGTTTAGAGTTGAGAGAGAGAGAGAGAGAGCCTAGAAAGCTGCACCTGCAGGAGGGCTAGAAAGGGTCACCCAAACGAAAGTGAGCACTGTGGAGGGAACTGGGTTGAAAAAACCATTTTTCCTGCATAATGACTAGTTACCATTACCATGTGTGGAAGGATAATCCTCAGATTATGGTTATTCTTAGTGTTAGGATTCAGGTTTGGGTTGAGCATAAGCCTAGAGCTGCATTGGAGTGGGTCTGCAAAGGCGCTGCCAAAGGAAAGCATGAGCTGTAAAGAGAATGAGCTGGAAGAAGTTTTTCTAATGAGAAAGATGATATGGGGTGGACATCAGCCAAGACAGTGAAAATTGTCTGCTCTCCTGTTGAATGAAGATAATGTTCAGGTTCAGAGAAACTTAATCTAGTGTTGTCCTCCTTCTCTTTCTGATATTTCTGCAGATGGATAATAAGAACAGCCTATTTAAACAGAATATCATATGGTTAAATATCCCAACATCCAGAAGACGCAATTTCCTGTACCAGTTTTATTCAAATCAATTGAAGGAATTATTTACTACTTCATTAAATATCTTACTTGTCTCTTAAGAATTTCTGCCTGACCTGGTAATTTAATAACTCATTCATTTTTCCCAGTCTCTTATTTTCCAAGTCCATTCTTAATCCACTTCTTTTTTTTTTTCCTGGTGCACCACTATTACATCAAGTGTAATTACTGTGACAGCAACAACTGAGCTATATTTTGGTATGCATTTAGTGGTATTAAGGAAATTAGTTCACAACTGCAGAAACAACTTTTCACTAATAGCAGGAGTAATTTGTTTCATCTGAAAGTAGAAGAGAAAATGTCAATTTGTTAACTGGTTTGGTTTTAGGTTTTTTTCTTTGTTTTGGTTTTGTTTAAACTGAGAGACTCTGGTAGCTCTAGAAGAGAAAAGGTTTCTTTGTACCAGTTTCTCATTGTAGAGTCTGAGGCTGCCTAGGAATAATTCTCTATCTGGTTCACTGAGATCATCCTGCAGGTGGGGAATTAACAATGATGTATTCTCAAATCAAAGCTTCAACTTTCAATCCAGAAACAAATAGCCTTGGATTTTCATAGTGTAGAGAGCTGCACCCAGATGTGAATTTCACTGACAGTACTTACCTTCTGCGCAAAATTGTAAAGCCTTAGATCTGAATAGAGCAGATAGCAACAATCTTCTTCAATGCTTTCTAACCAATGGACACTCAAACAGAAAATTTTGGAAATGTGCACAGGTGCTTGTGGACATTTGTAGAATGAAACAGACCTTAAGGAAACAATATCATACAAAACAACAGCATGGGCTTTTTATTTTCAGAATAATAGGAACAAAATAAGAATATTAAAGAAAGGAAAATAAATATTAAACAAAGAAAAAAGGAAGAAACATTCACTACCTTTTGCTGGATCCAGGAACTTTCTCCAGAAAAGCCCTTTCTCCATGCACTCTAAACTGCCACATGCATGCTGCTCCAAGCTTTGGGGGACTGCAGCAGATGCAGTGATGGCTCTTCCCCTGGCAAAGCTTTCTGTGAGGCCTTTTAGGCTTGGTTATGCATCAGAAATAGTAGAGAATTAAAGCCTGGAACATGCAATTGCTCTTGGCTTGTTTGGGAGCACACTGACTCAGGAGAAGGCGTGGGTCCAGGCCTGAGGCTGCTCTCTCCTGAGGTGTCCACCTACACTTCTCACCACAAAATTTGCTCAAGTAATTTCTGGAAAAATGCCTGCAGTGAGGATAAAAGAGCAGTCCATCATGAATTTTGAAGATATTTTTACTCTTTGGATACTCTGACCTAGCTGAATGTTGAGATATAATTTGAGCAGACAGCCAAAATAGTCACTAATTAACTTTAACTTCCTCCAGTGTCACCCTAGAAGCAGGCTATAACTGGAAATAATTAGTTATAGGAGACCTCTAAAACACTGCAGTTTCATTTTTTAGCTACTTGGTCCTAGTTGACTACAGGTCAGAGCCAGTGGAACAGACCTGCTTACACTTTGTTTCTAACACTGGCCTGTCAGGAAGAGCATTCTATGGCTGCATTTCTGCAAACAGGAGGAATGTAATTTAAATGTCAAGTCATTATACCAGATAAAAACGAGGCACTGAATTTTACAGACCACCAGGAAAATGAAAGCCTAAAGTGTACAAATGTAAACCAGTAGATTAAGCACATTCCCTCAACCCAGGAAATAGGAGCTGAACTTCTGCAAGCAAAGGGTGGGAAACACTTTTCATCTGGAGTTAGAAAAGGAACAGAGACAGCAGTGCTCTTTCACATCTAGACAGGGCTGTTTCAGGTATTACCCCATAATCCCTCCAAGGGATTCAAGGACAGCTTAACTTATGATCTTTACAGGTTTAACTTATGATCTTTATAGGTGGCAGTCTGGGCTTTTATTTTCACTAGGGGAAGATTAAAAGATTCCATACAGGTGTACTAAGATCACACAGCTGCACTTATTCCCCTTCCCAGGGNCACCCACTGTCAACTCATACAGAGGAGATTTCCTTTCTCTGTGTCTTTTGATGGCTGAACAAAAGGGAGAAAAAGAACCCCAGTACAAATAGGCTAACTTAGGGAAACCAGAGATATCCTGGCCAAGCAGGAAAGTAAACTTGCACCAGTACTCCAACAGAGTACAGTGTCTTCCTTCAGAGTCCAGAATATCTCCCTTCTGAACTGACCACAATGTTCTTATGATTTGGCTTTTTTTAGTTGATCTGAGCTGTGTGTCAATACCTCACTTGTTTTCCACGTGCTCATAGAGCCAATGTCCCAGCTACCTGCAAAGACTGTAAAACTATGAGTTTCCTAAAGCCCCCCAATACCTCCCATGCCTTTTAACAACCAACCTGTTGCCAACAAGCTCTCCAGCTGTAAGGGAACCGGAAACACAACTGTGCAAGACCTTTAGCTTTGCAGATCTGTTTTACTGTTTCTCTTTCTGCCACATGGGAGAAAATCCCTGCTCAAACAGCTCCTAAATGCACTAGCATGACTTTTTTTTATTTTACTAACCTGTATATAAGTTCCTCATCATGAGGTAAACTCGGCACAGTAATACTCTTTTACACTGTCCTGATTCCACATCAGGTCCCAGTGCAAAGGGAGCCTGGGCAGCTGGCTCAGCAGGCTCTGAACTGAGACACGTCTCTGTTCTAAACATTAATCTTCAGTCCACCTGCACTTGTTCTGAACCACAGCCCTCACCTTTCCTGAAGAGGATACAGCCCTTATCATCCATCCTTCCTTCTTGCTACATCTACACTGCCCTCCGCTTCTAAATAGGAGTGTTGCTGTTTTATTACCCAAACCACATTCCCATCACTCCCAAAGGCACAACCCAACCCACCTCTTCCAAAGAAGATTCCCTTCTTGACTGTAGCATTCTCCACTCCCACCTTTAAGCCCCCACGCTTCTCTCAGGTGGGTGTAATTTAGGTTTAACACCAGCTTTATTTAATTTCTTTTGGGTTCAGCTGAGATTTTCTTTGAACTCTGAGTCTCTATTATACAAAATAAGTCAGCAGGCAAGGCATTACAATTAAAAACCTTCCTACATCATAGAAAGCAGGTTTTATTTCATTTTCACTACAAAGCTGACAGTTGTGTTGTCTTTCCTCTTCTTTAATTAAGTCCAGAGTCTTTCTGAACTTTATTTAATTATATCATAATAGCACTATAAGAAGTGAGCTTATTTGATAATTTATAGTAACCTCTCTTGAAATGAACTTCAATATCTTTTACAATTCTCTCTTGAAATAAAGTTAAACAGTGTCACTTCTATCCAAATCCACTCCATGCAGAGGAAAATTCATTGCCTGTTTAATAGATGTTATGTCTTAGAAACAGATTTGTTTGCAAATCTCATTTTTTCTCTCAAGTTTCTCAAAGTTTAGACTTACAGCGAGTGGTGCAGTAAAGTTGCTGGGGAAATACTTCAGCTCCCCCCCCAGCCTCCCTGAGCCCTGGCAGAAGGGGCTGAAGCAGACAGCTAAGTATCAATTCTTTCACTTTTGGAAAAGCACCTGCATTAGCTTTCCACTCCAGTTCCATTGCACTGCACAGTCAACCTCACGTCTGCCCTCTGTGCTGCAGCTTCCAGCCCCTTACAAGGATCTTGTTTAGATGAACTCACACCAAACCATTGCTGTGCTCTCCAACACTGCACCCCAAAATAAATCCAGGAGTCCTTCTATAGTAATGCTCCACCATCACAGAATTCCTGCATGAAAACTCCCACATAAGCACTTCACCATCAACAAACTCCCACAAGAAAAATGCCACAACAACGTTACCCCATCAACAAATTTCCACTTGAAAATTTCCACAAGATTACTCCACCATCAGCAAGGTCCTACAAAAGAACATCAAGTTTATGTTGAGATTTCCATGAGATTAAGACACACCTTACCCCAGTGGTGGGGAGATGGGTCATACTGGGAACCACTGGGCTGCCTCCAGCTACCCCTTGGCACAGGCTGGAGGGGTCATGCCTGACTGAAGGAGGGGCACCAATCTTGTGGGGAGCTGCTTGTGGGGCAGAGGGCTGCAGAGCGCCCGTGATGCACCCCCTGACTGCAGGGCTGCCATCCTCACCTGGCTGTCAGCCTGAGCCCTCCCTCAGGAGCCAGAGGGGATCTGCTAGTGCAGAGAGACCTGCCAAGCCCACCTGGATTGCCAGCAAGCATGAGGGAATCATGTGCCCGGGACACGTGGAGGTTCATAGCCCTTACTGAGACAAGGAGCTTCAGGGGTTGCCAGGAGGCCAGTGCTGTAGCACGCCAAGTAAAAGGGTGCCACACTGCTCAGACTGCCAAGAGGGGTGAGGAGTCCTCCCCTTCTCCCAGGGGACCAGGGAGTATGGAAGACTCAAGTCACCTCACTGGTGAGGAGGAAGTAACTCTTGCCTTTATTACATCACCTCGACTAGCCACGTGGTAAATCAGGGATGTGAAGATAGAAAGAAAAGCATTTTAAAACTGATTTTTTTTTCCACAGGCTAAACAAATTAAACTGGCAGCAGCCTGCCAGGGCCAACCCTCCCAGCCACAATGATGCTGCACCCTGGGAAGGCAGGACCTACCTCATCCCTGAGCAGGATGTTTTGCAGAAATATGGGCATGCCACACACGTGATTACTATTGCTGAAAATTATTTGAGGCACAGAGGCCAGCAACAGAACAATTTCTCAAGTGAGCTGCCAGTGCTCATACTGATCTTATGTTCGCTCAGTGGATTAATGGGAGGGGGTTGGATTCAATCTCAACTGTTAATCCTTTCAATGTCACAGGAAGCAAACATATCAATTTTCTATTAAGGTTGATTGTAAGGTCATGTGGGCCTACTCTTTGTCAAATTAAACATAATTCCCTCTTTCTAAATATCCTGGGACAAGTGTTGATTCGAGGAAGAGTCGAGAGACATCACTACCACGCAGAAATTGGTGTGTTTCTGTTCTCAAAGAAAACATCCTGTTCTTATAGTGCACAGTTGCAGTCTTGGGGCAGATAACGGATATGAAGCAGCATTACAGAAATTTGTTGTCAAAAACAATTCCATATTTTTATTTTCATTTGAAAAGGCAAATGTAGCTGCTGAATAACACTATACAAGATTTCTTTTCAGTGATCCTGTATTAAAAACTCATGTCTTCATTTCCTACTAGACAACAGTGAGTGTGTCTTTTTAAAGCCATATTCAAAGCATTCAGGGGCATTTCTGTCAATGACTGATTACTGAATATTTTACCTTTTTTAACATTTTTGCAAATACAACTATTACTTTTTTTTCATTTAGGTTTTCTATCACCATTGTATTTTAATTCTTAGCTTTAGCTTTTTTTTCTGAGTATGAATTCACTTAGTTAACCTGCATAAGTTAATAAAGCCACAGACTTTTAGCCTAAGTCAGATATTTTTTTCCCCGTGATAAATTTTGATTATTCTTCTATACCTTTTCATGCGCATCAATGTACTCCATTACTGTAGTTCATGATATTTTAATCCTGACAGATTGAAATTTCTTTTGTCAAATACCAAAACTAAGCAACCCACCCATCAACTTACACATTAGGTCAATTTATTGATGTGCATCAAGTTTGACATATTACCAATGATTCAGTAAGCTGCAGTTAGAAGGACAAATCTGTTATTTATTCTGTAATCACTTCAGCTAGAGATCAGACATCTGTTTGTTAAGCAATTTTTTATAGAAACATGGGGAAGTCTTCCTGGCATCCACCTGGTTAATATATATTCCCAAATAAATTTCCATTTTTATGGTAAAGTAATTTATCCACTTGCTTTGTGACTTAAAATATCTTGCAGTAGTCACTGACTACAAATCATGTGTCACATGTGTCTTATTTCAGAGCTCAGTTTTAACTGATTTATTGTGAAAGGTAAAAAAGGAGTTACCTTAGCTACAGACTTGAAGTTTTATAATAAAGTGCAGCCTTAGTCTCACTTAAATAGCAAGTAAACTGAGAGTTAAACTAACTATGAAGTACATATGTGTGTACATTTACTTTTGGTCAACAATTGGGTTTATCCCAATTTTTTTTTTTTTTTAAAAAGAAGTAGCTTCAGGAAACCACAAATGCCAACATTGCCAAGGTCAGCCTCAAGAATTCTGCCCCTGCTTGAAAGGGCTGTTACAACAAAGTGTTACCCTAGACTGAGATTATCAGTCCTTCAGGGGTTTTTTTTGAGTCATTTATCCAGTATCTACCAGTGCCATGACTGGAACAGGAGCAAGTAACAATGAGTTTATAAGAGGTTCCCTGACTTCTATGTTCCCAGGCTGTGGGACAGCATCCTCTATGGCTCTGAATTCAGTCTCAGAAGGGAGAAGAATGCTATCTGAAGTAGCTGACTATAAGGCCCCTTTTTAATACCCTTTGAAATTGCATTCCTGATTTTTGAGGAAGGACACACCAAGGAGTGCAACTGGTTGCAAGGCTACAATCCAGCTGCAAGGACAGTTCCTTCAGTCAGGGGTTAACATGAACAGGTAGTTACTATAAGAAGGACTTGATCTCCATCATTGTAGTTCAAGGCATGATCGTGACTTTCAGATTAAGCTTTTTGGTGTCTTTTTTTTTTTTAAGGGGGGGCGGGGGTGAAGAGAGGGTGTTCTGCCACTTAAGGTTTTGTAATAGTGATTTGGATGTGCCTCAAAATTTAAAGCGAAAGCTTCAGTAGCAGATTCCTATACACAAATTCATGACGGATTATGAGTACTTGTGGGATATTTTGACCACTACCAAAAAATTCTAGCCAGATTCTCAAGAGATACTATGTCTGTGGAGCTACACCAGTGTACATTACTTTTGGATGGAGACCAAAGAATCTAATGACCTCTGAAATGAATCTGATAAAGATAATTCAAGCATATTAAAAAGAAACAAACAACCCCCCTGCCAGGAGCTGCTTAATGTTGAAATGTTTCATCAATCTCAACAGAGGCCGAAGACTGAGTGAATTAAAACCTTTTTCCTAAATACAGGCTTGTAAATTCCAAGCTAAGAAGCACTAGCATAGAAGAGACAGAGAAACTTCAGCTTGCCAGAAACAATAAGATAAGCTTTCACAACTTCCTCTAAATTGGATGAAATCTCCACATCTGTGAACCAAGCACCTCACAGTGTAATTTAATTCACACAGAGATGTGGAGAATATGAGGCAATTCAGCTGGGTGGTTTTGTTGTTTGAGCAAAGTAAGACACAGAAGTGTTAGTCTAGAAAATTGAAAACTTCCTGGAAATTATTGTTTCCATTCTTTGGCCCAATTTAACTCTGGGCTGAAGCTGTGAAGCTGTATGGGAGTATTATATAAACTTACCTGAGATCATGATGTGGTTTTATATACACATTTATGCAGAACATTTTGCATAGCACTCTGTAAACAATGACTTATATACTGGTCATACATCAGTTATGTAAGCAAATGTGGCAGCAGCTCTATTTCAGTAAGAGCCAGCACGAAGTTGATCCCATCTTACGGAGAAAGGAATGCTGGCCAGGCCATCAGAAGGAGTATTATTCACCAGCCAATTTCTAAAGGAGTGCTGGA
The DNA here is from genome assembly GCA_013396655.1 of Campylorhamphus procurvoides. Lineage (NCBI taxonomy): Eukaryota > Metazoa > Chordata > Aves > Passeriformes > Dendrocolaptidae > Campylorhamphus > Campylorhamphus procurvoides. Next base: position 470,794 of record WBMV01001341.1, on the reverse strand, counting down.
TGGTGCTAGCTCAAGGGAAAGCAGGATCCACATCACAGCCTTGTCAGGAAACCTGCAAAACAAGTCCTGCCAAATTTCATACGGGGTATGAGCACTCTCACCTTTCGCTCTCTCCTGCTTTAGGTACATGTGATGTCACCTCATCTAGTGCTTGCCTAACAACATTTTATAAATTTAATTTATTAATTAGTAAGTTAATTTATTAATTGTTAACTTACTCCTTATTTTCAGTTTTTAAGTACTTCTCAAGCAATAATGGCATGTGTTGAAGTGTTTATGTTCCCATCTAAACTTCAGGAGCACATCTCATCTGTAACAATACTCCTAGTCATAGAATCACAGAATAGTTTGGGTTGGAAGGGACCTTTAAAAGTCATCCTACAATGACCAGGGACATGTTCCACTAGATCAGGATGCTCAGAGCCCTCTCCAACCTGGCCTTGAGTGTGTCCAGAGTCAGAGCATCTACTTCCTCCCCGGGCAACCTTTTTTGCCACTCCCATTATAAAAAAAAAATTTCTTCCTTATAGCTAATCCAAATTGACCCTCCTTCAATTTAAAACAACTACTCCTTGTCCTGTCACAACAGGCCCTGCTAAATCGTTTGTCCCCAGCTTTTTGTAGGCCCCCTTTAGGTAATGAAAGGTGCTTTAAGATCTCCCTGGAGCTTCCCCTTGTCCAGGCTGAATAATTCCAACTCTCTTGGTCTGTCTTCATAAGAGAGGTGCTTCCCACCCTTTGTGCATCTTTGTAGCCTTCCTCTGGACTCACTTCAACAGGTCTATATCTTAAGCTTTTTCTTTTTGTCAACTTATTTGTAGCCATACTCTTGCTTTATAATGATCAGCATTCTTCAGGGGAGAAAAAACAAAAGTTAACTAGTTCCCACAGTAGAAAGATCAGTTGGTTGAATTAATGGTAGTGCCACAAGATGGTGCTGGATATTTCATTGACAAAAGTCCTTGTAACTTTTCATTTGTTGCTTAAGAATTATGGGCTTTGAATGTTCCCTGACTAAAACTTTCAGCAGTTGAGGTTTACTCTGAAAATGCACTGACTGACTGTATAGGGATATTCAAACAGGATGACATTTCACCCAGGCTGAGTAACAGGGTTTATGTTTTATACTTTTCTTAAAGCATCTCTGGTGTTGCTTTGTTGTTGTGTACCCCATGATGATTTCAAGGCAGGTCAGCCAAGCTTTGATCCTACTATGGAAAAACCCTCCAGATTAATAGTGTTTTCCAAGCCTCGCTGTTGGCCGCAGCAATCCAGGATGGCGACCTGACAGTGCAATGCAATTTTCATGGCTATTATGGTGCTTTTTGGGTTTGAAAGAGAAAAAAAATCATACAAGCAGGACTTACATAATTTAATTCAATTCAATAAAATCTCTAGAAAAAAGACGTCTTGGAAAAGAGATTACCTGCCTGTTATGGTTTATAATGCACTCCTGAACAGAAAGATATGGTCTTTTTTTTTTTTTTTCTACTTGCATTTCTAAAATGAAATTTTTGGCATTGGGAGGTTTAATGGGCCACTTCTGACATTTTCAGTCCATGACTGATAATGAGGCTAACATATCCTTAGCAAATGTTTAAGAAAAAAATAGAGGGAACATTAAAACTTTTAGATCAGATTCTCAGTGAAATAAATGGACCCACAAATATTTAACCTCACTGCAAATTATGCCCTGAAGTATAAAAAACATTTCATTCATACTCTTATGAACTTCATGGAGTTTGGATTTGGATGCTGAAAAAAACAGCTTGTACTTTATAATGGGAAGCATCCAAATCTGGAACTCTGAAGTCAGAGTGTTTATGTTCCTATCTGAGCTTGAGGAATGTATTTTACCTTTAATTTGTGGTGCCTCTGTGCTCCACAGGATTTGTGGTCTCATTTCCCACATACAATGCCTCCTACAGTCTCTTTTTCCAGCTGCTCTGCTGATTTTATAACCAGTCAAACCAGGACAACACAACAGACACAGACTTTTAATATCCAGAATCAGCTGAATCTCTCCACTGTTTATTTTCCTTACTGGGGGAGATGAGTGGTTTCAGTGGCAAAAAGAGTAAAGTGTTCAGCTCTCCTTTTGCCTCCAGTTTGGAATAAGGTAGTCATCTCTCGTCCTACTTCAGTTTTACATCTCTTCACCATAATAGGGCCTTTTCCCCAACTCCATGCCATCCACTAAGGCACATGATGAAAGCAGAAGGGGTGTGACTTTTGTTTATAGTCAGCATTGCTCCCAGGCCAGTGAGCAATGTTGTTAGAAAGGAAAGGTTTAAAACCCCTTTATCAGTGTTTGCTGAAAATATTGATCGTATTTTCTATACACAAAATTAGAATGGTTTGTATTTATGAATAAAATTGTAAACGGTCATCTCATAAGGTTTTGTTGAGATAAGAATACAATATTTTCTCAGACTGAAAGACAGAGAGATTAGGACACAGAAAATTCAAGAGAATTATAGAAAAATAAACTGGGTCCAATGTCACGTCTAAATTCCTGAATTTCTGACTGTTGGTCCATTCCTTTCAAAATTTGCACACACTGCGTAATATCAAATGAGAATTACTTGAGTTTAAGATTCCATTTTAAAGAGTGCAATCAACTGAAAATCAGTAGTTCACAAACTAGTAATTCTGGATCTATTTTTAAATACAGCCATCCAAATATTTTGCCACAACTTCTTATTACTGATTTATTACTTCTTAGTACTTTTTCAGTAATTAATGTGACTTTATTTTTTTTTAAATCTGTTATGTAAATGCAGTATAATTTAGACTTATTGCAACAACAGATACTGGCAAGAATACAATTGCTTTTAAAATGGCATTATGGTAAATGGTAGCTTTTCCTGAGCATTCTGTTCTGCTTATGTTGCAGGATGTGACACTGGCTTTTCTCCCTTTCCTCTTCAGTGTGGCTGGCAGAACACATTATTTGGTTTCCTATTGTCTTTCTAAACTATGATGGAAACATGGTAGAAAGCTACTTAAGTAAAACTAAAATTTTCATTCTTAAGAATTATGTGTTTTCCTAAGCACATTCAAGATTGGAACATTACATGGATTGCAACAGATTCTTAATGGGAGTGAGAAGCTTGGTGTTTGCATAATGTCTTCTGCACCAACTGTCTGACTTCTGGAAAATGTGGTGAAATATTCATACTCCACACCCTGTGTGAGTGATATAGTTATTGTAGCCTTCTGACTAGTGCAAATTACAGAATAAAGTCTGCATTCAAAGTCATTCGTAGAGCTCTCACACTGCCTGTCTGTGCTGGAATACCTGCTTGGTTTAGGATTCCCTGGCTCTACAGGAGTCTAAGGTGGCCTTGATTAAAATTAAACTGTTTGCCTAATGCTTTGATCATCTCACTAGTCTGTCCACCACATTACCCTTTCAATTACCTAGCCAAAGTCAGTGGGAGGGGGAAAATCTAGGATTTTGCATGCTACTGAATTTATCATGACACTTGTTACAATGTTATTGTTATGATATTTCCTAAATAGACCTGGCTATAAGTAATGAAATAATGAAGAGCTAACACTTTGACACTTCCTGCCTCACCCTCGAGACGTTTAGAAATATGGAGAAGCCACGTTGTCTTGTGATTTCCATGGGAATAACCAAGCCAGCCATTATCCTGCCTGTCCAGGCCTGTGGCATCAGGCAAGGGATGGCCAAGAGATGCAAAAGACTCTCTATGTTTGAATCTTGATTTTCTGTTGTACTCAAACATGCAAATTGCTTACACCTAAGGGAGAAAGGTTAAAACCCTGTACATGTAGGTTGGATGCAGTCACTTTCTATCACTACTTGTGGTCTTTCTTGATCTTTACTTGGCTGGTTGTCTCAGTGCAATTGTTTGTGCCCCTCTCTCAGAGTTTTCTCAGGTACAATTATGCACCATAACATGCCATTCTGAGGGAGCACACTCTGTGGAAAAGCACATTGAGAACATGGTTTGGGTCTATAAGGGAACATTCACAGAATTCTGAGGAGGTTTTGTTAGAAATTCTTCCTAATTATGTGGAACCACCATTGAGGTTGTATAAATTCTGATGTGTGTGCACTAAAGGAGCAAGTAATACTTTATACTGCTGGGGGTATTATTGCTATTCCAGATGATTTTCAGCATCAAAATACTGACTTAAAACGTGGCTTAGCAGAGTGTAATATGTGAGTTGGAGCAGTCATTGAAAAGTCTTTGTGAAAACTGTGGTAAAGGCTAATGTAAATAAAGGCAGATCAAAGTAAACTTTGAAGTAGGAATGGAGCCTGACATAGCCTAGCAAGACACACTGTACTTAGGCATAGCCCAACACACTGGAAGTATTTAGTTTTCAATTTCCTGTCCAAGATACCAGCCTTAAGATTTAATTTTTTATTATTATTTTTATTATCCATTTTGGTTTTCACTGTCATCAAGTATAACTGTGCTAGCAACTTCTTTTACAAGCTTTCCATAAAGATACAGACTATATTTTGTTTTTGTAAACACTGTTCATAGCATGTTATGACACAGCAGAATAGTGCCAGAACCAGCACCACTAGCACACGATGAATGCTGTCAGCTCCCCCACCAAAACCCAGTGCAGCAAACAGCTGAATAAACGCCCAAGAGATAATGTTGGGATGTAAGTGCATTCATACACTCATCAGGAGGCTCTATGGAACAATCCTTCTGCCACTATGGCTCTCCAATGCCAATGGATGGGGCCTTTTTCCTGCCTTTCATTCCACAGAGGAAGGTGAATGAGCATCTATTGCAAGTGCATACCACCTGTACCTAGAGCCTCACACCTGAAGGCACACTCCAAAGTGACTTCTCACCAGCGTGTGCAATGCAGCCTGTCGACCACTGGGCTATAGCAATGAGCTAGAGTGAAGGCAGAGTCACTCTGGGTGAGTGATGTCTACTGGAGACAAGCTTGAGCAAACCCCAAATCCTTACACGGATTTCTCCAGGACTCTTATATAGTCACATCCAACAGGGTAGTAGTCTTCTTTTATTGCCAAATGACAGAAGAATTTAAGTGACCTTGATTTATTACTTGTCAAGCTGTTAATAATGACTTTTGATGATTTTCTGCTATGCACAGAGAGTACTGACTCCACTCCCCTGCTCCTTTGGTGGTGTGAAAGTGGCAGAGACATTGTGCTCTGTTCATTCCTGGAATTCTTGAAGGACATGGTGCCGGAGGAGTGGCATAGCTGTTCTGGACTGAGCAAGATGACAAACAACAGCCGGGCAGCCATTGCTGCCAGCTCTCCTGGCTGCCCTCCCAGCTGAAAGCAGAAGCCACAAGGCAACCAAAAACTCCTTTACATTCCCACCACCTAACTGAGTGGCAGCCAGCAAAACACTTGGAAATCAGGACCCCATTTTGAATAGTTCTGTAGTGTGAGATTAGCACAATAACCATGAGAAAAGCCCTGGCTCTAAGTGATCCCCAGTAGACCAGCTATAGCATACACACTGACATTTCCAAACAGACCTAGCCCCTTGCGGAGATTAAAGTAAATCCCAGAGTATTTTATTCTAGCTATAATCCTAAATAACAACAAAACTGGATCTGCTGTATAATATTAAATAACTCTCCCCTTACTTTCTGTCTTCCCTGTGTCAAAGAACATCATAAGCTTTGACAGTCAAGAGCTCAGAAAAGGAAATACTCAAACACCAGCTATTTTTTCCATAGGGAGGAGCAGCCATCCCCTAACACACTGTGCACCACTAGCTGGATTAATTTCATGACATGCTCCCTTCTAGGGAGAGAAACTGTACCCAACTGAGCAATCTCAGGGCCTGCACTCAAAATGCTGATTGCTGGGTCAGTATTTTCATTATTATGGGTTCATGGTGGAAACACAAACCACAAGAGCAGAGAGCTCTCATGCTTTGTACAGCTCAGCAGAATGTGCAGACTGCTCAGTTGGAATGTATTTTATTAACATTGAGCATTCACTTCACGCACAAATAGCTTTGACATTGTTGGCACTTAAGCAACAATTAAAGCCCCTGTTATCTAGTGGGGGTTTTGTTTTGGTTTTTTTTAAGTGCTTTTCAAAGGCATCTCCCTTTGCAACTTGGGGTGTTTGTATCATCTCTCTGCCTTAAGGGATATGGTATGATTGGTGTATCGCTACTTGTAGAAAGCCAGGCTCTGGGGATGCAGCTGTGTTGCCAGAAAGTCTGCACACTATAGACACATTTTTTTGTGCATTGCCAGTAAGTTGTGGCTGTGACTATATCCCTAAGGGTTCCCGAAAGGTTTTGAACTGTAGGTGTATCTCTGTGCTGCCAGAAGGAATGTGGTTGTGGATGTCTTTGTCTTTAGGGATGAAAAGATATATCAGTGTGTGCTGTAATAAAGCCTGTCTGGAGTAGGTGTATCCCTCTCTTCTGCCAGAGGTCTTTGGACAATGCCAGAGCTATTTGTCTCCACAGCATTTAGGACATTTGCTGCTCTATTTGTTCTGGCATATCTGCATGGTAATAGAGCTGTAGGTGTGATGATACATTTGTGCCAAATTACACCCTCTGTTAGCATATGCACCATCCCTTTGAGGATCTCAAGATCATTTAAAACTGTTAATTAAGATTCCTACACTGGAGACACGTAGGGATTATTATGCCTATTTTACAGATGCATATTGCCATGTCCCCTGGAAGGCTGGTGTGCCTTCCAGGATGCACATAAACCCCCACATACCCATTCTGAGCCCCCAGCTAATTCTTCACCAATAACACTGATCCTGGTAGCAGCTGAAACTAGTACTCTGCACAAGTAATAAGTCTTGAAACGGAGGGCAAAGGATACTTAGCAGACATGTATAAAACATACAGAGAAAATACCTCATGCATGCGTTTTCTTGTCTTCAGGAACTGCAACTTCAGGACAAGCACCAAGAGGCTGCCCAGGGTGTTGCTGCAGGGGCTGGGCAGCCTCAACACTCCTAAATATCAACTTCAGCGTGACTTTGCAGCACAGTATTGCAGTCTCTACCACACACATCCCCAAAGGATAGAATTATCCAGCAGGACACAGTGTACAAATATGTAACATTGTTCCCATCTGAATCTTTGTATCTGTACCTGCTGTGTACTTCACCACTAAGAGCTAATCATCTCCAAGGATGAGTCTAAACGACGCTTTCTTTCTCAAACTAGAAGTAAGGAACTGTGAAAAGATGCTGAACCCAGAGAGGCATATAACACACTAAAATTATCAGAAGGCTACAGGAATCCCACTTATTGTTCACTTACTACAGTTGCACCTTAATTTATTTGCAACATGAAAAGATACACATTCAGTAGTAACATAAGACTTGACCATGTTTTTCTCTGAATACTCAAAAAATAGAGATACAGAAATGTGTTTAGCCAGGAAATGTATCTAATAATGTACACAGATGAAAAACAGGCTCCAAATGCCCATCTGGATTCAGAAATAAACTCAACATGTCAGGCTCATCCCTAGTGGAAAGAATGACACACACAAGCATGACTTCATGGCCATAAGACCTTGAAATTGTACATCCAAAATGTTTGTAGCAGTATACATTTTATCAGTTTTGGAAGCTGCTAAAAAAGCTGCTGAAAAGGTGCTTTTTGCCAGTAAGTCAGGGATTTTACCTTTGGCTCATAAGTCTACATTAGTTTTTGGCCATATGCTCAAACCTGAATCATGCAGATGCTATAAAAATGTAAGAGAAGCAGAAGATGTCTCGTGCTTCCTTAAGGTCAAACCCTGCTTTTTAAAAACTATATTGAACATTGCACTCAACATAGGTTTTTCTCTCTGTTTTCCCCCTTCTAATAAATACAGAAAAACAGCCCTAGAACTGGATGAATATTGCATAATATTTTTGCATAAATATTTCCCAGTTTGAATGTTTAACTGAACATTGTGAAGAAAAAGTGAGCAATGGCTTTTGTAGTACCTGTGACTGAGAACGGATTCTCCTTAATTTCCACCACCAAAGGTCCAGATGAACTTCTATTCCACTGGCTTGCTTTGCTTTGAATGTATTTCTACCCATTTTGTATTTTAATTTTGTAAGGACTCCAATAAATTAATTTACCAGTGATGGTATGTAGTAACAGCAGCATGGTAAGGAAATATCACAAAAGGATTTGTCAAAGGTTTGGTTTTTGAACCTGCTGCCCTGAGGATTTACATTGCAAAGTCATTTCCAAGAGCAGCCTTCCTACTGTCAGAGAGCAGAGCAGTACCTTGTGAGCTGTGTCAAGGCAGCTCGAGATGGGAGGTGCAAACATCTCCTTATCTTGCACATTCATTTGTTCAGCCCAGTGGAGGGGACCCTCAGCTCCACCTTCAGCTACTTCACCTCCCTGACCCTACCAGGGAAAGCTGGCACCAGTCCCAAACCTATTCTAGCTCTCTCCCAGAGCTGCTATGGATGACCTGCCAGTTTGGCTGGCAGCCAGAGTAAGTGGTAAGTGCCAGATTGCACTGCTCTTCCCTCAGGCAACAACCAGTCAGCCCAGATTAAAACGGATGAGAAGCTTGGGGCTGTGCTGGAGGTGGTTTGGGGTTTTTTTTTTGACCCAGAGAATGGTCTAGATTCTCTAAAAAGGGATAAGGACATAGTATCAGGCAGGAGAGCCTGCAGCCTGTTGGGTATATCTGGGACAACCCTTTTCCAAGTCACTCATGGGATGTGGTAAGAAGTAATTTGGGGGCAGTATGGGGGAGGAAATAGCTTAAAGGATCCTGCATGTCCTTCAGGCAATGAACACCACTAGATGATGGCTGGAGAAGTTTGTACTCACTCTTTCTTCTCAGATCTGCTCTTCCATCTGCTTTGGCAATTTCCAAGCATTGCTAGTGCCATATCATTTCTCGCAGCTGCGTTGGTGGCATGTGAATGCCTCTCTTAAGAATATTTGTAATCAGCTACAATTTTGATGTGCTGCCAATATTTTTCCTTTCAGCAATTCCTCCAGAAGTGAAGACATAGTAAATTTTCAATCACTTCTATTGAGGCAATACCTGAAGAGAAATTAACAGAAGAAAAATAAGGGATTTTCTGTGCTGGTCACTTATTCTACCTGCCAGATTTCAAAGCATGAAACAATTAATAAAGGTGTTGGAGCATCTCAAAAGAGGTGGTAGGAACCCTTCCATGCATGAAGCACTAGCCCAGTGAGAGGGATCATGGTGCATTACCCAGCTCTATAAAGCAGACAGGTGAATTTGACCCATGTGGATTAAAGAGACTCATAGAAGGTGATAAAGGAAGTTCAACCCTAGGTAAACAAAATAGACACAGAGCTCTCATAATCAAACTCCCTTTTGTGAGGAAAAATTACCTACAACAATGGTTATCTTAATCTTGCTCTCCTCTTGTACCAGGAAGGTGTCTGTGGCAAGACCTGGGGAGCTGCTCTGTTTCTGTGACACCCTCTTGCCTGCAGATAAAGTTCACAAGAGCTGACAGCACATCAGAATTTTATTCACAATTTTCCATTGCATCATACCAGACAACTACAAACACAATATCCACTGTTAGTTGAGCTGGTGTGGCATGGGGTTTATTCTAATTCAAAATTCCATCAACACTTTTTGTCATGTATGAGACATGTAATGATTAATGGAGAGAGACTTCATCAAGAGCCATTCCACACCCTCATCCATGTATTACCAGTTCCCACCTATATAAAACATGTCTGGGCAAGACTCAACTATATTTGCTTGGTGAGATGTTTTCTCAGGAAAATAATGAGATTATTCATCCAGAGATTAGGGAGCTTGATTTAATCTCTCCTTTGAAGGAACAGATTCTTTAATGACACAGTGCTCTTTGAGCAATACCACACAACTGTATTTTCCATGTTGGACTCAGACCTGAACCTCCTGGCTCGTGTGTATGAGTTGTGCTAACTGCTTTCCACAAAGAAAGCAATGCTGGAGGATACATAATAATGTCTAATTTTATTTTTTTTTAACTTAAACTGAATTATTAGGCATATTCACTGCTGCAGATGCATAAAAATGGGGGTTTTTTTCCAAGAAATAAGATGTATGTTGCAGAAATGCTTCAGTCTTACAGTTGAATTTATTAGTTTGTTTGTTATACTCTTTCAGTTACACTGAAGTAGTTAAAGCATTTTCTTATGGACAAAGGTTTGAGGATTTGACAGTCAGTTCAGTGAAGCTGCTATTGTATGTTTATAAATTCTGGCTTAGACATTTATAAACATTTGTTTCCTGGATGCCATTAGTTAACTCAGCCCAAACTATAGCACAAAGATATTTTTACTATGAGAAGGTAGCAGTGTTCACTGCATGTAATGTTTATTCAGGCAATTCCACATGTGCCCTTCCCCAACTCCTCACTCAGGGGCACCTTCACAAGCATTTCTGTGCACGTGGTTGAAATCCAAACAAAAAAAGCAGGGGGGTATGCTTTTAGTTCAAACACCATCTCAAGACAGCTGGAATTTTACAGAAACAAGCACATATTTGTTAATTATTTTACTCCTTTAATTGTCTATATTTTGTCATTTTGTTTGGCTTTTTCCTTCAGGATTGTTACTAGAGCATGGCAAACAAATAAAATTCACTGTGGTGTGAAGCAGATTGACTGCCAACTAGATTTAAAAAAAAAAAAGCTGTAATAAATCAGTGAGTCATCTGACACTCAGAGGAAAAATGTGGGATGTACAGTAGGAAGGGAAAGTATAGAATGGAAAGGGTTCCTGTGGCATGCCCTGTTCTCCTGCCGTGCCTGTGTTTCTGATGACTGGGTATTGGATCTTAACCACCACAGCCATTCCATGCAAGAAAGAACCTGCTTCGTGAACATTTCACAGTAGGAAGGGGAAGAGAAGAATTCATACCTTGTATCAAGGTTATCTCCAGAAATAGGTCAAGAAAGAAAAATAATACAAATTACCTCTGGGTATTTTTAAGCTTGGGATAGGGTGATAGAGACCAGGAAACCTTTCAGAAAGCCAAGTGAAAGTCATTAGTGACTGTGACTATGGGGAGACTTTAGGGCAGGAAGAAAAATGTATTCTCTCTTAATTACACTGTAGATTTTTTCCCTTGGGTTTTCTCACAGTTGGAGTATTAATGCTTTGTAGTTAATTAGCTCTTCCTTTTTTCAAAGCAATTTTATTATATTAATTAAAATAGCATTGTTAACCAATTAATCCTGCCAATTGGCTGAGGTATTGCACAAATGGTTAAAAAACAAACAGCAACTGAAACAGAGACCTTATTTCTAAAAGTTTTTTTTTTTAACTTGAAGTAGGCTGCTCAGCCCTGTGAGACTCCAGGATCCCTTTCTATGGGAGATTTTATGCAGGCACTCTAAAGGTCATATAGGAAAGCAAGTCCCAATCCTGAGATACTGTCACAGGTAAAACTTAAGTCCTAATCCAAGAAGCCTTTTCAAGTCATACTTAGCTCTAAAGATGTGAACTGTCTAAGAGAAATCAATAATTTTCCAAAGACATGAGTGGTGCATTGAAACCCCAGTGGAGCTGATCCCCCCCGTCAAGGTTCATTTTAGGGAGGGTTTCACATGGCTGTGGATCTATAGCATCAAAGGCCACTTAGACTGGCAGATGCCAAGACACTTTGAAATTTTTGAAGTCAACCTGCACATGCAATTATAAATGGCATCAGGGAAGATGTGACAGACAGTAAAGGAGGAAGGGTTGGTTTTGAGACAAGCAGCAATTTAATGTCCTGCAAAAGGTCATTGGTAAAATACAGAAAGTACTGTGGTTCAGTTTAGAAAGCTCTTGTACTGAGCTATATTCTTGGTATGACACATTGAACCCTCTCATCTCCAAGGTCTCAGGTTTCTTTAAAAGAAAGAGAGAAAGGTACTAAAAAATGTGAATATAAATAAAAACGCATAGAGTCTGGGTGGAGAGCAGAGTGGAGCCTGCACATAGCTTAGAACTCCACCACGGAGAGGTCAGAGGAGTTAAACCAGCATGAATATAAACATTTTAGCTGCTATATTTGCTTGTATACTGGCTGAATGCATGGCCCAGGCACACCCTGCAATCACACCCCCCAGCTGATGGTGAACAAAAGATCTCGGGTAGCTTTTGACCCGCACACACACAGTGGCAAAGCTCTCCTATTTAAAACAAAATCCAGGAGAGAAAGGTAGCTATGACCATTGCATCAGCACGTTTTCAGCACACAAAAGAGGAGGTGCAGGGTCACAGATCTACCCTCTGACTGCAATTTGCCATCTTGTAGAACTGTGGTTTGTTTTTTTTTTCTCCCTGTAAATTTGGGACCAATCCTTCAAAATCTACCAAAGTTCCCAGATATATTTGATAACCCATGATTCTCCCTTTTTAAGCCTTCCTTCCTCCCAGGTGAGGATAAACCAGAGAAAATTTTGGTAGTTCTTTGGATGTGTCAGTTCCAGGTGGAATTTTATTTGGAAGAAAAACATGATTCTCCCAGAATACCAGCAGCATTATTTCCTCATATTATTAGACAATAAACTATAATACATTGCATCCCAGTTTTAACAGAGAAGCTTCACAGTCATATTATAATCAGGAACATTAGCAGTTTTATCATCTTGTTCCAGGTAATCATCTTGTTCCATATAATTATTTAGCTTTTGCTTCTTGGATGAAGTAATCTTTGAAAATCTGTTTCTACTTAATTAGCCACATTCCCTACGGAGTGCCACAGGCATCTCCTGTGCAGGTGTAGTCTTGAAGCTGTAAATTCATTTTCAGGAGCGATTCCAAGCAGGAGCTGCTCAGGCTGGAATCTGCAGCAGAAACCCTCTTCTGCATCAGTCTCACCACATAAGACAAGAAGATTAATCTTTTTGGCTGAGTAACTAGCTCGCTTCTGAGCAGGGAACCCATCAAGCAATGAGACCTGGTCAGGGGTAGGTTTCCTTGTTATTTTTTTTGTGGTCAGTGCTTAGAAACCTTAGTCTTAGCTTCCACTGAAGTTACCTGCAGTTTAACTGTACTTGGAATCATCCAAAAGTAGGTCCTAATTAACTGATGTAAAGGCAGAACTTTGAAGGAATAGTGACCTGGGGATGGGTTTTGTGTTCCCAATGACTAAGGGGTAAGTTCTGTGATTGCACATACCCTGTTCATACTCTGCCCTCAGTCTGTGGTGATCAGCTCCATATGATCCCAAACTTTAATGACAATGAAAAGGATGTGTGTTAAATCTGACAGCAGTGTATGGCACTCCCAGGATTTCAGTGTGTTTCATGACTGGCTGGGGATTTCCTTTTAGGCAAAGAATAATGGCATCTGTGATTCTTGTGCAAAGAAGAGACAGGGAACCTGAATAAAGGATAGGGGGAGAAAAAAGGGGGGCCATTATATTCTGCAGTGAATCAGACATCAGTGTCTGAGCACCTCTGCCAAACTTTACAGGGCACAATCTAAACAGGGTGACTGTGCCATAGCCTTGTGACTAACTGCAGCAAAGAATGAAAGTTTCTAGCCTTCTTTCATTTACAAACCACAATTATGTCAGCCTGCCTATGGCACAAAGATTACACAAGCTTACAACATCTCCATTAGAAAGCAAAAAAGGCATATACTGAGTTCTACCAGCCATGGTGATCCAGCAGCCTCCAGAGTTAAACAGAATGAGGGACTGGGGAGGCAAAAAGGAACAGAAAGGCTCTGATGAGGCTGGACCCCTTGAAGAGATCCTGCTGGCAACAGTAGTCTCCCAGCATTGAACACTGTCTCCAGGAATTACATATTTGTTGCCTCAGCACAACTGCACCTAATCTGGAGCACCCATACCTTGATTTTAGGAAGAGGAAAATTCAGTATTTAACTCTCCTGCCTGAGTTTTAGATGATGACTGAGAAAGTAATAACCACCTGCTGAGAAATGTACCTCATTTTAAAAAAGGAAGTCTGGGACTCTCGAAAGATCTGATGGGACATTTGTCTCAGACTGCAGACTTAAGAGTTTAAAAAAAAAATCACCTTTTTAAAATGCCCAGTTTATCTGGAAAGTTTTTTAAAATAGACCCCTGTAGTCTTGTCTCAGAGTTTCACCTGGGGCCTTGGAAATCAGTTTCTGGATTCTCTCTCCTAGTGCTACTTTTATAGGAGCATGTATTTCCCATGACGTTGGCCCAGCCTTTCCCCTCCACGGTGTTACACAATGTGCTTTGGGTAGTGACAAATTCGGCTCTAATCTTTTCATCTCCAGAAGCAGCTGATTTTCTTTAGGTGCTGTGAGAAGAGACTTTGGGGATCCTCTGGAAGGGACAGACTGGTAAGTCAAATTCTGCACTGTGTTCACAGTTAGAACAAACACCCTTAGGTAAAGGGAATCCTCTGCTGCTTCAGAACTTTTATTCCCCTAGCCCAAGGCCATAGCCATAAAGAAGCCTATTGAAATTATTCCACAGTCCATGATAACCTTTGTAAATCCCACATCAGGAAGAGATTTGGCAGAGTTATAGCTGCTGGTGTTGCCATTATTCTTTCTTTGACCGTCATCCAAAGCATGTTTGTGTTGCAGAAGACAGTGTGAGTTTTCCCTGAGTGCTTGTGCACAGCATGGATGGGGAAAAGCTGTGAAGGGTCTCTGCCCTGTCCCCTCTTTTCTCCATGCTGCTGTGCTGGGCTCTGGTAAGGGTAAAAGCCAAACTTCATGCGATAGTATCGTAATTATTATTAGTCTTGGATGATATTCCAAAATGACATCAAGCACACTAGAACATATAATAAGTCATTAAGAAGATTAAATTGAACTTAAGCTCTTTTGTACTGTCAATATGTATTGCCTACCTACTGGCATCTGAAATTGAGGAGGGGACTCTCTGTCAGTCAAAGCCTGGTTTTCATTTCCACTGGAGGAATTTCACAGAGGCACATCCATCAGTTTCAGGAGAGATGCTCCTGGTTTGAATAAGTATAAAAAAAGATGAGAATCATATTATTAATAGTATTATATTAACTCCTGCTTGTCTATCCACTGTCATTCCTTATCCCTGTCCTAAAGACATGGATGCTGGTGTAATTTCTGGATATAGTTAAAGAGGAGCCTCCTCAAGGCATTTTGCTGGGATGAAATTGGTAGCATAGTGCTCTGTGCCTGCAGTTGGCATACCTGAAAGGTCATCAGTACCCTACTCTGCTTTTTTCATATATTGTCTTTGATGTGCACATGATGGCCTCTGAGCACTTGAAAAGCAGGTGGAGGTTCAGCTTCACAGTGGCCTTGTGAGATGTGACAGCATCCCATTTTACAAGGGATTACATATTCACTCTGCCAACCTTTAAGCTTCTGGCTTGACACACAGGAGCCTTAGGCTCCTTATAGTGTCAGTTAAGTCCCCTGCCACCTAAATTAGGTATTCTGAATTATCACAAGAGATTTTAAACCTGACTTTCAAGCATAGTTTCTAATTTTGGAATATGCCATTCCCGGTTGTTCTGGGACCACCCTGACCTTGACTTCTGTATGGGAAAAACTGCAAGTCCCACCAACTTCACATGGAGTGGGAGGCATTAAAGGCCAAGCCTCCAACTGGGCAAACAAGACCAAACACACAAAAAAAAAGTCAGAAGCCAGTTTTGAAAACAAGCCCTACAGCTGTCTGTCAGAAGATGCTTGGGATAACTTGTGAGGATTGCTCCCCTACATTTTGAGCCCAAATGCCATACCTTAACCACAGTACTATCCTTTCCTTTTGATGAGAGAAGTTACAGAAAAGTCTGGAAGCTACAGGTCAAGCCAAAGTATTTCATATGAGTTTTTAAAGCAATAGTGCAAACCTCAGGAAAGTAATGTATGGGAAGGTATTGACTACTTACATTTACTGGGAGGAAGGGAATATGCTTGACTTCTTCCTCCATATATATATGTCACTTTTTTGTAATGCCAAAGTTATGAATAAGCATGTTATTTCTTGATCTGTGATTATTGAATTTTTCCTGTGAATGTTCTTGTGGTTGCCTTGCCTGTCTCTGAGAAGTACAGGGTTTTATTGATCATCATGGTGTTGTTAATTGTACAGCATTGATTTGGTCTTTTACCTTTTCCCTCCTCTTTTTCATTCTTGTTTAACTTTTAATTTTCACTTTCTTTCCCACCAGATCTGCCTGCCTGCTTAGCATTGTATTCTGCCTTTCCTATAGTGAAATATATTTCTAAAATACTATAAAGTATAAAATATGCTGGCCCAGGCAAGTAATGTCCCTCGCATACCTTCACTGTATATTTGATGTACTGAGCATCAAGCACTGCTATAAACTTGCACCATCTAAGAAGGGCTTCTTGTAATGAAAGAATAGGCAGAAAGTTAAATCTTTAAGGCCATAATCTGCCTGTTTCCTCAGAATGCAAGGAAAACAGGGTTCAGAGGATAAAATACCATATAACTGCAGTAGTCAATATTGCTGGATCCATAGGTAGAAATGAGCTCTACCTAGCAATGCAGGTGAAGTACCATAAAAAGAGAGAAAGTAAAAGTTATGCCTTATGCTTGGATAAAATAAAATTAAGAAAGCTGATCTGTTTTTTGTTGGTTTTTTTGGTTTGGTTTAGTTTGGTTTTTTTGGGGTTTTTTTGTACTGTCTTTCAGTTACTTTATTCTCTGGCATTGCTATGTAAAACAAAACCAAAACCAGTGGGGAATTCTGAACTTTCCAGCCTGAACTACTTGATAGTGTAGAAACAAAAGGCCTTTGAAAAGACTTCTACTAATCCTCAGTAAGTCCCTGTATCTTAGACAATCCAGAGTTGACTAACTGAATGATAAAAATGTAAACTTTCATATTTGGGGTCAAAGATAACAAAGTATTCAAATGAGCCTCAAGTTTTCTTGTGAATCAGGTCCAAATTCCTTAATCTCTGCTTACTGAACAAGTAGAAAACCGCAAGGGTTACATACAAATCTATGAACAGAAGATTTCACAAGCCCCACATCAGTACATTTCTTCCCAGTATTTTTATCTGCCTTGAAAGAAATACTTTAAAACTGAGTTGTCATTTCTATATCACTTGCCCTCTTTATGGTGTTGAAAGGCATCATGAGAAGATTTAACCTCTAAATGATACTGCCTTGCTTTCCTTTCACCTCATATCACCTGAATTGTCAGTTCTGGGTCTTGACTATTTTTGCAAGAACATCTGCTGGCACCCTGTAAGGATGTGTGTCAATAGTTTTCAGGAGCTGATTAAAATCACCAAGAGGAAGTGATGGGAAGGGAAAGGCACACTTAGTGCTGGGTAGCTGTGGAACAGAGGTTTCCTTCCCCCAACACATTAATTCATTTAAAATCCAAACAGCCAAGTGCTTTCTAGGAGAACATATGGATGAAAACACAGAGCCATCATACGCTGACTCCTTGTAAGCGAGTATCACTGAGTGGATGCAAATGATGCCAGACAGTAAATCTAGTCACCTTGTTTATTCTGGGGCTACATAGCCCTAGGTTAGGGCAAAAAGTTGACCTTCTGGGCATACACAGATCACAAAAAAATTTAAAAAATTAATCTTTCTTTTAGTGTTTAGGTTTTATTTCTACATGGCAGGTCATTTTCACCTGGTATTCTGTGAGAAGTACAGTAACCTGTCCTGTTCATCCTTTAGATGTATTTGGGCATTCTGAAGATGATTGTGCTGCTTATGTCTGCCATCACTTGTTGGTGCAACTTTTTAATTAAAAACTGACAAGACCAAGGAGACTCACTATTTACTTGTCAGTGATTGATTTAGAAGTTACTTTATGAGTTCATAAGATCTCTTTATGAATGGAGGTTCTTTGTTATTCAACCAGAAGAAGAGCATGCAAATCACAGACGTGTTCTCAGAATCTGAGAAAGCATTTGTCATGACTGAGAGAATTCATTTGAAGTGCTCAGAAAATTTCGCATGATAGATCCCATTTTGAAATCAATCCATTTTCTCAGCCTTGGGGGCATAAAGTGAGATACAGAGGAGAAAACTGACACCATCCAGTTGTCTGACAAATCAGATGACTAGTAGAGTTGTTGTTCAAACAAAACATTGGGATGGGTAAATGATTCACAGCACTATCCAGGGAATGATCTATGTGGAGTCTCTGGAATGTGAAGTTGGTCAGTGGTATATTTTAAAGACAGATTTGTTGCTCACCTCTATCAGTGACTGATTATATTTGTGTTAATTTCTTCAGTTAAAATTGTCTACACAATGGTGTTGAAAGAGATCAACAACACTTGAAAATTATGGTTCTATGATAAATATTTTTGTGGTCATTTGTTCAACTTCTTAATTAACCCTCTTCCTCTGTATTAATCATCCAGCAAAAGACAATTGCCGCGATTTTTTTGTTCCCACAACTCTGTATGTTCATCAAATTACTTCATCAAATGATAATCAGAGTTCATTTTTGCAGAAGAGATCAAAATATCCCTTTTAGAGTTACTAAAATGAAATCAAGTGTTCTTATGTACTGGTGTACTATCACATCCAGCTTGAGAATGCAAAACAGGCCACTGTGGCAGACAAGGTTGGCTGATGTGGTGGTAGAAACCTCAGCACTAGCCCATACCAATTTCCCTATAACTTATACAGTGGAGTTGCATGAGGGATTTTAAGGGAAAGTATAGTGTATACAGGTAATTTGAGAATTTAATAAAACAGCAAAATTCTACTTTTCAGATTGAAATAGGAGGTGCATGCATTGATCACATAGCTTTAGTTCTCCAGAAAACACTCAGCATGTGAATAGCTGTATAGCAGATTTCAGAACCTGTATGTTCACAGAGAGGCAGGGAGCAGGTTGCTGTAACCATGCAAACACTCAGTCTGAAGAGATCAGAACTAGCTACTCTTTTAACAGAAATGCTGACTAAAAATTGCAGTGTTTGGCTAGAGACTCTCACAAGCAGCAGTACAAAAGAGTAGATTCTGGTCCTGCAATGGTGCCAAGGAGCAAAGCTGAATTGTGTTGTCATGTCTTAGAGCTTGAAATCAATTTTCAGAGGTAAAATGGAAACTAGCAGAGCAGCAAGCAGATGTGGCATGCAAGGTTTCTAAGAAAGTTAGCATCAGAAACTTAGCAAAAGAAAACAAATCTTAATGATCTTACAGAATTTCTCTACTTAGAACCACATCCTCCACACCTCTGCTTCCTTCAGCTTCACGAGTGTTGCTGCCACTCATGGGCTCAAATATAGGCCATGATCACTGCCACCTCACACCATGCAGCTCTCTGGTATGCAAGTGCTGGCAAGCTGTGCTTAGCACTGGGACTTGCCAAGTTTCCCAGGCTAAGCTTACATTAGGAGCTAGAGAATTTGGGGTCAGCACTTTATATGAAGGTAGTTTTGGGGTCTATGAAGACCCCAGGTTGGAATAGTAAGTGTGACTTGCTGTAATTTGATATTTTAAAGCAGAGTGACTACTAGCACCGTGTGCCTTTTCTGAAAGATAAGGTTTCACTGGCACTCATACTGACCTTTGCAGTCTGTCTCAGAAGAACAACCAGAATGTAGACAGAGAACACTTAGAGAACACCTTGAAGAGAAATAGGGAATAATGAATACACCACTCTGGCCATTCTACCAAGGCAAAGCTAGAGAGCTCCAGGTAAATGAATTACCAAAGGACAAGCTGGACCACCTTACTGCAAGTATTGCAGACAGAGCTTCTGAACATTACGTAGTGGTTATGTATTTGCAAAGCACCCAAGGCTGCAGGGCAGGCACTGAAGACAGCCAAACAAACAGCATGTAAAACCCATTGCAAGATCCTTTGATCTTGTGTATGCATTGGGATTCAGTCAGGAGATTTATGAGAGCAGCCAATGCTGCACAAACCAGCAAGGCTGAAAATTGCACAAGAACCCAGCACCAAGAGGAATACTGAATAAGCCACTGGGCCATCATTGTGACAAAGTCCTTTCTCTTGCACAGGACTCTTGTAAGACTCTTTCTGATTCCTGAGGCTGTAATATTCTCCTGTAAAAACAGAACTTGGGGTACAATGGAATTACCAACTTTCTAACTGATGTCCTCTATTTATACGGGCCACCACAGTCCCTACCCCCTCCAGCTAATTTCCCACCCCTCTTGTTATTCTCCACAGCATCTCACAATTTCTACATGAAGACCAACAGCAAGCAAAAACATCTTGGATTACACTTTACTGCCTTGTCTGGACTCCAGAGCATGAACTGAATATGGAGCAATGTTAAGGGAGCAGTTTTGTTTCATTTAACATGAGGACTCATTTTAGGAAAGTATAACTTCAAACCCCTTCCTCTTTTTAAAAATCTGCTTTAGGCTCCCGATGCCAAAGCTCTCCTGAAGCAGTAAGTGGTACATACAGACAGAATGAACAACATGTAGTTCAAAATGAAAAAGGAGCAAGAGAGGGATCTGTTCCAGCAACCACTGGACCTATTCCAACAGAAGGCCCTAAAGCATTTCCTGAAGAATCCTCAGAGGACTGAAATGGAGCTCATTGCCCTGGAAAGAGCCCTGACACGGACATTGCAGAGAGGATGTCATGGATTAACTTCTTTTGTGATTGGCTCTAATGACTGCACCCAGAGTGTTGCACTCTGAGAAGATACACCATTCAGGGTTGGTTGGAGGGCCATCCACAGCATGCAACATGCAATCCCACCCTCAGAAGATGGATGACAACAGAGGCATTACCTACACTGGTCCTTCTTAACCTGTGGTCTGTGATTTGCAGACCTCTAGCAAGGGGTCCTGATTTACATTCAATTAACTTGCACCATTTTCTTGCTTTTACTTACCTACCTCGTTACCAAAAGGTCAGTTCATCAGGGGCTCATTATTGAAGAAACAATGTGCTACCCGTATTTTACATTTATTTTCTGTTATTGTTTATCACAAAATAAACTTATTCTGATACCACTCAGTTGTACAATTTCATTGCTGCACCACCTAAAAATAGCATAATATTCTTCCATGCTATTAACTCCAAGAATGAGTAAATGCAAACATATATTCTGGGTTACACAACATTCCTTCCCTCCAACTGTTTTCTGGTCTCTAAATGGGAAAATAATGCTTCCCTCATCCTGTTTCCTTGACCATGCAAGGCAGCTTGCCAATGTATCCTCTTTGGCTTACATATGTCCAGAGGATCTCTTGACCTTCTGATCCCCAGTACTTCAGCATCTTTCTCTTGCACTCAAAAACGTGCAAAAGCCATCAGACACTTAGCATGATAGACTCATGATGCCGAGAAACATCAGCTTTTACATAGGCATTGTTACAGACTTCAGCTATTTCAAAGCATATTCATAGCACCCTGTAAACTTGTAGTTCAGAATTAGACCACTGTTTTCTTCTGTCCAACCAGCAGATGAATAGTTTTAGAAAGCAGAGGAGCATAATGCAAGGTGCTTTTTCTGTAATGATATGAAGCACTGAATTGACATATGTCAAAATCCACTAAGAAAAAACATTCTCACTTGTTGATGGGTGTGAAACGAATTTACATTTGCATAAATTATCTCTTCAACAAAGCAGAAACCTGTGACTTGGAGTATGTGATTTAGTATTGTGTGGTCATCTTATTTTTTATGTTATTATTAGGCATCAAAGTATTAATGTGCCAACTGCTAAAGGTACCTGACAAAGCCATTTGTCAGAAAAAACTTTTTCTAAACTGTTTGAAATGCAGTGCAACTAACAAATTCCTTTGCATTGCCATGTCTTATTAAGTGACACAGCAGCATCACAGAAGTCACAAATGCCTGTGTAACAACATCCTCAACAGTGCATCAGTCATTGCAAAACTGGATTTCTACAGCCATTAGCAGTCGGGAGTGGTATCTGGAGAGAAGCTTTTTGTGTGTACCTGTGCTGATGCAGACAGGAATGGAACTGCTAGCAATAGTCACTCTCTTAGGTGGCTCCAGGATGGCATCTGTGCTCTGCTGCACCCACCACTGCACGTAAAGTGGTGCTGCACTGAGCAGAGCTGTGGCAGGTACTTCAGCAGATGTTCTGCTGAGGTACTCACTCAATTTCTTCAGAATCAATACCCTAAGAAGAAGAAGGGACATTAGATTCCAAGCCCCCAGTTCCTACACTTTGTGGTGGCCATCCCATGGTGTTATGCCAGATCAACCACTAGGTGCAGAACAAAGGACCACAACAAGGTCTTTGCAGAATACCACACCATTCCATCAGGAAAGGTCATGGCTACATAAACAGAGCGATCAACTATAAACCAACATGGCTTGGATATATTTAATGCCACATAATTTAATGGTGTTTTGACAAACAAAGGAACACACCACAATGTCTCTGTGTAAATGCATAATTGTCATAGAAAATAACGTAGTGTTAGTTCCACAGAGGGCATCTCTATGTGTTATGCATTTTCAGAGTGGACTATAAGCAAACCCAGCAGATATCCTGAAAATTATCCTCCCGTTAGAAAGAACTGTGTGAATGCACAGGCCACATACATTAGAGCATAGCCCATGGAAATGTTTCAGGAGCCTTTTGGCTGAGATCCAGCCTCGAGTCAGCTGAGCCTCTGCAGGAATGCTGGGCTCCTCACTGCAAGCATTGTCTTTGGGCTGACAGCATCACAGCTGCGAGAAAGCACAATGAGGAGTCTTGGCAGAACATTCTGCTTTACTCAGTGCAAAATATTGGTGTAAAATATGATGTTTGGAGTAAGTATTGGAGTTATCACTAAAATTCTATAAATGTGATGGTATTCCTCCACTGCCTGAGACTCACAGAACCATCAGTTTATCAGCTATGAATGTGAGAACCTGGATCACACTCCAGAATTTTTTCATGGTGTCCCACTATAGGATGCCCCCCCTCCCCCCAAAAAAAAATTGAAAAGGAAATTCCAGAATAAAGGCAAAAAGTTCATACCATATATGGCCAGGAATATTTGAGGAAAACAGGCTGATTAAAAAAAAAAAAAGTAATAGCAACACAGAAGATTATTGCCAATTTTTTCTGATGAACATTTTTGGCACATCTCATCTAATGTGTCCAGTACTTCTCATGCACTAAAAAGAAGACAATTAAAATAAATGGAATTTGTCTTCTGACCCCACTGGGAATTTCAGTTTAAGTGCCAGAATGCTACCAGCATTTTATCACAAGCTTACGCACTTCCTATTGGTCTTTCTGTCTCTTGGATTTGAAGATCACACCCCTTGAACAGATCACAGGAATTCCACAAGGGCAGGCAGGGAAACCTTTATAAATACATAGTAAGGGAAATTGATAGATCCAGTAGTCTAAAGGCATGACTACCATGGGCATGAATAAAGATAATATAATTACTCTACGGTCCGAATCATAGTTGTTGTGGGGTGGGGTTTTTTTTTGGTAGTTGGCTGCTAAACTGCAAGAGGTGACATTCTTGCCCCACTGAAACCAGAGGGATTTGTGCCATTGACTTAAAGACAGCTAGGACTTTACCCCATGTAATGAGCTATGAAACCAAGCCAAAAAAATCCAAAGTGTTCCTTGAACTCTGATGAATGGGAAATCCAGTTTGAAACTGCAAAGCCCAGGGTCAGCTCTGTATATAACAGATGCAAAGCAGAGGTTGTCATCTTCAGAGATACATCCTTAGGGGAGCTAGTCCAACTGACAATTTTGGGAAGAAATCAAAGCAACCCCCAAAAAATCTGTTTTTCATGTTGTCCTGCTCGTGCAGCTGTGTTCAAGTCAGCATGCCTCTCCAGTTTCCTCTGGTCCAAGAGTCTTTTCCCCCTTTTTCTTAAAGGAAAGCATCTGAGGCATCAAAAGCTACTGCCAAAATTTTGCCTGTTCATGGCCCAAACTAAACAGGCAAATTATTACTAACAAAAAGGAAAAGACTATTTATTACTGTATTTAGAAGATAACCAGGTTCATGATCATTT
This sequence comes from Campylorhamphus procurvoides, assembly GCA_013396655.1. Classification (NCBI taxonomy): domain Eukaryota; kingdom Metazoa; phylum Chordata; class Aves; order Passeriformes; family Dendrocolaptidae; genus Campylorhamphus; species Campylorhamphus procurvoides. The sequence continues at coordinate 446,889 of WBMV01001341.1, read as the reverse complement.
TTATGGCATATGGGAGTTGCCTTTAGAGAATTTTCCCATATTCAAGTCCCCATTTAATAGAAGAAAGAGATTCTTCTGTTGATGATTCTGTAACACAGAAGAACCTGGGGTTTAAAGATCACATTTAGAATATTCTATATGTGACTTTATCTGCCAGTGTAATAGCTAACTAAACATAAAGAAATGGCTGTATTGCCTCATTGGCAGTATACAGTAAACTATTTACAGAAAGAGTATGTGGCTGCAAATTCCTTTCTAGAAGGAATCTGGAAAGACCTTACTTTCTGGAGGAAATCCTCAAGTGCAATAGTTATAGGCCATTTTCACTGTCCTCTCCCTGTTCTATCATTAATGTGTCCTCTCATGCTCACATTCATTTTATATTGATCTCAGTGGACTTCACACTCAAAGAGCTGAGAGTGGCAGAATGATACTCTGCTATGAGGAAATGAGACAAATATGTTGCAATCAGAAATTAATAATGGATTTGGGGGCTTGCCTTCCTCTATTTCCTTCCCCTGCATCTTGCAGAAGTGAGGTTTTACATCTCCCTTGAGCAGACATTAGCAGCATGGGGAATATCTGACTTGGAGTAACTGATGTGTGGAAAAATAAGCCAGAGCTGGCCCTGAGGGCGGTTGACGTGACGCGAGGTGGCTGCCCACTGCAGAGACTTGTCCATCTTTCTAAGTGACTAAGTGCAGAACTGACAGAACAAGGAGCAATCTGAAAGCTGGGAGGCATCCTGGATGCATTCCTGACTGAGAATATTGAGAAATACAGGCAGCCAGGGGCAAGAAGACTTGCAGAAGGCTCCTCGCCTGATGTGCTGACTGAAGTTAGGAAACCTTGTTATAGTCAGGCCTCGACAGCAACATCCTGAAAACACTTAGCAGTAATATGTTTCCATTATATTCACAATATATTTTGAGTCAGCTATCCACATACTGTAGGCCATCCGTAGCATGAGATTATCAATGTCCTTTCCCACACGTAAAAATGTAGAGACAGAAACTTTCACCTAAATTCCAGCCCTGTAACTTTTTAGCAGTTGGATGTTTCTGTTTAGTCTTTCTCTGGTTTTATGAAAATCGCAGTGGTATAAGAGCTCCCTGAAATTTTTATTCTGTACTATAAAGCTTGATAAAGTATTTTGCAAGCAGGCAAACTCAAGTGAGATGTTAATGGAAGCACAAAGCTGTATCCTGGATACAGTATGGTCCATTTACCTGTATCAAGGAAAAATGTCACTGCAATGTGTGTGTGTGTGTGTTACCATGAGATAACACATGCCTTCTAGGAATTAGGAAATGCTTTGCCTTGCTTGTGCTGTTAGCAGACCAATTAGAATTATCTCATGGTAATAAGTAACCCAATAAATCTAATTTTTGCATGAAAGTAAGTGGCAGGAGAAAACAAACAATTACTTCATTGTTATAAAAGTTCAAGTTCTTTCCTGCTGACAAAAATGTTAGTGACTGAAGATGCTGTGGGAATATATCTGAATTATCTATATGCTTCTGCCTACTCTGTCTATGGGCATGCAGTTTATTGTACATACAGTTATAAACATATAGGGATAGGTACCATTTGCATATGTGCACAGACATTTGAAAAAAAACTTTTATGCCTATACCTAATAAATTATGCATATGTATTTAACTTTATAACTCTTTAACATGATGTTACTCTTTAATGGGAATTTGGGATTGCTTTGAATATATGGCACTACTGCACCTTTTTTAATATGCTAAGTGCTAATGCTACAAGATGAAAACGGAGCTTTTACTACAAGGATTTATGTACAGTTTCATAACTCAGTTTCAGGAACATTTAACTATATTTAACTTTGGAAATAACAAATTAGGCGTATTTTAAAGGCTTTATGAATTGTTTCTACAAGTGACAATTAGCTTTTAACAGACTTCTATAAAGAAGCAGCTTTAATCCAGAGAATAATACATTTTGTTCCCAAAATTTATGGGTTTATGGGTATTGAACCTTCTCTTGATTAGAGCAAACTGCAGGATCATGACACATCATAAAGCACTTCCCTGAATACTTAACTTTTGATCTTACTGCAGACTTACATGCCTGAAATCTGGCACAGACAGGCAGGCACATGGCTGTCTCATTCTTTTCATTATATCTGGGCAAAATTCTACCATTCTCAGCCTTGGATTCTTTAGGAATCTGCCAGAAGCAATAAAAAAAAGAGGAAAAAAGAAAAAGAGGAAAAGAAAAAAGTACTAGAGAGTGTTAATATTTGACTTTAGGATTAGAATGGTTTTATGTTAATTACTGATTGTCTCCTTTAATGTATATGACATGCCCCTTGAGACTGATGAGATAGCTATAGAATATTAACAACCTTTCCCCAGACTAACGTTAAGTAAAATATTAACAACAAAAATTGCATTCCTTTGGTCTTATTATTGGTAAAAGATCAAAGACAAATTTGTAGCTCCATAAACATGGGCCTGGAGACACATTCCTCATACCAAGGTGAGGGATTCAGCCCCCTTCATTCATTTATAGAATCTAGCCTTCAGTGCTCATTATTATTTGATACATGACTAACAGAAACATATTGCAGCCAATGGCTTGCTCATGAACTATGCATCAGGGCAACTGCTTAGAGTACCAGCTGCCTATAGCTTGGCCTGATTTGTTAGATGGCAGCATTTCTAATCCCTGTCTGTGCAACTCTCCAACCGACAGGAAGATTTCAGGATGGTTAACTCATGCAGTTGATGAACACTAACACAAATATTTGCAAAACTTTCTCTCTACCTATATATGCTTTCAAGGGAAATTCTGCTGATCAACAGTGCCAGAAGCAAAACTGCATTTTTACTGAACTCCAGACCAAAAAATATGAGAAAAAGAAGGGAGAAGCATGGATTAACATGTAGAAAGTGTGGTTCCACAAAAAGAAATTCTTGGTAACCAGGGCAATATCCTGCATGTGAGAAGAAGAATTTTGGGGGATCTCTCCCTCCTATAGACTTTCTGGATAGACTCATTTATTCTTTTCAGCCTTCTGTTGCTATTAGTATGAAGGGCATAAGACTTCCCAAGAATCCCAAGACAGGGAGGTAAAAGTGAATTTTGTATTTCCACTGAGCAAGTCTGAATGGAGGAGGACTGGTAAGATCAGTGAAATGCAGATGGGGATAGGAAGAGTAAGAGTTTACTTTCTTTCCCTCTCTCGAAAGCAACAGGTCTCTTCTTTCCTCTGAGAAGCAGCGGCCCCAACCAACCTTCTGTCCTGTGTCTCACAGGCTGCTCAGAATAGAGGGAAAGAAGACTGAGATAGTAACATAGTCATGAAGCAGGGAAACCAAGAGCAAGAGTGAAGAGGAAGATGAGAAGGGATAGGGAAGGTTTGGAGAGCCACTGCTAGGTGGTGGTGCCAGCAGCTGTGCTATCAGGAGGTAGGGATCAGGTACTCAGGTCTGGTCAACAACAACATGCTGACCATGCCATCCCTGGAAATTTGCTTCCCTCCCAGGGATGCCTACTGCTGTGGGTCTGCTTTAAAGCTTCCCAATTGCATGGGATATGAAGATTATAATTAGAAAGATGCTCATGAGCTACGGTAAAAGCGGTTGTATAAGCACCAGAGACAGGATTATCATAGAATCATATGATGGTTTGGGTTGGAAAGGACCTTAAAAATCATCTAGTTCCACTCCCCTGCTATGGGCAGGCACACCTTCCACTAAAACAGGTTGCTCAGAGAGCTGTTAAACCTGACCTTGAACACTGCCAGTGATGGGGCACCTACAGTTTCTCCAGACAACCTGTTCCAGTGCCTCACTACCCTCACAGTCAAGAATTTCTTACTAATATCCAATCTAAACCTACCTTCTGTCAGTTTGAAGCCATTCCCCTTTGTCCTATCAATCACTACACTGCCCTTTTAAAAAGTCCCTGTCCAGCTTTCTTGTAGACCCTGGAAGGTGCTCTAAGGTCTCCCCAGAGCCTTCTCTTCTCCAGGCTGAACAGCCCCAACTCTCAGCCTGTCTTTTCATCTTCACAAGGAATTCCCATATTCATTGATGGCATTGTTTTAGATCTATATTAAGAGGCCCAAACACTACATTTCTGTAGCCATTCATTAGTGTTTTTCTTATTGCTGTCAGAATAACCGAATGCAGACCGAGTTTGTGATTGTTAAATATTGGTTAATTTCATTGGACCATCTTCCCTAAACTAAAAAATATTATATTGCTATTGTTCCTTGGTATTCCATTCTGACCCTGCTATTTACTATGACCATTTATTGCTTAATTTTAATTTCAGACTGCCATTTTTCCTCCACATCTCAGCATGCTGTGTACTGGTGATAATAACCACCAAGATCCATATTCTGAGTTTGCTAACAGAAGAATAAATTTGAAGTTTCTATGTAGCATTCACCAGAGGTCTAGAGAGCTTACAAGAACCATGATTCTGACAATGAAGTTGCATATATATGCATTCCTTTTAGTGCAGATCATCTTGTCACATCAAGGCTTTTGTTTGTATGAAGCCTGAAATTCACTAGCCTGCTGATCTCTCTCACAGTATTAAAACAAATAAGTCTTACAAAGAATAAGTAGCATTTGTAATTAGTAACAATTACAATGAGAGTGGAATCTATCACCATGCACTATTTTGACATCATTACTATGCATTAACATTTGCTTTGGCCCATGAGTCACTGCATCCATTAATATGATGGGGACCAGATTGTCTGCTGGCACATACTGGGATATACCCAGCGGAGTCACCAGAGAGGAGCTGTCTTACAGCCCCAGGGATTGTGGCCCTCACAGCTCCACCATGAGCCTCACTAGGAGTCACATCCAGTCTCTAGCGTGTTTTCTCTAGAACGTAAATAAAATGAATAGCTAACTAAGAATGAAAAGTAGGGAAAGAAAAAATACTTCACAAATGTGTGGTTCACTTTTGGTGATTCAAGGTTACTGTATATGCTACATCAAAACAAATCTTTGCAATTACATTTTTCTTGGGGGAAGGGAGGTGGTTTTTTTTCTGAACTCCTACACCCTGGTTAAAAGCTTAAAGCAGGCTGAGTTGTGCAAGGCTGGGTTGAGACTGATTAGACAGGAAAGCACACTGTGACACTCCCATCCGTGTGAAAGAAGAACGAACCAGCTCCTGAAGTCCGTCCTTGCTGGAGCTTGATCTTCCTCCCACATGTTCATGTCAGCAGTCCTGACGCAGAAGCAGGAGATGCATCCAGTTCTTACTCAGCAACAACTGCTATGGAAATCAGAGGAAAGGGTGCAGGCTCAGCTGGTTTTTATGCATCAGGATTTGAACAACTGCAAGTTTTCTTTCTAGTAAAAGCTCAGTTAAAACTGACCAGGAGGCCTTAAGATTTGTTCTAGTGCATTTTCAAAGTACTTTTGTGGGGCAAATATTAGCAATAGATGAGTACTGCCAAAATTTAGGCTTAAGACACAAATCTAACATGCAAAAACTTTATATATATATATATGTGCGTGTGTGTGTGTATATGTGTGTGTATATATATATATATATAAGTTTTGCAACAGAAACAAACTTTGGCATTGTCAAAGATGGATTTGCAAACCACACTGGAAAATGTTTTGATACCCCGTTGCAATCTTCTGTCCCACACTTCATTGCAATCACATCAGATCTGTGTTAAAAATGGATCTATTCTCTTAAATAAACCATTAGCTTACTAAACTTATTCTCAGATATTCTATTTAGTATTTTAGTGCTCCTAAAAGGTGGTGGACTTTATTGTACTTCAGCTATATGTCCTTAATTCATTTTACATCACTATCACCGACACTGCATAGCTGTTTTGAATATCCCAGAATAAAGACTGGCATTTTTTTCCATCCCTGTAAGTGCTGGCACCATCTCAGAGCATTTCCACTGACTTTAAACTAAGCTCATGAGTTAGAGAAGGGAACAACTTTTTCTGCAGCAGCAGAGGCATACCAGGTGCCAGATAGGAATGACTGGCCATGGTTGACCCCTGAAAGATTTGAACAGTGACCTAGATATCAGAAGCAGCACAGCACCTAACAACATGAAATACAAACAAAATCCATAACCTTTATTAAATATAGTGTTGCATTTCATCCTACTGCAGATACGTCATTATGGTGCTGTGGGCAAAGATGAAAATAGCATGCCTGATATTATGCATTTATATAATGCATAATAATGCTTAGCATAAATAGAGCTTATTCTCAAAACACTTCATTTATACCTCAAAAAAACTGTGAGGTAAAACAGTATGTTGCTTCTATTTTTTTTTTAATCATTATTTTTCCACTAAAACTTAAAAGTGCATGATGTCAAGGAGCAATAGGTCTATGCTTAAATTCTGATCCAATTACTTTGGTGAAACTATTCATTATCTTTGAAGCCAATGGAAAACTTCCAGCAATATGACCAAAATCAGAATCTGGATCCTATTCACACAAGGCATAAAGTTGAATTGTTATTGGATAGCTTGGCACACCTAAAAATAAACCCTTTGGTTTATTTTTATCTCATTCTGGAAATCGGGTTGACATTTTTTCTTACTTCTCTGGCTAACTTAAAAAGTAGAATCTGACAGCACGCTGCTTTTTTTGTTTTCTGTGTTCTCCTCTCCGTTTCCAGGCACCCCTGTTTCACAGGCTGGGAAAGCAAGATGACATGGTTTTGCACAGCAATGGTACTGGTGGCAGACTAGGGTCCTGTACAGTCAGTTACCGCATCTCAGGAGTGACCAGGTAACTCAGAGTAAGGTTCCCTGCACCTGACTTCAGAATCTTGTTTTCGTGCAGACATTTAGTCAATTCAGAGTGAACTCTGATGCCCTATCATTCTCATCTGGTTGTCTGACATCCTCTTTGGACTCTTTAAAGGAGACCTCTAGAATCTATCCTCTTTTAAATCCATCTCTGAAGCTATTGCAGCCAAGGTTACAGTCAGCTCCAGCTCAGAGGCTGTTACAAGAGGTCCAGATGGCCTTTCTGCGCTCCTGATAACCTCGGAGAAGGCAGAATGGATTTCAAATTAGTCTTCAGTCCATGGTAAGATGTGGTCAGTACAACTCACAACAGTAAGCAGTTGCTGGCCACTTTGTTCCACACACATATTCTGGGAGGGATAGAATTTACTTTCTCTTGGGGAAATAATGTGTTCATTTGAACAGGCCATTGTGGTTAAACAGTTAAAAAGTCCAGGAATGCCTGTGTCAGTTCTTCCTTTCCAACATTTTATTCTATCCTGTCATTTTATCAATTAAGGCTATTCTGCCAGTTCAGTGCAGTCAGCAGAAAACAAAAAAAGGAGTCTGCTTTTTTTCTTTTTTTTGGGGGGTGGAGGGAGGGAGGGTTAGGGGAGAGATGGAAAAAAGTACCACACAGCCCAAGTAATTTTAAGTCTCTAAAGTGGTAGAATGACTCAGTAAAAAAGTCAAACCTAGTAGACTCAACAAGGTATTTTAATCAAATAAAATATTACAAAAATAAATCCTAAACAAGTAAAAAACTACACAAGACACACACACACACATGCTTAAACACTGCAGTCATGCGTTTAGCTCAGATCTTTCCTTCCTTGGTCACCTTAAAATGGTCAGGGGAAAGACTCCTTAGACTGACCCTGTGCTCCCTGTGGATTACATAGGGTCTTTGCAACAGTCAGAGACTTTTCTGCTACAGAATCATTTATTGAATCAATCCATAACAAAACCAGGAGATGGTTCCTGGATCAAAAGTTGTTCTTCCTTGGATCAGAACATGCAATACCACAGCTTTGCACTTTTCTGCATCAAGGAGCATTTGTTGTATTACTGTAAAATATACCTTTGGAAAAATTAGATTTTGCCAGGGGTGGCAGCTCCATTTAGCACCGAGTTTCTGTTTCCACAGAAACCACACCACTGAAGTCTGCAGAGGGCAGATATAGAGTGAGAACATCTGTGACCACTTAGGTTAATTATCTGTCCCAACTCTTCCCCCATTTCTGGTCTCTGGTGGCCCTCCAAAGATCAATGGCAGATCACCAGACATCTTGTTGCAGGCTTTCTGCCATCCTACCCCATCTCCTGGGATTATCTAAAGCTGGGTTTAAAACTGCACCCAGAGGGTCTCTAAGGACTACTTTTAGCAAGTCTGCTGTCTCCTTTGTCCCTGGCTTCCTCTCTGTTCCTGAACAGGCCATTTAGTCTGTCTGCTCCTTGGATCTACAGCTGAGCAACAGCTAGGGAAGCTTCCCAGCTCTAATGCAGAGGTGCGTTATGTCTTGTGTGACAGCTCAGATATCGCTATGATAGGAATTGTGTAAGTATCTGATTGAAATAGTTGGTTTACTCTTTGCTATGTTTTCATAACAAATAAATATTTTCAGATAAAAGGAATACTAAGATATTGCATATACATTACAGATACTTCCAACATGCTACACTATGTTTTCATTGTTATTACTCTCTGTTACATAGTCTTTTCTAAAAATGTTAAAGTTTCCCAAAAATTTAATAGCAAAAAAGATATTGTAGGTGCTGATGCATGAAAATTATTCAAGCCTTACTTCCTCTGCCAAGATACTTAATCTACAAAAAAATGAACGAACAAAAATGAGCCTTCTTTAAAAAGCAAGTTTGAAACCACTACTGAAAGCCACAACAGTCAAAAAATGCTGCAGCAAATGAAATCAAGGGGTGAAATTCATGCAGTTGCCATTGCCCCGGGTTTCATTGTGGTTCTACTTCAGTGCTACAGTGACTTGCTAGTTTCCTTTTTGAAACTCTTCAGATGTGGGAAGAAGTTGGCTGTGTGGTTGAAGAGACAGGGGGCATCAAAAGAAAGATTAGATATCAAAGCTGAAGGAAACAATCAAAATTACCTATTTTTAGCAATGAGAGCCAGTGCAGAGATCTTCAATCAAGTGGGACCAGTTTACAACATCCTTCTGGGGTTTTTATGCCATCAGAGGCATGCCCAAGGACAGAGCAACTACCCTCACAAACTTCTTCAAACCATTGTCAACCCACATGTTTAAGAGGTAGTTCTTCCTTCTCTGGAGTAGATTTGCCATTTTAGAGGCCTTGTGGATGGGCAAGAAACCTCTGTAACTATAAAGTTATACTATGATTTTATTATACCCAGTCCCAGAGGTACAGGCTGATCAGTGACAAATGCTGGTTTTGTTTACTGTTTTCATATGGCATCAAAACAAAAAAAAATCTTCAGTTACCCAGAAAATGTGAAGACACAAACTTAACTACAGTCAGGGAAAAATTTCAGTACAACTGACCCCTTGAGATAGATTCTGATCTGTTAAATGTATTTAAACCCCCTTTTTTTTTTTACATATACATGGTAAGAGTATTCACAAGGGGGATGAGTTGCTATGAAAATGAAAAGAAAAAGCTAATTTGTTTGGAGGTTTAAAGCATTTGGGCAAGTTACAAGACTGTACTTTCTAATGATTCTTATGGCAAAACCAGAATCTTGACTGTAATTAATAACATATTTTCAAAGGCTACATATATTCAGAGTATATATAATTTTGTCCTGTGTTCCTTATGAGTGCAAAGAGTCCATGGTGCCCTGTATCTGCAGTTGGTAATGACCTCAGGATTCTCTAATGCTATACCCTTATTACATGCAGCTGGAGGTATTTTACTCTTTCATATTTGCCAGGTCTTTCATTTAGTTTTCTGCAATACGGTAGATGTCCTGGTGTAATGAAAGGCAATAAAGTCAACGACTTTGCTGTATTTTATTCACATCTCAGTGGTCACCTGTTTCTGTGTTATTTCAGAACCTCTCACCCTTTTACTGTTGAGAATTGAATTTGAAAATTCCGGGAAAAGGTTTCATTCAAGTCAAGTGTCTGAAATCACTACTACAGTAATGGATGCGATTTGGTTACTTTTAAGGTGGTGGAATATCCATGCTTTCAGGGCTGAAGTTCAAGCCAGTCACTAAATTAATCGCAGATCATCTGAGGTGGGTCCAGAGGGAGCACTGGAGCCAGGAAGCCAGCTTGCACCCATTGGAGGGACCAAGGTTACTGTCCTTGCCTGGCTGCACTGCTCCCATCCAGTACATCCCTGCAAAGAAAAAGAGCAGGCCTAAGAACCAGCCACCTGGCTTCATGGAGGGGGAGGCACATGGGCTTGGCTTCTACCAGGCACAAACCAACAAGTCCATTCTGCTGTGTGCCAGGAAGCTGCAGCTGACACTGCTGGAGCTCCCCTTGAGAGAGACAAGTGCCTACAAAGCTCACTGATACCTCAGTTTCCTCACCAAAGTTGTCTAGTCACCAGTAAACATGCCATTTCTGGCAAAATGAACAGAATGAGCCCTATCAGAACAATAATGGTGTAAAATCTTTAATCTTGACATCTGCATCCTCTCTCTTTGCCTGAATCAGCCAGGAACAAAATGACTGGGTACTTGCCTGGGGTTGAGCAGGGGTCTTGGTGCAGGTTTCTTGGAGTTCAAGGTAAAAGGGCACAACCTCTAGTCAGAGCTGTCTATTGACACGAGTCTGTCCTTTACAATTCTTATGTGAGGAACCAAGACTTCCTCCACCTTCTCAAAACATGGATCCCAAGCAAAATGCTCCTACCTTTCCAAAATTACAGCCTTCCCCACACTGCCTGGTGCTTCCACCCCTCTGCAGCTGCCAAGGCTGCACTCTGCCACCACTGGAGCCTGCATGTGCTCTGGGACTCACACTGGGCATCAAGCAGAACTTAAAGCTCCTTGAAGCAGCAATAACTTCCTGCATATTTTAGTGCAGGTCCATGTTTGGGGCATCCTCCTCCCAGGCCAATTTTGTGCTTAGTCCACTGCTTATCTTCCATTTTATATCTTTGGAAAGTGGCTGGGAGATGATGGGACCATCTCTGTGGTCACCTTCTTTTCCACACAGCTCTTCAGTCATTGTCCCTGCATTTTCCCACCAGAGGGAAACAAAAAGCCTGTAGTAATAACACAACAAAATTAAACCGAGCTATTAAATGACTGAGGGACCTTATTAACATGAAAGAAGGTGATAACAGTAACCACCATAGCCAAAGCAACTGCAAAGCAGATCTTCAGATAACAAGAATTATTACATTATTACACTTTTAATTTCTGATGACCCAACATTTTCCTTGAATTACTGACCAAAATATATTCAAATTGTAAGGCAGGAAGTCTTTCTAAGCCTTCCCTTAGTGGTGCCACTAAACACACTTAGAATAACACTGGAGTTTGCTCTCCTTTTTTCTCCGACCATAAGCATGTACACAAATCCATACCATGATGGGTTTACATCAGTGGGAGTTTTGACCAAGTAAGGATTGCAGAGTCAGACCCCACGCAAAGCCTTAGACACAGCCTTGTTCTTATTTGGGATAAAAGCAAATGCACTTTGATGAGCTAAGCAACTAAACTGGGTTAATATCCAGTTTGTCAACAAACTTGTTTTGGCATGCTGGCTAGACCATGGCTGTTTACCTCGAGTAAACCCAATCTTGGATTATCTTTTTCCCAGTAAAATGAAAGACCCTAAAATTTCTCTTGCAGTCAATAGTGCCAGCTACGAGGGAAGAGCCAGGAACTCACAAGAGGCCCTTGTCAGGATTTGGGAAGCTGTCGTCCAAGAAGTAGTTGGGAACGTCTGTCATTCCAGACTGACAAATCATGAATGCTCAGAGCAACATGATGCTGAGTGTGCAAACAGCGAGTCCAGTTATGCCGCTCATACAACATGGGAATATTCTCTGCCTGTGCCTGCACGAGAGGAAGAGCTGTTTTCCCAAACATATGGAAAACTCCACTGTCAGCTACACCAGTGCTGAGGAGCTGGGGGCACCTCTTGAATGACACCAGAATTAACATAGCCAGAATAAAATATATTCTACTAGTATGTCTATAAATATACATGTGTATATATATATTATCTAAAAATACAAGTAATTTATAACAGTCCATGCCCTTTCATAAGCACATAAGGGCTTCCTGAAGATAGACATACAACTGGTGAAGTGCCTTCCAAAGTGTTTTCATAAGGAAGGTCTTTCAGAACAAGGATTGTGTTTACACAATTTATGAAGATGTTTACAGCCTCAGCTAAACAAATCTGTCAAGATATTGCAGTGGAAATTCAGACCCACTGTCTTTCTTTTGGTTTTGGTGCAGGGGAGGTTGTTTGTATTTTTTGCAGATATTTTTAGAATTTGGTGAAGGGTTTGGATGGTTTTATAGCAAAGGCTACTGTCATGTAAACACTAGCAAAGACGAAAATGTGTGTCTGGTTCTAATTTTAAGCACATGAGGTCACTGGTTGTGTTCAAGGACTGTGTGCCCATCAGACATGAGTGGAGGGATGTTCCACAGAGTCTTGATCTCATTTCAGCTTCAAGTGGGTGAAGGAGGATGGCTGGCTGGCTAAGGTGCAGAAACAAATGGCTTGATTCACACTGATGCTCCGATGCTGACGCAGGGGTTTACAAACTTTGTGGACTTGGAGCTGGGCAACAGGCAGGCAGAGCTGCTCCTGCGAAGAAGAGACAGCTGGGAGACAACTCCTGGCAACCCACTAGCCCGCATCAGCCGGCCCCATCCCACTTCCCTCATGCAGGTGGGCTTGGGGATCCCCTGCTCCCCGAGCCCCCTGGGTTCCTCCCAGGCCTCCCCATCCCGCCGGGCCGAGGGATACGTGACATGCCCTCTCCTCGGCCAACCTCACACTTGTCCCACAGAGTCACAGGATATCCCGAGCTGTAATGGGCCCACAAGGACCATCCAGTCCAACTCCTGGCCCTGCACAGGACAAACCCAAGAGTCGCACCATGTGCCTGAGAGCGTTGTCCAAACGCTCCTTGAGCTCTGTCAGGCTTGGTGCTGCCACCACTTCCCCGCGGAGCCTGTCCCAGCGCCCAGCCACCCTCTGGGTGAAGAACCCTTTCCCAATATTCAGTCTCGACCTCCCCTG
>WBMV01001341.1:372755-433439 GCA_013396655.1 Campylorhamphus procurvoides | reverse complement strand
GCCGCCGGGCCGCCCTTCCATGTCCTCGGCTGTGGGCGCACACGGGCCCGGCCGGGAGAGGCCTGGAGCGGCCGCGGGCGGCAGCCCCGCCTCAGGGCGGCCCCGCACCGCCGCGCCGGGGTCGGGATGGCCACTTGTGGGCTTGTCAGGCCGCCCGGCGCTCGGCCCTGCCTCGCCTTCGGGGGCTCAGCGGTGCTTGCTCTTTGTTCGGTGTGCATCTCCAAGGCGGACCCTGGTGTTGCGGTGTTCCTTCCTCCGTTTTGCTTTGTGTTGCTTGTGAGAGAGGCTGTGGCCGTGTCCTTGGTTCCTCCCGAGTTCATTGTATCTTTCTTTGTGCTCCGTTGAAACATCTTTGCGCTCTCTCCTGCTCCGCCCGGACTCGGTGGAGTGGGAACGCGGTGGTGTTCTCTGCTGGGGTGGTCGTCTGTAGAAAACAGCCAGTCTGGGCTGCCAGAGAGGGTGTACCTGAGGAATGCTGGACCCTGTCTGGTCCTCCTGTGTGTGGGAGGTGTGACATTTTCCTCTTAGGTGAGGGGACCAGTGCTAAAACCGGTATGTTTGCAATGTGTTAGGTATCCTTAGTTGCCTTTGGAAAGGTGGCAGGAGGAGGGAAAAAGGAGTCATACAAAATCTAACGCATGCAGTCTTACCCACCTTCTACTTGGCTGAAAAGTGATTGGGAAGAAATGAAGAGATGGCCTAGTGGGCTGAAATGGGTTGAAGAAGATGCTTGTTTGTGTTGCATCAATCTATAGAGGTTCTGGCAAGCAGTAGGAGCTCATAAGTGTCACGGTACAAGCCCAAGCAGTAGTGCCTTCTGAATAGGTTACTGACTGATACAAAATGAAAAGTGAATATGAGAAGAGAATTTGGAAAGACAGAGGTAACAGAAATGAGGTAATATAGCTAAAGAAGGGAAACTCAAGATTGGTGAATTATTATAATGAGCTTTTAGTATCAGTTGCTCAGTGGAAGTTTAATTGACACAGCAATATCAGCCTTATTACTAGTTAAAGCAAATAGATGCATTTGGTCTGTCCTTACTCTTCATGGACTGGTGAGTTCTGTGTTATTGTCACAACAAAAGTAAATCCTTGAGATGAAAACTTTGAATTACTTAAATGATAAAATCCAGCTTTGTGTGATATGTGTTACTCATTAGTCTCCGTTTCAAATGTATATAGGAATGTTGATGAGACATAGATGACAGGAAGTGATATATATAGGCATGTATCCAGTAACGTTGTGTATAAGACATGCAAAGTTTACACAAGAGAAATGGAAATATTCTCAAATGTCATCGTCTTCTATAGAATGAAAACTTCAATTAAAGTGTTAGTAGTTCACTTAAAAATATGCTATTTGTAAGTGTTCGTTTTTGACACTTAGGGAACAGTGTTATTTTTTACTATTGTAATTTCAGAGAGTGCATTGAGTATCTGAAAAAAAACCCAGATTTGTGCAGGATATCAGAATATTCAAAATTGCACATTTGCTTCTGAAAACCTTGGTGTAGGTCTGCAACCTAATACTAATGAATATAATCCTCCAGTCAGATGAACAGCAAAGAGCTGTGCAGTAGTAAGTTCTTAAATCTGCACAAAGTAATTCCAGTGCTATCATTAGTGTGGCGTCTGCTGGGTTTTGGAGCAGAGACCTCCAGGTCTGCCTGTCAGGCAGCCTCAGGAAGCCGTCTTTGCTACCTGTGGTGTCCCTTGCTTTTGCTAAAGTGGTAAATGTAGGATGGAGGAGGAGAAGATGGTCTGTTGCTGACTTCCTGATCAGCAGCATTCTTTGATTTAAAATGGATTTTGTGAGGGTGAGATGAGACTCTTAATTTACTTTTAATGTTCTTCCTTCTGCTAATAAACACTAATGGACTGGGGAGCTGTTTATGCTGATGGGTCTTGATGTACAAAGGCGAGCTAGTAAGCTCTGGGTAACTGAGGTGGTGAGAAGTTGCAAGAAAATGGAGAAGTAATTGGAAAGAATGAGGAGTTAAGGAGCAGGTTTTGGCCTGCTGAAAAAAAAAATCCATCTTTGTAGTTCGTATTTCCAATCCTTGAGTATGTATATTAGCAAAGGTCTCTCAAGTTCTGCAGCTAATGGTGATCTTTGGGAGAGGCTCTTTTCTTCTGTCTCATGCGCGTGGCCATCTCAGCAGTGTGACTCCATTGTGTGACTCCCAAGGGACAGACTGTAGCTCTGTATCCCGGAGAGAGCTGATTGATGGTTCTGAGTACAAACCTATGTACATATCCAGCTGTGCTTTGCACATGGTGTGAGGTTGTTGCATGAAATCATGGGGAACTACCCTGCCACCACCACCCCCTCCCCCCTTGTCTCTTGGCAGCTGCTTTCAGTGCTTTAAAATAGAAAATAAATAAAATTTTAATGTGTGCTTTTCTCAGCATGCAGGCATGTGTTGTATCATTTGAAAAAAAAATAATTGGATATAGCGCCTATCATGAGAATATACGTTCCTTGAGGAATTATGGGAGTTCCTGGTGGGATGGATGAAAAACTTGCATATTTCCATAATTCTTTGTACCTTTTATCCCACAGTGCCCTTTGAAAATAGTCTAGAAGGGATAAGATCATGCAGCATATTATGTGATTAAGTCTTATCAGAAAGCTGGAGTAAAAAGTACAGGAACTGTCAACAACAAACAGACAACAGGTGGAGGGAGCCAGCGGTTGTGAAGTAGTGTGTGTGTGTGTAACTGATAGGTCTGCCTTATGCAGATTCACACCCTTTGTCTTTTCTTTGCTGTTTTGCTATTCCTGACATCCCCCAGTGCTATGTTTAGCTTCTCTAGCATATGCCCATAAATACTTTTCACTGGAAATGTTGTCTTTCATGAAAGATGTGTTTAAGGAAACAAAATAGATTATGGTTGTCAAACACTAATTCTTACTGAACAGTTTATTGGGAAACTTGGGGAAATTAATGGGTGGAGGCTCTACTGTGTTTTCATGCCTATTACCGGATTTATTTTTTCAAATGAGGGGTAAGAGTGGTATTCAAAATAATAATTTCCCCGTGTTTTGATTTTGCACATGTAACTATTTACAGCTTCCTCTTGATACATTTTACGTAGGCTGTGACGGGTAATGTGTCAGTGCATTGAAACACTTGCAGTTGGGGTTAGTTTGGGTGAACTGAGCTTCCCATCTCTGTTATTGCTGGAAGAGAAGCACAGGAATCAAAAGCGTTGAGCTAGACTATCTCTCTTGTTTCCATTGCGTTAGTATTAATTGAGGAAAGGGGGGCTTTTATATCTTTTCCTTCATAGTGCTTTGTATTGTATTGTGTGATTAAATGGGGGAATGCTATTCCTGAATTAAGGCAGAAGAAAAGAAATGCATCAGTAATATATTCTCTTGAATGTTTTTCTGGAGCTTTTTATAAGAAAATACTCATAGAGATTCAACAGTTGGCTCACACTACTTGCTGTATAGTACTTTTAGTAAAATTAATAAAAACAAGAATGCTGTAGTTAGCTTTTTTCTGACATAAGGACCTCTTAGTCTGGCATACAAATACATTTTTTTTCTCTGCAGTAAGTAGTAATTTAATATTTTGAAGGTATCACTGTTACCTGTGAAGGTGTTGCTGTTTATTTGCATTGCGGTCTCGCCCATCTAGATAAGTTTTAAGGTATTATTTTGTTTTGTACTTTTCAGACGCATCAAAGTTGTTCAATTTGGGTGGAGTGATCTTTGGGTGGAAGAAGGAACAAACAAGGCAGGAGTGCTGGATGATAACTCTGGCCAGGGTCGAGGAGGAATGTGGGAATTGTGGTCTATCTTACTTAACCAGTGCCATATGAGAATAATTTAGGGATGTCATGGCAGCAGGAGTTTTAAGGAAAGATAAAATTGTGACCTATGATCATGTGATTTGGTTCATTGTCATACAAATAATTATAAATTTGACACACGCACTCCCGTTTGTGGGCTAGCGAGGGAAGGGTGATGTCTTGGATGCCAGCTGAAGTGGGTGTGGTTAAGGATGCCTTTCTGATAGGAGAGGCTACTAGACAGCTGCATTTTAAAGAGGAAAAAACTGAACAGGGCAAGAGATAAGAGGATAGACTGAAGTGGTCAAGTTGGGACTATAATGATTATACCATGTTTAATTTCTTTCTAGTTTTTTTTTTCCTTCTGGATTTGCTTTTGCACAATAAGAACACATGGTTTTGATTTGGACAGAGGGGGCGTGGGAGAAAGTATCTGACAAGAATTCTTTCCTTCAGTGCCTTAAGCAGAAGAATGGCCTAGTTTCCAAGCCTTATGGGTTCAAGAGTACAGCTGTATCTCTCTTATCCACAGGAGATGTGCTTGAGCAGCAAACTGAGGAATGCCTGTGTTTTTTCCTTACAAGTTTATTTTCCTTGATCATAAATACACCATTAGGTTGCGTGTTTGTTTGAATGGCAAGAACAGACTATGTTCTCCTAATCTTATTTTGAAGGTTTGCATTTTCTCTGTGAAAATTTTTTTTGTTGTTTTGCTTCACATCTGGAACAAGCTCCTACATTGTGTGGGGAAAACACACGTTAGCTAGAGCATCATGCACAGAGAGAGCAAGGTTCATTTTGTTATAAAGTACGTTACCCATTTTGAAGTGAACCTTCTGTGTGGATCAGAGAGAGTAATGGGACAGGTGATGTGGATGTTTAGTTTCATTTCCCTTATGTAAAGAGAAATATTTTGGTACAAAGGAGAGACAATCTAGCTTCATGCTTCAGTGTTCTTTCTAGGCATCATGAAAGAGTATCCAGGGCTAAGGTTCAGAAAGAGTTAGTGCAGTTTGCTTGTAGTACTTGTTTCATTTCATGCTAAATGGGGATTTTGAGGTTCATAGGTAAACATAGATTGTTTGTGGTTGGCGTTGTGAAAACTGTACTTCCATGATCAGTGGAGTTAAACACTGAACTAGAACAAGGAGATTATGTTCTAGGGAGACTTGATATCAGTGGGGTCTTTGCTGTCACATTTTTCTAATCATGGACTTACTGTTTATATTCAGACAAATTAAATAAAATCTTTTAAATCTACACTTGCATATCATCAGTAAAGGCATGGGTTTTTTCTCCATAGCACCCAATTGTATTGGGTGTATTTATTGTATTTATAAATTAATGTTTCTACTATAAATGTGTAAAGTTTTTAGCATCAGAATTGCTGTTGGTTAGCAGAGGAAGCTCCTGCTAACTTCTAATTGATATCAATAGTTTAAACACATAAAAAGGAATAATTTCATTTTTCTTTCAAGTGTAGATACAGTGATTTCTGTGAAATTATGTTCTTGATCAGTGATTTGTATTTGTGCTTGCAGAGCTTTTTTCTTGTTCTCAGAATTTAGTATAGACCTGGCTTTAATATTTTACTGATTCTTGAGAGAACTTAAAACAGTTTTCCAGTAGAGCAGATACATTCAGAAACTACCCTGTTAAAAGGAGATATGATTTAACTATTAGTATGGAGCTATACATCTGTGGTGCAGCTAAAACCCTAAGACAGGTTTCTTACAGGTTGGCCTACTCACAACTTGAGAGTTTGAGCAAACTTTTCATATGTTGCAATATTGGAGAGAAAGCACTTCTGTTTAGATCTTCCTTTTATTAGCTTTAGCCTTTATTTTAAAATACACATTAACACACTGCTGTCCTCCAGGTTAAACCTACTACTTGTAAACTGTTGCAGACAGTGACAAGTTTCAAACTTAACTTATTTATGTCGTGCTCATGATGCCATCTCTTTTGTTGTTGTTGTTGTTGTAAACAGAATGCTTGCTTTTTGTGGTTGGATTTATTGGGTTTTTTTAATCTTTCTGGGATTTCTGAATGGCCAAAAAAATTTTTGTTTTGGGACTTCACAATTTTTTCTGGGTCTTGATTCTTGAATGTTTACTCTGCTCTAGATAGTGGCAAATTAAGAAGAAATGTTCTCCACAGCTGAGTGTTTGTGAAGACAACCATGAAAACAGGAAATTTTCACCAAAACATTCACATTGTTCAGTGTAATGAATATAATGTAACTCAGTCTGAGTTTTAATAAGAAGCTCTTTCTCCACATCAACTACCAAGCCTGTTTAATTGTTAGTATTTCTCTACTTCTTTCACATTCTAAATTAGGGTTGTTTTTTTTTATGTTTTCTGGGCTCAGTGCTAAACTGAGCTTTAAATTAGGCCAGTTGTATTTCATGTAAGAATGAATCATCTTTGTTTTTCTGTGAATAACTAAGCAAAGTAGCAAAATCAAAAGATTGCTGGGATCTCAAGGTCAGTCTAAGACTTCATAACTATATGTGATGATGCAGCTTAGATAGTTTTGGTGAGCATCCTTGTGAATCTAAGGTTAAAAATTCCAAGAGGTTAAGATGGCCCTTGTTTTTAAGATGTGTTTCCCTGTGACTGTTTCAACTTTTGTTTCCTAAGTAGTCACCAAACATGCTGTAGCTATCATGATAAAATAGTTGAAGGCAAAAGCATTAGAAAGTACTGTTGTATGTGCTTATCATAATCCTGCTTCTTTTTGACCTGAGATGGCAACTGAAAAAAAAAGTTCAGTTGATTGCTTGTGGTGGGAGTTTTTTGGTTGGTTTGTTATTTTGGTGGTGGCATTTTTTTCCCCTAAAATAAGCATTTTTTTCATGGATTTCTTTTTGTATGCTTTCAAAGAAAGCAGCAACTTATGCTGAAAGACATATGTTCACAGTTCTAGTAAGGTGCCTGCACAGTTAAATTCAACTGGGCTACAATTAACCTTTAAAGCAGTGAACTGGACATTCATGGAGCAGTTCCACAGCTTAGTCTGTAATGATTGATCAATAGAGTGTATTTATGTGAAACCCAAAAGCACAGGTTTATTGGGCATCTCTGTAGAATGAAAGATCATTGTTATTATAAAATTCTCCATCTTATTGGGACAGCGGATGGACAGAAATTCACATTGCTTAAATCACTGTGAAAATTAGGCTCTCATTTGCTGGAATTAATGTGTTTGTGAGTTTTCAATTTCTCCTGTTTTGCTGTTTGTTGTATATGGATTCAGAAAAAAGTAATTTTCCTTCTTTTATCTTGCTGTTCCTATGCTTGTAGGACACCTTGGGTGTAGGCTGTGAGTGTCAAAATGAGAAGTGGTCTGCACTCCACTTGTTTGGTTAGTGTGAGTATGCCTTACAATGAAGATGACTTTTGTAAAGGGTCCTGCAGAGTTGTTCAAGATCTAAGTGCTCCATACCAATGACTCCTGTCCCTTTGTGTGCAAACTATTTCAAGTTGGCAATGTTTCATAAAGATGTAAGATTCTTATAGAAACCTACATTCAAAATACAGCACTACAATGTGCATTGAAGAAAAGGGTTATTTTTCTCCATACTTGCATTGTTCAAAAGCCTGACAATACAGCAGAAAGAGAACTCTTGATTATAGTTAGTTTTAGCCAGAATAATTGTTTCATTTCCAAGATGTATATCAAATTTAAAAACTTATCAACTGCCCACACAGTATGTGTGTTCATAGGTGTAATGATTTCTAAGGTGAGGATTGTTGTACATACTGGAGTTATACTGAGGTCAGAATGAAATATGTTCATGACTTCAGATCACCCTCTGCCTTGTTTATCATGACCCTGGTGATGTGCTGGTAATAAGCAGAATAATAATCCTGGTTTATGTTTAAACAGAATGTTAATCAGAGTAGAGAATGATGTTCAAACTTAATATATATTTTAATTGATATAACATAAGGAGCTTTGTCCAGCTGTGTTGCAGAAGTATATTTTAAATATACACAGCTGTGATACGGGTAGTGTGAAAGCAAGACAGAACTTTACTTCACCTCTGATGAAAGCACTTGTGTAGTACATCGATGTTCATGTAGCTGAACATACAGAGTTTCTGGATAGCCCATGGCAGTCTTTTGCAAGAGCAGATAGTGATAATAATACTGGTGACAAAGTCTAATTATCTCTATATTATAAAGTAATAGTAGTGCATGATAACTTCTAAAATCTCAAGCAGAGACAGAATTAGGCAGGATTGTTAGAGAGAAGTGATGTCTTTCATTAGACAGATGTGGTTGAAGAAAACAGATTAGATTTGGATAGATTAGGCTGTAGCAGGGCTTGCTATAAGGGCTTTTGCCCAGGGCAAGCCTTGTGGTAAAACCTGTGGTGCCTCTGCTCTGCTTCTGTAGGAGGGCCCACGCCTTACTCATGATGCTGTAAAACGCATACCTTCTTATAAGCGGAGGCTCAGCCTTAGTCACTGTGGTAGAGTGCTATTTTCAGATCTCCTGGAAGCTTTCCTCCTGGCTTCCTCCTTTCCCCACTGTTGGTTTTTATCTTTTTCATCTTAACCCGAAAATATTCAAGAAGCAATTAACAGAGAAATAAAGTAAATCATCTTTTACTTATCTCCAAGCATCCCCTGCTTTTCTTTTCTTTTTTTTTTTTTTCAAAGGGGAAAACACCATGTATTTGTAATCTTCACGTTAAAAGTTATTACAGAGGTAATTTCTCTTATTTAGTCCCTCAAATATTTGCTTGGTTTCATTCTAAACCTGGTGCTAGTCTATAACAGCAGCTTTATTCATACACATTTCAGCAACATCCATCTTTCCAAGTTTCCAATTTCCTATGTTGATTAATTTGCTGGCCATTTAAAACCTGCAGTTTGCTATATATCACATTCTTGCTTCCCCTGCCTTGTTTTCTCCCCCATTTTGCTTACTAACATGCTTTTGTGCTTGAACTTGGCGTACTCATTGCCAGCTTCCTTATGCTTCTCACTCTTTCTGGGACATTTTCCAGTTTTGCTCATTTAATGACATAAGCGAACTCAATACAAAGCTTTACAAAAGCTCTGTAGTTGTAGCTCCTGTTTATCCTTCAAGTAATAATGTTCTGTATGAATCCCAAGGAGCATTTTAATATGGGAATCATCTGAATTGTAAAGTTAAAGGGAGTGAAGGAATACTTTGCTGTGGGTTGGTTGGGAGCACTTTTCTGTTTGGGGGGCTCTTTTTTGAGGTATTAGCGAAAAGGATGTTGCAACCTGAAGTACTAATTAGTTAGACTGTGTTTTCCTAGCTCCACATTCCCTTCCCTCCACCCTAGTAGAGTTACTGTGTTTTCTTCTCTCAGATAACATCAGAGAGTAATCAGAGCTTTATAGTAATTACTTAGGAAGGACGTACAATTTTTTAATGTTCTTTTAGACATCTTCTTCATGCATTCAGATACACGAAGATTTTAATGGGTGAGAATTACCAAGCTGGAGAAGTGGAGTGTAGGATGTACTGCAGTACATGTAGCAGAAGTGTAAATTACTTACTTGTGCTAAACAGTAAATATCTGAAATTCCTTTTGAGAGTGCATGCTTGGCTTCAGTGGTATATAAGTATCTTTCTATTTCTTAGATGTTTCTGTCATTGCTTAAAATAAACAGAGACATAGCTCAGAAATTCAGAGAATCTTGTGTTAAGAAAAGTCTTATTTTTGCCGTGAAAATTACCTTAGCCTGTGAAATGCTACATTGAGCTCTTACAGAGGATATGGTTGTTTTCCACAAATGGATTACATGTGTAATGTATTTACTCATATCTCTATTCCAGATAATATTATTGATTCAAGGTAATATAATTCTTTAAAGCATTTGGGTTTTTATTTAGTAATTTTTTTCCCAACAGTAATCAGATTTTCTTCCCTTTGCCATTATTACAGTAAGAACAACCTACTGGTGGTTTAAAAAAAACCAACCAAAAAAACCAAACCAAAACAGGAATATACCTTTACTTACTGAAAGACTAAAATAATATTTTTCCCTTGAGATCAGACTCCAGAAGGAATAGCAATTTTAGTCATTCAATACAATGAAATGTATGCAGAAAATACTATACTGTCCTGAGTAGTCTTTAACAGGCATACCTATGTATAATATCTTTCAAATTTATTTTTCTAAATTTGATCTTAAACAAGAATGGCTATTCTTTAGAGTTCTTTCTTCCCACAATGGGCATAAAATGCACATGAACAAAGAAAATTTGTTAAAGCACTTCACAATGAAACACTTGCTCCATCTACTGCATAGCCCAGAGAAATCTTATCCACATAAATTTGGTATGAGCTATGAGGGTTGAGCTAATATAGGTGCTGGAATTAGTCAATAGAAGACATAATTACTATTAGAGAATGTATGCCTACAGCAGTGTTCTTAGGCTAAAGGAAATCTAATCCCTTAGCCTGTGCCAAGTAGACTGATAAAACTAAAACTGTATTTAAAGGTCCTTTTTAAGAAAGCTATTTTTGCTTATCCAATGATTGCACAGGTATAGTGCTCATATAAAAATCAAGTTTAATGTTTTCTAAATACCACAAGATAACATTGATTATTATTACTGCTGCTGCTGTTATTATTACTTTTTGTGTCACTTTTTATTGTAAAACTTTGTATTTTGGTATTGTGTACAAGCTTTTTCACCGTTACTCATTAAATCTATTTCTTAGTGGTGTGTAATATTATGTTTCAATAGAATTATTTTTCAAAGCCTTCTACATAACATAGAAGAGACAAACTGGACTCCTATATCTATCAGTTTGTTTACTTTACCTTCACATAATGATTACTAACCTGAAGAAGTTGAATTAAATATAACAATTGGCTATTAGACTAGAGTTATGATAAAGTGAAATGTTAATGGTGCACGAGCCATTTTCCTAATATTATCTTGATTTAATTGAAGAGATTTCTAGGACTAGCTCAACAAGTGACAAACGAAAAAAAGAAAAAAAAAACAAGCTGGGGGAGTCAGGTGTATTGGCAGGTAGCATTTATATATATTTGAATTAAGTATACCTCCAGATAATTTTTGAGAGAGGGTAAGAAGCTGTGCCTGATATCAGGTCAGCCCTTGGGTCATAGGCAGGCAGTAGAAAATTAACAGATTCTTTGTTAATTGCTTGGTGAAATGAGAAAGATAATGCAGTAGCTCTCATCCTCTTGAGACTGGAAACATTCTAGTTAGTTTGGTAAATTAAGAGAAAAAATTCCAAGTGAGCCAGTGAGGATTCAGGGATTGCAATGTTGCATAGAAGATAGGTGAGCGTCTCTCCTACAGTGCTGTGGCTTTTCTTATCTTTTAAGAGACAAGGACCCTTTTAGGACTGTTGTCAGGTTAATGGTGGAAGAGAGAACCAAACACTGCTGATGGCTAATCATAAGACTTGAAGTAATTCAGTGATGTCTGTTTGAAATCTGCATAAGGATGACTTTCCTTGGAGGTTTTGGAGACAGATTCCCAGTTTTTGGTAGGGAGATTGGTAGTTCCTGTCACTTGGTGGCATTACTCTCAGATTCCCATGACTTCTCGGCTTCTATAAATTTCCCTTCTTTGAGACTGAATCAAGTTAATTCCTGTTCTAATATGAGACAGCATCTGATTAAGTAAAGCCACTTCAGCTGGGAGTTTCTCCAGGCATGTTTGCCTAATGTTACTCAAACTCATGACAGAACCAAGAGTTGTCCCTGCTAGTAGTGCGCTGGAGGCCACCATTGCTGCTGCTGGTTATTTGCTGTATCTCAGCATCTAGATAAAGAAGTCTGGAAATATCTAATTTTGACAGCCTGCAGGCTGGGCTACTGTGTAAGGCTGTAGCTGAGGATCTGGGATTCCTTACCCAGAGATTGTCTCGAGAGGACTCGAGAGAAAGTTGTGTCTTTCTTCTTACTTTTGGATTGGCTGCTAATTTTAAAGACTATTCATTTTGAATATGTACTAGATTCTAGTCTCTAATCATAGAATATTTGTCTTGTCCTTGTAAGTTTTATCTACATATATATATACACACACACATTAATCCTTCCACGTTTTCTTGCTATTTAATTTTAATGGGCTGGGTAAATCCAGCCTCTGTTTATAATTTTTTTTTTATTCTGTGTTTTATATTTTTTTCACTTCCTTTGACTTCTGTAATACAGACTATTTAATTTATTATATTTATTCTTGTCCTTGGCTTTTGCATCTCAGTTATACTCACACATGATTTCTGTTTATGGTTTAAATTTAGTACACTGACATATATCTAATACCTATATGTGATATTGTCAGTCTTTGCTACCTACTGTATTACGGTATCAGCCAGTGTAAAACATCTGAAGAAGTGTATTATTTTTTTGTAGCTGTAATACATACTTTGCAAAATCTTTTAGGAATATTGCTGCTGTTTATTTTTTACCATTTTTCAATTTAGCTTCCTAGTTACATATATTTCTAAAGTGCTAAATTACAGTAGTTTGTGATAATAAATAATTGAAGCTCAGAGGTTAAAACAGGTGGTTGCACAAGTTTAGAAATAAGGGGCTCCACAGAGATTGTAGTCTGAGCTCTGTGTAAAGTGCACTCTAATCATAAGATGGGAGCTGGTCCAAGGGCCAGACAGTGTTTGGACAGCTTAAAGTTAAGCATAAATCTGTGCAAGGTTGCTAATATATTTTCTAAGTTGCAGTGTGAGGCAGCGTTATCCACATAAAGGTGAAATAGTTACTCCAGCCCAACTGAAGAGGTTGTATTTGATCTGTTAATTAATGCTTACATGAAACACAAGGTAGAAAACACTCAGCAGAACACAGTCTTTGTTCTGCTCTGTTTTGTTTGAGTTCACCGTGTCCCACTGTACCAGTTGGCTTGGATATGTCTTCATAATCTTGCTCTGTATGTAAAGCATACTTGGTCTTCTGCAAGCGTAAACTATGTTTAGTGATGTCCTTATAACTATCTGCAGCTTCTACCATCTGCTAAACTGTTCTCAGTAGGCAAAATCATGGTAACTGATTGCTACTTGAGTGCAGGCTCATTGGTAGGCATGTCCTATGCCATCTAAGGTGCTTCCTCCTCTTAGGAAGGTGTCTATTTCTCCTGTGCCAAAATGTGCGTTACTCCTCAAAGTTAACCTTTATATCAATGCTTATTCAAAAAAAAAGAAAAAGTCTGCAAAGTACTGGGTCTGATCGTATCCTAGCTTGACTATCAAAACTGCATCTCCTTGGCAGATGAGGTCCAGCAGGCACTTCACACTTCAGTCTGCTGAGGCAAGACTTGTTAATGACATCAGAAGTCCTTGTTGCGGAGAGGTGGACCAGCGCATATTAGTAAGCCTTGAAGTTGGAGAAACTAAGCTAGTATGCTCTAGTGCAAGAGACCATGAAAGTTATCTCCAGCTCAGGAAGGATTCCCTGCCCTTCTCCTGAAGGCTGCAACTCCTGTAGAAGGGCATGAGATAGGCCTTGTTAAACTGCTGTAGGTCCATGTTTTTTGGGTTTTTTCCCTCTTCTGGTTGGACAGCAAGTTAATTTTGAGAATTACTTTGTTACATTTATTTTTTATGTACTGTGTTGTATGAAGGGAAATATTAAGATAAATCTCTGTACCCTTTAGATTAGACTTCCAAGATCCCTAGAAGGAATATACCAAGAAAATATTGGAAAATCCTTCTGAACATTGGGTTAACTGCATTTGAAACTCAGCTTAACATGACCCTCAAACATTACAGAGTCCTGCACTGGCCTAAACAGTTTCTTTTCTAGGACATGTGGGCATCAATTGGTATGTATTGCTATCAGGTTGGATATTTTAATTGGTCATCTCATCACTTTTTAGAAGCTGGCTTTACTTCAGGAATTTATTAAGACCTTGAGGTAAAACAGTTTTCAAAATGAGATGGTGATCTGTCTTGATGAATTTATCATTGGATCCATTGGATGAATCCAGTAATGGGGATTTAAAGCCTTCAGAACTGCTGTCCAGCTTGCTAAAAGAGTGATGTAACTTTCTCTTTCGTGTAGCAGAGACTTTAGGGGTGCCTTGCCCATGCATGTCACCCCTGCATGGGAGCTTCCTCTGCTTGCATAGTGTGCTCTTCTGTCTCACACATCCAGTGCAGGAAAGCAACATGAACAAGCAAGTCTATTTACTTATTTGTGGGATTGTTTTGGGGTTTGTTTTATTGTTGTGTTTGGGGTTTTTTTCCCCCAGTTCTTTTGTGTTTTTACTTTGTTGTGGAATGGGAATAAGTATCCCTGAGCTAAAGTTTCACTACTGGTGTCAATTTGCCTCTGGATTATCAGGAAAAGTGGTGTGATCAATTTTCTTTTCCATGTTGTTCCTGTCCTGATAGTGTGGTTCCACAAGAGCTTAACATAGAGCCGATGTGATGCTGACTACCCAGTGCTAAGTGTTCCCCTTCCTCCTTAGGTCTGGGCTGCTGCTTGGGGAACTGTCTGGGGGGTCCGTGTGCTCAGGGAGCTGGAGGTTACTCTGGCAGAGAGTTGCCAGGATTTGTCTGGCTTGGCTGCCTGTGCTGGCTGCCTGTCCTGCTGCCCCACTGATGATGGGGGTGTAAGCAGGTGCAGACGTGTGAGCAGTGATGGGTTGGCTTCAGAAGCCATTATGCCACAAGGGGACTTATCCAGAGTTGCTTTAGGTATGCAATGGATGAGGAAAAAAAATTCCCATTTTTATAACCTTTGTGAGAAGGAATGATTTGAGATTCAGAGCCTGGTCCCGATTAGCTGCATGTATACTTTGCTTCTGTAAAGAAAACTCAGCTGGCCCAGAAGAGTGGTTGCTTGATTGTGAGCGTCAGACACACTTAACACTCTAATCTGGTTCCTCTTTTGTGAGTAAACGTTGCCTTCTGCTGCTGTTTTCCGCATAGGGAGGCAAGCCTCAGGCTTTCTGATTGTAGTCTCCAGACTCTAAAAACAGCCCATCTCCCAGTTTTGAAGTTTGATATTAAACCATTTTCCACTTCTTGTACCCCTGAAAATGTCTGAGAAGCTCCATGTGCTTGACATGATCCTGAACCATAAGTCATTTCATGTCTCTTCTGTCTCTCATTAGGCCAGTTGAAAAATGACCTGGCTGCATTGTTTATAAGTGCAATAAAAACCCTTGCCAGTTTCCTTTGCCAGAAGTTTCGCTTTATGGGTGTGTTCCTGTTCTTGTTTAGTTGGTTCAATTAATGATCAACATTAGCATGTAGTTTTCTATTTCACTGAGGGGTTTTGAGCAAACTGTGGGTGCTGTGGTATTTGGAATCAGTAGTGCCCTGTAGCTGCCTGCATCTCTGGATGCTGGCAGGATGTCCTGGGTGAGCTGGGGGTGCTCACTGGGAACTCTGTGTTGGCAGGTTTGAAGATCCTATGTAATAAGTCAAAAAAGTCTGTTGAGGTTAAACTGATCACCTCCTGAGCAAAGAGCAATGGCTGGCAAGAAAAGTGGAAAGAACTCTGTCTTTGAAAGACTATGTTTAAATGTGTCCAGAAGTCTTTCTCCTTCATTCCCCCTTTCCTTCAGAAAAATAGGTTTATGTTAGGTTTCATGAGTGAGGAGCGTAAGCAATTTCATTTTGGCAAGATAGGAAATGTTTTACTTTTTTGCTTTGTAGGGCTGACTGTAGCTTCTAGTATTGTACCAAATGACAAATAAAAATGAGTAAACAAGAGGATTTTAGGGCAGACTTTCTTTTTTCTCCCTCCCCTTGGCTCCACCTGTGGTTTACTGCAGCAGCTTTTAGCTGGCTTGTCTCAGTTTTCACTGGGGCTACAGGCAGGGTTCAGTTTTGTTGTAGCAATTAATGGAGATGATATGGGCTGACTGTCCTGAATTAGCCTGGAAAATCTTGTTTGTGTGTTTGCGATGAGTCAGGAAGGAAAGTGCCAGGTTGAAATAACTCTGCCAATTCTGAGTGAAATGGAACAAAGGCAGGAAGGTCCTGTTCTGCAGCACCTGCACGCCTGGCCGGGCTGAGGGCTTCGGGCCCAGGGAGAGGAGGAAGCGTGTTAGATGAGTTCAGGTTACAAGACCTGATTTAATGCTGTGAAGATATTTGTTTTCCTGAAATGTTTCGACTGACATCTTAGGGATGGGCCAGCATGTTTTTCGTTTATCCTTTAAATAAAAAAAATCTGTGATTCCACATGGTAATGAACTCCACCCTTCCATATGACATTAGTGCTGTGTTTGAAAAGAAAAAAAAAAGGGAGCGAGATTAATATAACATGCACAGGATTAATAGAGGTTGGTGTCACCATATGAAAATTAGAAGTATTCTAAGAATCCTTGTGTATGAAGTTCTGAAACTCTTAGTAGCTGTGTCTGGTGCTGCACTGGTAGATGGGCTGTTTTCTATTCTAAATTGCTTCAAGTGTGGAGCTGTAAACATTGCATCCTACATCATGAGTGTAGCTTCTGAGTAGAAAATAAATTCTGTCTTGAAAAGTGCAAACTTATTTCTGTCTCACATATCCTGATCTATGTTGAGCACTTAAAAGAGAAACAAAAACGCCCACAAATAAAACAAAAAAATCCACCAAAACTTCTAAGTGGCTTAGATTCCATATTAACAAGCACAGAATAAGATTTTCCTCAATGTTCAGCATAAGTTTAACTTTGACCAGTTAAACTGCTTTTAGAAAGGGAACTTTGTTGGCATTAAGGGGTTGTATTTCACCTTGCAATAGAAATGTTTTACTATTAGCTTTGAAGTTTTTTATGAAATACAGACTATTACTACTGGGAAGAAAAAGGAAGAGATGCAAAATATACTAATAAGGGGGAAGATAATTTGTTCAGTATCCCTCTTAATACTGTATATTGAACTTTTAGTACTGTATATTGCCTATAGATTGGATTTCTTTAGAAAGTTTTATAAAATGCTTTTCAGAGTTGCAACATCTTTTAATGAAATGTTTGCATATGCTTAACTGAGGTCAGCTTTATTGAAAATCCTCATATCTTATGACTGATACCTTCAAGCTCTTTCAAAAGTTCATGCCTGGAATTTCTATATATTACATAAATCTGATCTAAACAGAAGAATCACATGCATGTATTTGATTATTGTCATCATACTCTTCTGGAAAGCATGCATAAGCAGGCTCAGGGTAGGGGTACATGTTAAATCTTGTCACAATTTTGTCTGATTCTCTTCTGTCTCTGCCATACATTGACCTTGGTATCTGATTTAAAGTCTGTATATGCTTCTTTCCTCACTCTGTGTGTTTGTTGCTTGAGTGTTTCTGAGCTTACCTCTGCATGTAATCTTCTAATTCAATGGAGGAGGTTGATTGCTTTTTGTTTTGGTTTTTGGGGTGTTTTTTTTAAGTACCAAAGTTTCCATCATGCATTCTCAATCCAGTGTTCATAATTTAATTGCTGGTAAGAAATTATGAAAAAATCATGTGTGCATACATTCAGTCTCTTTAATTGCCCTTTCAAGCGCTTCTTCGCATATCTGAGAGGAAAAATTAGTGCTCTCTTAATGTTTTGAATTGGACCAGGGGTGCTTTAGTAATTGTAGTATGATTTGATGGGTATATGTGGCAAGAGTAAGCTGTGGTTTTGTGCAGATGTGAGGTTTACCTGGAGGAGCAATCTCCTTTTTCTGATGCAAGCTGAGGGACCAGGTACTATATGATCTTGAGCAGGTGTACCATGCATCATACCTGTATGCCTGGACCTATGGATGCTCTTCATATGTACACAGAACAGTCCAGTCTGAATGTCTCTGTTGGTTTCTACATTGAGGTTTACCAAGAGCTTTCAAAATTTACTCTTCCAGTTTAGTTATTTCAGCAAAAGGCTTGCTTGAGGTAGCTTGCTAGAAGCCCCTAGGTCCTAAAGGAATAGTTGCAGACAGCAAGCAGTTCAAGCATGAAAACAGCTGGACATCCAGGACATGAATTCGCCCCTCTCTCCCCTTTCCTTTCCCTATATTGTAAAAGCTGTTGCAGATCAGAGCAATTTAGATGATGGTATTCTCAATCCTTCAGACTCCCTCTGCCTGGGCTAGTTATTTTGAAAAATATTTGCATATTTGCAAAGTATGACAGCTGTTACAAATGCTCATGTATAGGGCATATACTTCAAAACATTAGGAGTTATGAATATAAAGACTGGCTGCAAGATGCTTAAATCCAGAACATGATATACTATTGAGAGAGGAAATATGAGGCTAGTGCCTTTTCTAGCACTGTGTGTGCATACTTTGCTTCCATGGGCTGACTACCAAGGAATTTGCCTTGTGATAGTTCAAGATGGGGAAAATTCAGGACTAAGAGGTTTGTTTAATCAAGTGGTGTATTTGTAGGCAAATTTGGGGTGTGGAATTACCCTGTTAACTCTGGAGGACTATAGATGTTTTCAATGTTGTTTGATTGAGAAAGACTGTGTGGATTGGTGGCTGGAATGGTTTGGGGGAATTCTTAAAACTAAGTTCTAAGAGCATTTAATGTAAATTTAATTACAGTGTATAATCCATGAGAATACTATTCCAGTGGCTAGTATGTAAAGTAGTGGAGCCCACACTTTGTACCTACTTGGTAGGGTTAGTTCTTCTGCACTTTCTCAAAGATAATGTGTCTGGCCATTGGGTCATCTTGCTTTGGCCCGTTAGCTTGGGTAAACAAAGAAAATGATAGCTTTGAGTCTTGGGGAAGCAATGGTCAGGTTAACTCTCTGGTGTTGTTAGTGCCATTGGTAATAACTCTGATGGAACATGTCAGAAACAAACCTAATTGGGAGCAACAAGTATTAACCGAGCTCTCTTCAGTCACAATTTAAAACTGAATGCTTTAAGCACTTTTTTGAGATTTCTGAAAACATGGTGGATTTTGTTTTGCATGATTTTTTCTTATTTTTAAATACTTGATTAGTGTGCAAAATACCTGTCTGCTCTAATAAGCTGTTTCAGCTTTAAAATTTTGTTACCCTGCTGCACCTTGTTGTTTTTTTAAAGTGCATTTTATTTTAAGCAACATCTAACTTTGTGTTTATTTCTAGACACATTATTTTGCACTGACATAAACTGGATGTATTGAGTCATGTTTATGATGTACTAGTAAGACAGTGTTTCCCACCACATTATACATATATTAAGATATATTATCAGGGTATCTAGAGAAATAACAGAATCCCTAATTAAAATCCTGTGTGGGAAATGCAAGTTGTTAGCTAGAATTGCATTTAGATGGCAGTGAACTTGAAGAAGTGTTGGTTTTTACAATCCCCTTGATTCCAGAACCGT
This sequence comes from Campylorhamphus procurvoides, assembly GCA_013396655.1. Classification (NCBI taxonomy): domain Eukaryota; kingdom Metazoa; phylum Chordata; class Aves; order Passeriformes; family Dendrocolaptidae; genus Campylorhamphus; species Campylorhamphus procurvoides. The sequence goes on along the minus strand of WBMV01001341.1, from coordinate 414,344 downwards.
GAAAAATTTCTCAGAATTTAGAGATTGTTCTACTAAAGTGACATTTTAAATAGCCACATAGTAGCTGATGCATAATGAATGAATGTATTGTAATGGACCAGAGGAATCTTAAAACTATGTAGCCTGTCTTCTTGACAATGTGGATGTTGCATGCTTCTGTGAAATTCAGCTTTAGTATTGTTTGGAAATAGTCTGAGATACTGTTATTTGATCTTGATTTTTTTTCCCCAACTTCTTAATCTTTTGTTTTCAGTTTTATTTAATGCTAATTTCTAAAGGTGATGAGTTTCTACTTTAAATTTCTCTGTACTTTCCAACAATAGCAAGCTGTTGATGTGCAAAAGAGAGGTCTTTTACAAGACTTAAGAAAAATTTGAATTTCATTCAGTGTTGTTCAAATTCAGAAATTGTATATATTTATTTATATGTGGCTCACAAACTAGGAAACTTGACCTTCTTTATGCATGATTTCTGTCATCCTTGGGCATAGCTGGAGAGAATGGTTGACTCTGAAGATAATCTGCTTAAGAGGGAAAGAGGGAATAATTAGAAACCATCCAGAGTGGCTTGTTTTTGCTGACCAAAATCCAGAATCATCATGACCATGAACCTTGTTACCTTTTTCTTGTCTTCAGATTTGGTACTGTATTATATTGTCATTATGATTAAATTATGCTATCACTGTTAAATCTGCATTAGAATGACCTGTCCCGTGAAGCCATCTTATTCTTTGTCCATGGCATTTGTTTAACTTGCCTATCCAACAATTTATCTAAGAGATCCCTTTAACTATCTATTGAGAGTAGGCTAATCCTGCGAAGCATATGAATTTGGCAGCTCATATGAGGGTTGCTAATGCTTCTGGTAGGCATTGTGTTTCTTGTAGTGAAGATATAATTCCATGCATAAGCAGGCTCAAAGACTTCTAAAACTTGCTTGTATAGCACAGTGCTGTAGTTTCAGATAGGGTTCTAGGTGCAGCTAAAATAGTCACTATTAGCACCATACAGATACTGATCTTGCAGGATGTATTTTTAGGGGAGATTTTTATTTGGGCTGTGGCTTATCATGTGTGGGACTAGTGTCTGATTTTGAAGGAATGTTTCAAGGCTTTCTTGCCTGGAGCTGTCCTTCTGATCTTCTCTTTCCAAGTCCACAGAAAATATTTTAATGATGTGCTTCTAAGGGGTAAATACCATTACTAGCATGTTATTTCATGGCTGAATAAATTTGTCTGATATAGAGAATCTAAACATCCCTGGCTTGCTTGGTTCTTCAGTAATCTGAAAAGCAGTTTAGCAGTGGGAGTACAGTAATGTTTTGCAGAGAGACTCAGGTAATGAAAAGACAAACAAAATTATATTTAGGGCCATTCTCCTGGCCACAGTGAATAATTAATAATGCTGGAGGTGATGTAAGCAGAGTTGTGCTGCATTTGTGAAGAACATTCTGGTTGTGGTATACTCCTTGTTTTTTTCCAGTTGTGTTGCAGCTGTTTGCTAGTATTCCCAATTCCACTAGTACTTATGTCCTGAAATAATCTCACTTGGTTCAGTGGGACCATCTGTAAACTTGAGTGTTTACAGGAGGGGATTGACTTCAGTCTATAATAAATGCACACTGAAGCTGGAAATACTGCTGTAAATTCTGTTTTGTATCCTAAAATAATCAATTCCATAAGGGGTGATGGGTGAGATCAGTATAGAAAAACGTTAGGTTGGGTATTGGGAGAAACAGTGAAACCTCTGGCTGCCTTCAGACTCTGCTTTCTACAGGGATCTGGGAACAGGTTCAGTTAGTGCTCCATACAAAGATATCCACTTTTTGATTGAAGCAATCTGTAATGGGAAGATATTAAGGCGTCTCTCTTGAGTTTTGTTGATGCTTTATGCCTATCTTGGGAATAAGCATGCCTTTCTGTTATAAAATCTAAAAACAGGTCTGGGAAGACACTGTTTCTACCTCTAGTATTTGCCAGCCTTAAAAATCTGTAACTTAAAAGATCAGAAGCTAAATTTTACCTGTTAAACGTTTGTGCCCATCTGCCACTGTTAGAAAGTGTTTGAAACACTGAAACACTTACCACTCCTTTGATATTTTTCATTACTTTGATTTCTCCTTGGAACATTTCCAAGCCCCATCTGTATCTTGCCCCTTATGTACTTGGAAGTCAGAGTACGGAAGCACTGCAGATTTCAGTGACTAATATCTAATGTGGGATGATGTGTTGGCATGCATTAAAAATAACTTCCTTTTAGCTCTTCAGACGTTTTGAGATTTAAAATATTCTATGAGGTATCATGGAGTTTTAAAGAATAGTTGTTTTTAAATAAAAATGAGGGTTGTTGCTCAAATGAGAACTTCTGGGACTTACAAAAAGATGCCAACATATTTGGGGGAGCAAAGTTCACTTGAAAAAAAAAATTTTTGTAATTTTATTTGAGTGAAGAAAGATAAAAAAGTAGTTAAACCTTGTTTCCAAATATACCAAAGTACAAGTATATTTTGTACTGTGTATTTTTAAAAGACTAAATTTGATTCTGGTTAGACAAGCAGCATAGTGCTATACTGTGTGTTTTGGCATATTTTAAAAAGATCTGTAATGGTTTGTTGATTACTGCCTAGGTGTCTCTAGTTTTACTTCTGGAGCTGGTAAAATCTTTCTGCAGACTTTCTTTCATGATGCATGCTCTGTCCAAAGACAGTGTGTTCCCCTTAGGCTGCTGTCCAAAGTGATCAGTTATATTGTAAAAGTAATTAAATTACTCTCCTCTACACCTTTTTATGCTTTTAGTCTATCCTGTTGCAACTGTCTAAAATCCAAGTAGCTAAATTCCCAACTATTTTATTTACCTTCCAGCATACCTCTGTGGATGGATACACGGAACCACACGTCCAGCCTATCAAGTCAAGTAGCAGACAAAACATCCCCCGATGTAGAAACTCTATTACATCTACCAATGAAGAGCATCCTCACATTGGAAATTATCGCTTACTGAAAACGATAGGAAAAGGAAATTTTGCCAAAGTGAAACTGGCAAGGCATGTGCTTACTGGAAGAGAGGTAAGCCTTTAAAAAAAAAAAAAACAAAACCTAAGGGTCTGTTTTATGTTCTTTGGCTATCTTTGTGACAAGTATTTCTTCTAGAGGCTGTTTCAGGACATAGAAGAAGTTAACTGAGATGCCTGAGTTTTCACCTAACCACCCACCCACTTTTTTAAAATGCAGCTTCTTGGTAAAGAGATCGAGAAATCTGTTGTGCATCAAGGAGGGGTATTTTGGGTCTTGGAGTGGGGTCTGCTCATCCCCAAGCATTTTCAAAACTGAAGAGAAATATATTGATAGGTAGATTGCATTGATGTGACTAATCTTTTGATAGATCCTATATTTGGAGGGCCTGGTTTTGCAGTGGACAAGGTAGCATTGTTCTGTCCAAACACTGACAGAAGTATAAAACTGATTCCTTAGTGGCAAAATTCTGACATCCTAATAGGTTAGACAATTTTCTGGATGAACTGTATAAAAGTAGATGTATATGCATGTCTTAGGGTGAATCCATGCTTTTACTCACAGAGGGGCAATATATTTTTGCTCAAATAATTTTCTGAGTTTAGTAATTCATGTGTTGTGTTTTTTTTAACCAAGGTTGCTGTGAAAATAATAGATAAAACCCAGCTAAACCCTACTAGTCTGCAAAAGGTAAGAATAGACCATAACATCTGAAATTCTGTAAAGAGATGAATTGTGATCATTTATTTACTTGACAAAAATATTTGATCCCTTTATCTTGTTTCTGTAGGTATGACTTTGGGAGAGGGTGGTATCCTACTGTTTTTGCTATAACATGCACATACAGTTTGTCTGAGGGCAGTCTGTGCTTCCTGTCTAAGCATTGCTATTTTACTCTTCTTTCCTCCTCTGTTTTGCTCTGTGCCAACAGTAAAATTTGTTTCTAGATAGGTGCACAAATAGTTTGTCTACATACTAAATCAAGATGTAATGCTGTAAAGGATGGTATTTTTCTTGGATTTTCCTTTAATGGAGTAATTGGTTTTTTGTGAACTTAGAGTACCAGTTTTTATTGCTTTAATGGGTTTCTCTACCTTTGTCTTTATATTCTTTCAATTTTAATAAAATGTTTGCTAAACTCAGGGGACCTGTGGCAATTACTTTTTGTATATAGAATGGAGGGAATGACTGAATATAATCAGAACAGTCTTGTGTTTTTCTGCCTGTAGATAGAAATTCAGAAGTCCTTCATAATCATTGTGATAATTGTTTTATCAGAACCCTCGGGCTTTTTGTTTGGTTTGGGTTTTTTTACTCTCTAACTCTTCATAGGTTTTGTGGCTGAAGGACAGGAATGTGGTATTGTTCTACTGGAGGATGCCCATTATAAAAACTTGGGATGTTTTTTGTTTATAAATACTAGACTGCTGCTGTCGGTAGCTGTAGAATGAGAGAAAGAGGCCAGAGCTTATTGCTGTTGTTTTACCTCTGACTGTCATTACATTTTTTTATTGTGTAACTTTGGTTATGAGGAGTTGTGAACAGCTTTGCTTTAATTTCTTTTTTCCCTTTATTTCATTTATACTTTGATTTATTTGCTTTAGTTTCTCTTTTGTAGTACTTTTGAGTGGGGGTTCTTCTGTATTTGTGGGTTTTTTTATTCAACTTGCTGTGCAGTCCATGCAAATGCTTTGCTGTTGTTAAGTCCTATATCCTATATTAAACAAATCTCTTTGCTAATATTTGAGCTAGCGAAGAGGGACCCACAGAGGCAGTACATGACAGAGCATATTATGGAAATCCTGTGCTGCTCATGTAGCTTGTTTCCTACCTAGCTTGGTGTTCATGCTTGGAGAGCTAGGTGAGTTTGTTTCATTGCTGAGCAATAACAGGGTAAAAAAAAAGTGTCAAAACTTTCTGGACAACTAAGCAAGAAAAACTTACTTCTGGGACAGTTGTTTTAATGATAAACAAGTTATATGTCACACAAAAATATTCAATGATAATTCAATAAATCATTCCAAGAACAAATAAAACTTTCATAATCTACAAAAGATCCTGTCACGCTGCACAAATAGTACACAGAATACTCATACAATAGGGCATTGCTGCTGTTATTTGTTTTTCTAGTGCAAAGCTGACAACAACAGAAACAGTATTAGGTACAGTTAGAAGGAGCTGATAGCAAAACTATGGATAGAAGTTTAAATTTAGTGATTTAACCACAATTTCTTTCTTCATTAGCTTCTAAAAGTATTTATCCCTTGCATCTTCTGCCTCTACTGGAAAGTGGGATCATTTGTTGATATAAAGTTTTCCTTTGCAAAATATTCATTATAACTTTCAGAAAAAATAATCTTTATTTTGGAGCTCTATGTCTTCAACTGCAACTCTTGAGTGACCAAATATTGATTCCTGAAAGCTTTTAAGTAAGCTGAAAAACAATTTTTGCACAGTCACTGAAGCAACTGTAAATAAGGAGTAAATAAGGGTGAGAGGGTGGTTCATTAGCATGCTTAGGACAACTTTCTTTAGTATTTTGCTAGGTCATTTGTGATTTGTAAATAAAACAACGGAAATTCTTGTTCTGTTCTAGGAAATCAGTCATCCTCATTTTTCTTTCTGCACTGAACTATTACGTAATGTTTGTGATTCTTTATGTACTGTTTGGTATCACTATGATGGGAATTTTTATAATTTTGTCATCAGTGTTATACTGTACATAGTCTGCTAGTAGTCAATTTTTTTTTTCAAGAGGTAATGTTGGGAATGGGAAGTGGTGATAGTAGTATTGTGTTAATAGGAACAGACACTTCTCTAATGAAAGTTTATAGAGGAACACTGGAGTATGTTACTGCCACAAAAATACCACTCCTGAGTTTGAAGCCATCTAAATTTGTATGGTTAAGAGGAAAGTCTCTAGAACTTCAAAGCTTGTAAATTATATGCAGTTCAGCAAAACTTCCAGGCCTTTAGTCACTATTGATTTTTATTAATCAAAAAAGACCAATTTTTCATGGTCTTAGGCACAGGATCATTCACAAAATCATCCCCTTTCCATTCACTGGATACTAAGTGCAAGTAGGTTTTGCCACAGTACTTGCTACTGACCTAATTAAGTGAAATGAGTCATCACAGCTTGGCATGCACCATTCTGTTTTGTAAACAGGAATATTTGAGCACATACTTCAGTTGCTGAAAGTGTCATGTAAACTGGGTCTGGAGTTAGTCACAGGTATAAAAGCAAATAGCATTTAGTTTCGTTTGTAGGTGCTCTCTGCAATGGTATTCACACCATGTACTATGAACAGGGTACTTCAGACATAGTTGTTTGAACTTGGGTTATCTCCGAACATTTGGAGGTTTAAGGTAACTGACCTTGTTAATTTTTAATTTTGCTTTCTTGTACATGCAATGTGATTGTCTTAAGGTACATTATGTTTCTCACTTCAGGACCTCTACCTCTTCAATTGGAAAATCAATGTTGAATTAAGGGCCCCACCTTTTTGTTTTGTATTTGGGTTTCATCATAACTTGAAGTTATATCAAAATAGCTGTTCTATTTTCTGCATGTCTGCTACATTGAAAGTGTTGTCTTGTACTGGCTTCATCAGGAATATTTCTGAAATAGCATTCCGTTGCTCTTCTGCAAACTGCTAGTGGAGCAGAAGGTGCTTTTTTTTTTCCCCTTAATAAGTTTAATTGGGAAATTATATTTCAGATTTTCCTCTTTTAGGAATCATCAAGCTTTTTATTCTTTAAACATATTTGAAGCCTTGAATGCTCTTTCTGTTGTTAAGAAAAGCAGAACAGAAGTAAAGTAGTAGTAGATTTGAAACAATTTCAATATGTTACCTATTGAAAGCGATGGGTTTTTTGCATCATCCCTTCCCTATAGTTTCCAAACTAGAGAAGCATTCAAGTACATCTTTCAAAGCAAGAAGAGCCTTGGTTAACTGAAGATTTTCAGTTTGATTGTAGTGACTTAAAATAGTAAATCTTAAACATAGGTGTCAATCTGGGAGCAACTAGAAGTGTTATCAATGATGTGACAGAAGATCTTTGTACTTTCTGCAGTCTGTGCCCTGAAAAATAAAGCTGGGAATGCAGGAATCATTTTTTTTAAAGTCTTGTGCCTTTTCCATAAGTACAAATGTAAGGAATTCAGTATAGTTCTGGCTATTCTTTTCTGTAAGTGAAGCCATTGAGGCTACAATCCCTTTGCAACAAGGAAATGCTTGTTCAAGACCTTTCATTTGATTGGTGGCACTTTTTAAGAATGAAGAGCAGTCCTATAAATGTGTGGTAAAGTGAAGAGATAGAAATCAGGGAGCACTTATACCTGCTGAGAAAGCTGTATACTGCTGTTCAAGAAAATACAGGTATGCAGGAATTCTGAAAATGCTATTTTATCAGTAAAATAGATGATAATCCTGCAGGTCACCTTGTCATGAAAGGAGAACCAATTATCCCCGTTATGTCCAGAGTTTTATGAATTTAACAGACTTGACTTCATAGGAAATATCTATAGTCTTTTTACCTAAATACCTCTATATGCAAAGAAAGAGATGTATCCTGGGTGTTGAGAGATGTAATGGCTATTTTTAAAGGTGTATATATTTGTAAATATATACTTTTTGATGTAATAAATGTTAATTACCAGAGGACATTTATCCCAAAGTATTGCTTCCTGGAATGCAGAGTTGCAATGTAAAATAATGTACTCTAATACTTGAATACAGTCAATTCTTTTATTCAAGTGTTATCCATTGTTCAGAGATTTTTCTAAATTGTTTCTCTCGTGAGAGAAAATTGGGGTGCACATTGGCATCTCCATAATTTTTATAAGTGTGTATTTATACTAGACCAAAGGACATCCTGAATATGTACCAGAACTTCAAAGAACAGTTAATTTGTCTAATTTCTGTTCCACTCCCCCTCTGCTGTTTTGAATATCTGTGTTGAAATAAGATTACCTGTTCATTCTCCTCATTCTGCATTTGAGGGACACTTAGACATCCAATTGGACCCTATGGGCCAGGAACTACACAAGGTGTATGTGATGTGGCTGTGTTTGTGGTCTCCACACAATGCTGCTTCATTTTTTCAGTTCTTTTAGCCTTTCAAACAATTTCTTTGGAAACAATTTTGGGTTGGAAGGTATCTGTCACACCAAGCAGCTTTAGTGAAGCTGCTTCACTTCATTATGTAGCAGTATTACAGAATGCCTAAGTTACATCTGCCTAATTTACAACATGACTCTTACTTGAGTTACTTCAGAAAAAGGTCTTGAAAATGTTGATTTACAGGTAAACACTGCTGGAAACTTGTCAAAATCTGATAACGACTGCAAAACACAAACTGAGAGGAATGTGGATCTCCCAGTGAAGAAGCCAACCTTGTGTACTGTAGTCTCAGTAGTGGGCAGGCTTTGGGGAGAGGAGATTTATAGGAGTACAGTAAAAAACCCACTTAGGGTTTTTTAATCTTTTTCTCAGAGCAAGCTGTTTAGTCAGCAGGTACGTACAGGTAGATTCTGAGTTCAGGCTATTTCAATTCTTAAGCTGCTGATTTCTCTATTTCCCTGCTCTCATGCGTTTATAGGGGGACTTACACCACAGGATGTATAATACAGGATGTTGTAAAAAAATTTATTCATGTTTGTAAATAAACCTAAGCCCATACTTTCAGTCTTCGTGATGTGTTCTATTCGGAACTGGACCAAGTAAATATTTCTTTCATAGACAAAGTATCCGCATCAGCCTAGAAGTCAGTAATGTTATGTCTTGAGGAAAATAGGCTTTGGTGTCTGCTTTCTAATAGGCTTTTCCTTTATGAAAACAAAAAATACATGTGGAACAATTTCATGTCACTGTAAAATCAATCTGAATCTTAAACCAGTTAGTAGACTTCTAAATTTTAAGAAGGTTGAATAGAATAATGCACTTTTATTTTGCAATTCCTGTGTTCTTTACTTGAAATATAAAATTATGAAATTTGAAGTTACTTTTTATAGAAGTCTCATATTTTAATCTTGCTTATGAAGGTATGTGTTTGTTGCTGAAACTTTTATCACCAGCATTAATAGAGTTAAGTTATGAAATATCTTTCCAATCTTTTGGCAGGAATTGCAGTTTTCCACATACCTGCTTAGAAACTCTTCTGCAGCTGTATTATTTATTGGTTAAAATTTGTTAGCTTCTGACCAGCTGATACTGATTTAGCTCAGAAATTTATTCTTGTGCAACAAATTCAAATACTTGGAAAAACAAGAAATGCGCAAAGAATGTCCTGGTGTGATGCTTTTTCTTGGCAGTAACTGACTTCGTGAGGAAACTAAGAGTATTTGTGAAGTATTGCAAACACACTGCATCCTGCTATTCATGTTTTCACAGAGAAATGCTTTCTGAAATTGTTTTAATGGCAGTTATAAGGCAAGTGCACAGTCATAAGCTTGAAATACTTAATTCAAATATAGAACTGTAATATTATTACTTAAGCTGTAGCAATAGTACTTTATCAAAAGCTGAATTTCAAGATGATCTGTAGTCTTAACTTGTAGAATAAATGCAGAATTTTAGAAACGTTATGACTAAGTTGCACAAATGGAGTGAAAAACCATTAGTGTTGTCTAAGTCAAAGAATTTTAATTTCTCTTAGCTTGTAGCTGCAGCCATCATAGAATAGACAGTAAAGTGCTACTCTTGAGGAGGTGTTTGGCCTCTGCCTTGCATCATGTTACCCTTTTGCAAGGGGTTGCATCTGAACAAATGGAGCTAATTTTGAAAATGGAGGGAGAGATGTCTCCAAGACATCAGACAAGCAAAACAGCAGCAACACGCTTCTGTGTTGAGCCAAGTTTCTCGGTGCTAAGATGTTTCCAAAATGTCTGAGTTGTGCTGAAGCCAGTGAGTGTTTCTTCCTTCATTTCAGCATCCTACTTTAGCCCAGTAAGGGACTAAGGAGTGTGCAGCACTGTAAGTAGACTTGATGATGGAGATACATTGTTCACTTGAAGTAAACCAGTACAATCTTATTGGTGTTGTAAGCCTCAAGTGTATAGCACCAAACTATGTGATCATTTTGTATTTCTTTCGTTTGCCGCCTTTCCTTTGAGCACCCAGGTTAGTCTTGCTGCAGCTTTAATTAATAACCCATAAATGGTAGAAATTTATGCTTAGGGCTTTAAGTTTGTAAGTTTGGCCAGTGATCTCTAGTTTTGTGACTCAGGATAATAAAACAGACTTGCAGCAATCATAAAACTCCAGGCCTTGCGGGAGAAAGAGGGGGCATCACTGCTTATGACCCAGTGTAAAATTTGATAGCTTCACTTCTGTGGAGCAGCAGGACGGGAGGATGTCAGGATTCCTGGTATCCAATTCCATTTGAATGTCTGTGTTCAACTTCTCTGTAGGACTGCACCTTCTATTTGCACCTGCAATTTTGTGTTGTATCCAGGGTAGTTGCCTAGCTTGCCATTCACCAAAGAAATGAGAGCAAAGAGAGAATGAAAACCTGTGTGAATAATCTATTTGTTTTGGTCAATGAAGGGCTATAAAACTTCGTGTGTCTGTTTGTACAAAGATTAAAAATTAATCTGGTTTTCCTATGTTGTGACTATTTTTATATAATGTGTAAGATGTAGATTGTTTTTTGGAGTTCACTGCATTATATTTATCTGTATTTTATGCTAATGCTACTTTCTGTGGCCTTCCCTGTCTCCTTTTTGACACTAAATTTGCGTATCTTGTGTAACTTTTCCCTAATAAACATGCACTAAGAAAACTGTCTGCTTTCTTGACAGTTGTTTCGAGAAGTACGAATAATGAAGATACTGAATCATCCCAATATTGGTAGGAGCCCTGCATTTCTGCAACCTTTTTTTTTCCTGTTACACTGTTTACATTTTACTCTATTTAGCTTTATTTGAATGTACTGCTATTAACTTTTTTTGAGATAATAGGACAGTAAGCATCCAGTAAGTGCTTCATTGTCTCACCTCCTTTATTGACTCTGCTTGCAACAAGAATTTTGCCCTGAGGAGGTAAACTGCTCAGTCCAGGAAAGCCTTACACAGAGTAGGAGATGTGGAGCTCCTCGGTCTCTACTTCCGGATAACTCTCCGCTTCCACTGAAATTACTCTTGAGACCCAAAAGCATGAGTTTCTTAGGTGAGAGTAGCAAAACTCCATAAGTTCAGTCTAGGAAAGGCTCCTGCTGACTGATATTTCCAGAAAATTAGAATTACCAAGTATGTAATTTTCCCTTTCTGCTTTAGTTCTTTCACCTACCCCACAGCTTCAGGGCCCTACTTTGTGATGACAATTCTTCTGGCTGAGGAGGGCTGGACAGTCTTGTTCCAGAGACAGTTAATGGTCCTGAATCGGCCAGAGGGCTTGTTGCATACAAGGTATGGATGAGGTGTACAAGTTATTACATGCTAGGCACTCCCTTCTCATCCCTTGAGTTGTTTGTTGCTTTATCAGCATTCATAGCTTCTGCTATTTTTTGTTTTCTTGGGGGTGGTGGTGGGGCTCTGTTTGTTTTAAATGAGTGATTCCTATTACAATCTGAGGAAAGTCAGACAACACTGATGGTATCCATTTGATTGGTAGTTGGTCAGAATCTCAGATTTCTGACTGTGAGCAGTTTACTAGCAAAAGTGGAGGTTTGTATGATCTTGAAGTCTGTGTCAAATTAAACACTAATTTCAGCATGAAATTGTTTGTACAGTATGCATAAACTTCTGAGAAAATTGTGAATTAATATGCTTTATTATCAACTGTGATTTAGAAATTAATTTTGCTTTTTTTCCTCCTCAAAAGAATGCTAACCTAAAGGATATAAAGTTTCTGTATGATAGGGTTATCACTGGCCATAAATTATACTCATTCCATGAGTATAATTGTTTGTTTGTGCTGTGCTTTTACTCCCGGCTGCAATCTCTCTCTCATTCATTTTTCTTGCAGTAAAATTATTTGAAGTTATTGAGACTGAAAAGACGTTGTATTTGGTAATGGAATATGCCAGTGGGGGTAAGTGGATTCTTAATCTGCGTTAGGGATAAACTGAAATGCCAGTTACATGCCTAGAAACGATTTAAGGATTTAACGGTTAATGGGTTATTCCAATCTGGCCTTCGCAACAGTCCTAGCAGACCTCCTAGGGCAAAGTTTCTTCTTTGCATCACATTCCATAAAATAACCTCTTAGATTTGTGCTTAAGGGTAGTTCCCATTCTGAGATTTCTGCTGCAGTATCAGGAGATAATCTGGTGCTGATTCTGGCAGAAACTTGACTCTGTATTTATCTTCTATATTTAGGCAAGCACTGGTGGCCTCGTTTTATCTTCAAAACGTGTGCTGAAGCAGTTGGAGAGGCAGATATGGGGATGGGAATAAGGAACATGGGAAAGGGGACCCACAGAATCATAGAGAGAGAGATAGTGAGTGCCTGCTTGAGAAGCTGCTTAACATCTGAATGGGAAATGTTTGAATGTGAGAAGAGAATCCAGCACAGGGCCGGGTTCACACAGCTAGGAAAGGCTGCTGTCAGACAGTGCAAAGATGAGGATCTGAAAGGCAGCAGCTTTATAAAAAAGGAAAACAAGAAGGAAAAATTAAAAGTAACACAGATAAGTGAAGCCACTGAAGATATGTGAAACAATCCAGTAGATAAGAAGTTACCCAATTTCCAATGTGTCTTATACACAATATGAATATTTTTCATTATTAACTGTGTTTGTTTCACAGTGGTTATTAAGTCAATTTATTTTAAAAATTGAAGAAGCCTTAGTATGAAGGGTTCTGTTTTTATACTTCTAGATTATTGCATCTCTGAAAAATGAAATCCAGTACAAACAGTAGAAAGGCATTTTTATTGGCTACTTCTATTTCTTTTCCCTTCAAGAAGGGAGGGAGCACGGGGCGTGTATTGTTTTCAAGCATGATTTGATTGTTCATGACAGTCAAAAATAATAGTACTGATGTTTTGTCCTTGTCATGATCAGGAGAAGTGTTTGACTACCTAGTTGCACATGGAAGAATGAAAGAGAAAGAGGCTCGTTCAAAATTCAGGCAGGTATGAAATTTAACATTCAGTCTTCCTTGTGTTTCTCTTTATGGTGTTTTCAGATAGACATGAGTGTGAGCATACTTCTTTTACTTTAAAAAAAAAAACAACTAATTGTTTTGATAATGTTTACTAGAGCTGCAGTGGAAAAAAAATCCCTGAAGAGAAAATATTGCTTCCTACATACTGTCTAAAAATAGTAAGATTGTTTTCCATTCTTGTAATCGGTGTTCCTAAGAGTCACTATTTTTTATTGTGACTCACTTGAGGTTTAAATTCTTTTCTGAATATTTTAGAATTTAACAGATGTTCTATCTAGAGATGTTGATATGATGACATGTACTGCTGTGGCACGTCACACTGTTTCGAGTGAAGGCTATTCTGTAATAGGCTTTTACATTCTTATTGCTTATTTTCTCATCTTAATCCTTTTATTACCCTGGCTATAGTAATTATTTGCAAAAGCTTTAATTAGATAAATATACCGAGCTTGGTATACTTCAGGATTAAGTTATATAATTAACATGTAAAGAAACTGCTCCTCAGTTGCTGTTTCTGACTTGGTTTTTGTTCTATATGTGAAAGACATATATGAAAATGTTGAATGAATTGTTCTGTTAGGGATGAATCGCAGAGATATGCAATTGATATTTTAGAAAGTAAAATCTGAGATGATACATATGGCTATTGGGTTGAAGGGTGGATTATCTTCCTTTAAGTAGTTATTGTTATTGGGTGATTGCATTAGAAATATGCTTCTCCTGTTACCTTGAGGAGTATGTATTAAACTTTTTAGTAGTAAAATGAGCTGCTTTTAGGGACTTTTAAATTTTAGTATTTAAGTTTTAACGAAAGAACCCTAGATGAATATTTTCTAAAGCAGAAGCTTTATTTATTAATTTCTTACATTCTAGTGCGTCATATCAGGAACCAAAATGACTAAATTATATGCAAAAACTTACACTGAGATTGAAATAAAATATTCCACTCATCATTTTGGTATTTCAGATTGTATCTGCTGTACAGTACTGTCATCAAAAATGCATAGTTCATCGTGATCTTAAGGTGAGTTATTACTGACTTTTCACTGCCTGACAGTATAGACTAAATTTTATTCTACATATTTGTCTTTGCCACTGTTGGTGAATGTCTCAAACATGTGAATGAGGGAACTATCACTTGTATCTTATTCTGAGTCTTCTGAAGCACAAAAATAACGTAGCTTGCCTGTTGGAGCAGGGGAGAGACAAGAATAGAACATATGTTACTTTCATCCATGACTTTCATGGCTTTAAGGAAAGGCCATGCTCTCCAGAGATTTATACCTGCTGTTGTGCTGATATCTACAGCTAAAGCTGCAGAAGTTCAATTGATATCAGTCAGCACTACTTAATTAAAATATTTTCAGTCAAAGGATATTGCAAAGATATATAAAAGGGTCTTTTCTTAGTGATTAATAAGAAATATATGAGGTTTTTAATCTGTTTGAACTAATGGTTTGAATGGTTTGAACTAATGTTGTACTGATGGTAATACTGTAGTGTCTCATTTGGTTAGAAAAACAAACCTAGGGCAAAGAGAAATTATTTGAATTTGCTTTTTTTTTTTTAAATGCCTTTAGTAATCTATCTGTGTAAACCACCAGTCCATATTAAGAGTTCAGCAACTGCAGGTACAACCTCGGCCTTCAGCCTGAAGTTGTCTTCATGCCAAGTTTAGATATCGTGGGACTTGGACACAAGATCTTCACCCACTTAAAAGCTGTCTTGTGCTCTTGCTTTGATGTCTTTGTACATTTACAAAGTAAACACTGGTGTAGGTTCTTTTCTACTAATGTATCTAAATACTTGTGAAAAGCTGAGGCTGGATAATATTTAAGGTGTTTTTTTTTTTCTCCCACCGGTATCATTTGTCTTAATTTTCTTATAATACACTGCAGTGTTCTCTGAACTTCAATCTTAAAAATCTGTTCCCTAATACCTGTCAATTTGCCAGCTCTTGCGTGTGCACATAGTGCTGGATAATAAATCCTTTTCTGCTGAGTTGTCCCTGCCCCAGGACTGTTGTCATCTGATGGTGGAGGTGCCTGGCCAGAACTCTGAAGTCAGAATGCAAGGAAGGAAAGGGCTGGATCTCACTGAAATCTTGATTAAAAAAAATTCCTCCACATCTTGCATGATGGTTTGGAGCCTGTGAGTGTTTTGTTGAGCTCCCTGGAGCTTACTATAGCCACTGCTGTTGAGCTTTCCAGAAGGCTGCACCTAGGGACCTATTGGCTTGTCCTGGCAAGCCGCTTTCCCTGATTCTCTCACTCTTACACTTAGCTAGAAGTAGGGAGCCAGCCATCTCCTTATGCTTATCTAGCACTGGCTTGTTCGGCCCAGCTGTATTATTGAGTCTTGCTGCATTAACCCTTGCAGTTACTCAGCATCCTGCATCTTGCTCTTTCTCCCTGTGCCCATTCCAGCTTCCACCATTCTCATTTCTTAGTTCCACAACACACACAGAGCTCACTGTGTTGCTCACAGGCCTATCCAAAACTGCTTTGCAGTGTTCATGCAGGAATTACCTGCCACAAGTAGTCTGCTGCTGATCTCCTTCCAAGGCAGGCAGGCTCCAAAATAACTTTATTTGATTTTCTCTCTCCATCATCTTTTGGCTGGAGTTATGCTAGACTCATTTGTAAAGTTCAGTTAGGTGTGATTGAGAGCCAGCCAGCCTAGCCAAAGGAAAAAAAGGCTAAATGTATGGGTTTGAGGAGGTGTTCTTGCTTCATCTCTTCTTTCCAAGTGTTATGTCATCTGTCTCCTTTAAAACTCTTCTCATGGACCTGCAGAGAAAGAAAAAGCAACTTTAAAGTTGTGTCTATGTTCTCATCTGCTTCTGTTGACTCTCTGTGGTATAATTAAGCAAATGACATTTCAGCGCCACAAAAGAGGCCTACTACCACTTACTTGATAAGACTTTTTGGCTTTAATAACAGGTTAATCTCTATCAAATATAAGTTACTTCAGACTAAACTGGGAAGTTGTTTAAGAAAATGTGCAAGTTGTCAAGGCCATTCTGGCAGAAGAGGAGGAAGTGCAAGGCCCGTGGGAACTTTAACTGTCTCCTTTTAACTTTCTGTGATTATAAACAGCCTTTGTAGGAGGGTCTATAACCAATTCTAGCTTTGCTCATCCCATGATGCACAAAACTTACCCAACCTTTTCAGTCCATACTTTTTGCTCTGAACATGTAACAACAAGAGCAGTCTTTCTGTCTTATTAAATAGGTCTTTTGGTGTTTTTGTTTGAAGTAGGGAACCCAAAAGCATGGGGTACTTGGGTAGCAGAGTACTGTTGAACCAGGAGGACTATTGTAATCACAGAGCAGCTGCACTGACAGTACTGTTTTCACCACAAGCAAAATGAAGTCTTTGTGTAATAGCATAGAAGGCTGTCAAATCTGGAAAATAGCTCTCTGAGTCTGTCTGCAGGCACATCAGCTGGAACCAGCTGGGATTACAGGTCATGAAATGGGAAAATAAAATATTTTCCAGGATAGAGTTTGTATAAATGGGCTGTATTTTGCTCCTGATAAAGGCTAAATTCTGTCATGCAGCTATTGGCTTGATATACTGGCAGTTAATTGTCTCCTGTTCTGTTCATTGAGTGTAAGTGGAATTATTAAAAATAAACACAAACAAACCAACAAACCCGAACAAAATCATATTTACCCTTTTAATCAAGGCAAGTAACAATTAGATTACTGCTTCTCTGGTCATGAACTAAGACATTTTTATGTTTTCTGGGTTCTATTCTGAGTGCAGCATTTGATGAGAGATGTCTGTTTGCTATAAAACTGATGTTTGGCAGTTAGATGAACCCTTTGCTCTGGCTATTGTCCCTCCTCTGAAAAAAAGGAGGATCCCTGCACTTCTCAGAGCAGCTCCTGTGTTGCTGATACCCAGATCAGGAGCCAGGACCCAGTTAGATGAATAAATATTGCCCAGTTCTGCACTCCTAGAACAGCATCCTTGCATTTTGAAAGATGCACTTTATTCTCCCTAGTAATTTATTAGCTTTTCTGTGATTTCACCCTTTTAATCTTCTGACCTGCCTGTGATACTAAATATAAGATACAGTGTACTGACTTTCCAGGTACTGGTATACTTGCATCTATGTATATGGGATGCATTGCTGGACAGGCATTGATATTCTTAGATGTACAGAATGCATACATTGTGTATGAAAAAAATTTAGATACTCAAGTGTTAACACCTTATTGTTATTGCTGAGGCAAACACTAATAATAAAAGGGAGAGAATATCTTGGTACACAATGCTAAAATACAGCATGTAGCTTGAAATGTTTCATCTTGTAAGCCGAAGGTGTCTTCTTCTAAAGTCTTAAATCCCTTCTAACGTTTACTCCACCAAAATGGTAGATGATGTCTGGGATTAGATTTACTCTCCTTGGCATCAGAAGTTGGCATGAACTTGTCAAAAGCTGCAGCTGCTATTCTGACATGTCTAGATGCTTCAGTCTAAAGCTGAACTCTGATATTTCTTACAGAAAATAAAATCTTCATAGTTGATTCACTCACTGACTTTTAAGTCTGTTTAGCTGCTTTTAACATTATATTTTCTTGAGTAAGCATAGGCGATTTTCAGTCCTTGAAATGTAGTTTGTTTTGCAGGAAAGACGCAGATAGTGAAGCATTTCAGAAAAAGAAACATTTTTGTATTAAAATGATACATTGTACTCTCTCTCTCTATATATATACTTACTTTGATACAAAAATTATCCTCTTCCTCTTTTCTTTTTCTTTTAGGCAGAAAACCTTCTGCTTGATGCAGACATGAACATTAAGATTGCGGACTTTGGTTTTAGTAACGAGTTTACGGTTGGTAACAAACTGGACACGTTCTGTGGAAGCCCGCCTTACGCCGCTCCGGAACTGTTCCAAGGAAAGAAATATGACGGTCCTGAAGTGGATGTGTGGAGCCTTGGGGTGATTTTGTATACACTAGTAAGCGGATCATTGCCATTTGATGGTCAGAATCTAAAGGTACAGTTACAGTGTGAAAGCTTGGGTTTTACTGTGTTTAAATCTCCTGTGTCATTAGGAGCTCACCTTTTTAAAACTCTCGTTTAAAGGAACTGAGGGAGCGAGTACTGAGGGGGAAGTACCGCATTCCATTCTATATGTCCACAGACTGTGAAAATCTACTTAAGAAGCTACTAGTACTGAATCCAATAAAACGAGGCAGCTTGGAAGTAAGTAGTTTCATCTTGGAAAAAAGGGTGTTTAGATTAAGAAGGCATAACATACAATAATGGCTTAAGACCATTATTTTATTTTTAACTTATCTTTATTTTCCACAATAGATACTTTCTTCCTGTTTAAAGGGCCCAAAGGTCTTGTTAAAAAGAAAATAAACCAGGAAAAGTCCCAGAAACAGTGCAGCTTGAAAATAGAAAGTTAAAAATTAAATTAATAACTTAATGAATGAAAGTCTAACCTTTTCAATTGCAGCTGACTATCACTTAAGAGCATTTCAAAGTGCAAACTGCTTCCCCTTGTTTTGGTCAGATAATGGAGCTAGTTCAAAATTTTTTGGAAAGCAGGACAAGATTGTAAATATCTTCTTGGAGTTTTTCAGGGAAAAAAAAACAATGAAAAAAATAAGCTTTTTGGATTTAACTTACCATTTTCAGCATGACTTTGTTAAAAGGATATGTACAAAAAGAATAACAGATAGAAAACTGCAGTTTTTCTTTGTTTTAGTGCCATAATACATGTAAACACTAAGAACTTTTTGATTGATGAGCTAGTAATTGCTAAGTTATTTCTGTTCAATCCTCTCTTTTCCCCCTTCTCATATCTTTGTTTCTGAATAGCTGAAAAATTAACATATATAATAATACCTGCTGTGTCCCTCAGCTAAAATCTGATGAGGGTTTCTACAGAGTTATCTTTTTTCTTTTTCTTTTGCTAGTAAATTGGGTTTTCTTTTCATGGGATGCAGAGAATATCTGTTCATGACTTGTAAGGTGTCTAAAAGGTTCAGTGGTTTCTTAAAGGGCTGTTTTGTTCAAGGCTGTTGTATTGGCATGTAATTACTGGCTGACTCCAGAGTTGGCATTTAACAAATATTTGGTGTAGAGTTCACTCTAAAAGCTGCTCTGTTCTATTTTGTGATTTCTTCAACAACAAGAGATTTTTTAAAAATAGCATCTACTTACCATAGAGATGAAAGTAGAGCAGAAGATAAATAGAATGCTTTTAAAATAGTATTTGCATGAGTTAATCACCAGTGACTTTTGTTTCATCTTTCTGCGCATACTTGTGCAGCAGTGGATGGTGTCCCAGAGAATAAATCCCATTTAAGCAGCTTTTTATTTGTAGTGGCATGATTTACACTTCATGGCATGGATGCTACCTGTGCAAGGAAGCACTGCTCAGTATGCTAATCTGAGGGAGAGAGAGAGTCATCACATTCTTTTTTAAAAGGAATATTCCTGAAATCTCATTTGTTGAATTAAAAAGCTATGGTATGTGGTTTGGAAAGAAATTACCGTTTCTTTTGTCTGAGCATTTCTAAAACTACTGTGTAGAATTAAAGTATAAATATTACATATTAAGTTTCTAAAAGTGGAAAGACAATGTCATCTTAGGTGGGGAGAATTTTTTTTGTCCATTGTCTTGATTATTTGCTCAGTCCCAGCCATGCACGCCCTCAGTTCCCATGCATGTTTTTCACAGACCTTCCCACAAGGATGTTTGTCAGTGATATTAGCATCAAAGCTGAGATTCACATAGGATCAGCACCCCATGGGTTAGGTTTAGCATTTGTCCTCTGGTAAGGACCAGGCAAATTTGTATTCAAATGGTTCATCTAGACTTCTTCGTAGTTGCCACAGAGGGAGAACACAAGTTAGAGAATGTTATAAACCAGAAAATGTTCTCAAGAAGAGATAGGAAAAATGCATTGTCATAAAATATGTGGGCCTCTCTTAACTGTCAGGATTTCAACAAATTCTTCCTTCCCTCTCCCCCAGTCTTCAATTGTTTTGCATAGTATTTCTTTGAAATTCCCAAAGAGCAGATTTAGGCTTCTGAAGTGTAATAAAGCAAATAATTTTGATACAGGTAGGTCTTCAGCCAGACCAGATTTTTATTAGATAGTTTTCCTGAAAATTGATGGAAAGCTCATTAATAATACTTTTGGTTGCCCGGAAGCCCAGCTGAACTTACACAAATGTAATATTGATCCTGGAATTGGATTGTTTTTTTTTGCTTCAAAATGCTGGATTGTAAGAGCCTGTTTAGGATATGTGCGATAACTCAGTGTGCCTCTGAGATCATGTATTTAAAAGACAGAAGTTAGCAAAAGTTTAGATATTTAACAGATGGAAACCGAGAACAAGTTGGGTTTTCCTGTTAATTCAAGAAGGATCAAGACAGGGAGGTAGGATTTGAGCGATGATTACTGTCATCCACTTCATCGTGCTTAAACGACAGATTTGTTTAACTACAGATTTATTTAATGGTATCTTTAAAAAATTGTGATTGCAGATACTGCATAGTACTCTTAAGGGCATTACTCATGTTACTGCAAGGCTACAAATACAAAACCAAAGTCTGTTAACAAGTAGACTCATGCTCTGTGTGTCTGAAATGCAATATAGCAATATGTGTTCACAATTCCTTCCCCTTTAATCTCCCTCAAAAGCCAAAAAGTCAATTCCATGGTAGAACAAATCTATAAGTTGTATAGTCAGCAGAATGTTAACTGGCCCATGTACAAAGTTCTGTATTGTTCTTTTAAGGGTACAGCTATTGGGGTCTGTAATTTGGCAGCAGCACTACATACAAAGCATTTGGTTATATGAATGGAAAATTGAGTCTTCGGCTCTTTGTGAGAAATAACTTAATTTGGTGTTTTTGAGACATATTTGAAGCCTGTGGGAGACTTGATTTGCTGGCACTTGTTTCATTCTTCTGTCCATGCAGTGAGCAGTATTAGCATCTGTCTCTAAAGAGACGTGTGCCTGTTGCTGTAGGAGGGAAAATGGTGTTAGCTGTTTTAAAGACAAATATGCCCTTAAGGAGAAATTGTGATTTTTAGGGATTCTAGATGATTAATCTTCAAGGCATTATAAAGGATTCAGAACACAGCAGAAGGAAATGTTCTAAAGAATGCAGGAGAAATTTTTGGAGTAAATAATTACCTGGCATAGAGAGAGTTAAGAGGCATTTCTGCCTCCAGCCAAACTGTGAACATATTTAGGTCAAGTGCAGTGAGAAGGTCCGTAGGAAAAAATGACCAGTTGGCATCATGATCTTGAACCTAATGACTGTAGGAAGCATCACCGTGCTCCTGAAATATTCCTTAGTTTCTAAATACTTCCTTTGCTATTATTTGAAGGAGTTATTTATTGTGACAGAGTTGGTATCGTAGAGCATCTAGGGATCTTTACGAAGATTAGGGCATGAGTGTCAGACAGTCTGCAAGATGAAGTTAGGAGACAGTGGAAGTGAAGGGTACGAAATGAAAGATTTTTCTGTTGAAACTGCAGGTTTTTTCTCTCAGTAGTTTTTGTCGTATTTCAGACAGGGGGCTGTATTATAAGAGGTAAATTGTAGAGGAAATGAACTAATGGAAATAAGGATGTGAAAGACAAAACTAAAAAAGATGTGAGGGAAAGAGCAGCATTTAGATTTTTATGAATTTAAAATTGTTTTTCAGCAGACCAGCTAGAACAGAATTAATGGGGTCTGGTAAATGGCAAGTTGACCTAAAGCTTATTTCTTTTCTTAGCAAATTATGAAGGATCGGTGGATGAATGTTGGCCATGAAGAAGAAGAACTAAAGCCATATACTGAGCCTGAACCAGATTTTAATGACACCAAGAGAATAGGTAAGACTTCTACAAGGATGTTGCATCTGATGTACACAGGCAATTTTGTCTTCTAAGCCAAACTAAACTCTTACAGAATTTGACCTACAATCTCATCGTACAAGTCAAATGCATTCTTTTTATTTAAATGAGTAATCCTATTACAATGCCATCCTTATAACAACTGTTGTGACTTCACTGAGCTGACATGAATCTACAAGCGCAGTAGACAAATAAGACTACGGAATTCAACAGGCTAAAGGAAACAGATTTTGTTATGAGGGCAACAATTTTTGCCTGCTGTGGGTAGAGAAACTTACTGTTTTGGCCCTGTATCTATTCATAGTTTCTATTTGCTAGTGCTTTATTTGTTTGTTGAATAACACTATTCTATAATTCAGTTAAGAGCTGTATAAGATCAAAATAACAATGAGAGAGAGGAGTTGTAGCATTTTTTATTTTTGCACAGCAAAAAATCCCCAGTGGGTTAAGTTGAATGTTAGTTACCTGTAAATTATAAGGTTTTTTCTATTTTCAGTGCTCTTAAGTTGTCAGTAAACCCAAGCACTTTTTCTGCATTTACTCATTTTACTTGTAGACATTATGGTCACAATGGGCTTTTCAAGAGAAGAAATCCATGAATCTTTAGTAAACCAAAAGTACGATGAAGTCATGGCTACTTACCTGCTTCTAGGTAGAAAACCACCTGAAGTAAGTGCCATCTAATTTATATTTTCTGGTTTAGCCTTTAAATATGGCTGGATTGAATATTATTTTGTAATGTGTTTAAAAAATTGTGATTAATCACTTATTAATGTCTTTCTTTTTCCATATCTTCTTGGATATCTTGTTAGTTCTCATATGAAGAAATAAGTTAAATCTATTATCTTCATGTTTGCTTGTAAATAGATTGAATTGCTTTTTTGAAAAGCTGGCTGTTAACCTGGCATAACTTTTAAGTGCTGAATCTTCTTCCTGTCACGTGTGTTTTCAGTTAAAATTTGAAATGGTTAATTTGACTACAGCAATTATTTTTTAACTACTCAGATATGACACCCTTTATTTCTCACTTATACACTGTTTATAGTGTATTTTATTGTTTAGCAAGTAATTGTGTTGCAGTCATTAATAAACTGGTGGTAGAAATTCTTTTAACTGTTTTGGAACAAGAGGGATCTGTACATCTTGTGGATCACAAGGATTTTTCAAGAAATCAAATGGAGAACAAGGCTTTCTTTTTGGAGGAATTTTTTTCCTGTTGCGTCAGTGGCCTTCCTTCAGTTCCAAGATAGTGTAGATCTGATACATGCATCCTTGAGTGCGTTTTCTCATATCTCTGAACTAGAATTCCCTTGTGATGGCAGAGCATGGATGGAATCTGTCTAAAATCATTTTGATTCAAATTGTTTCAAAGAGAGTATTTGTCTTTTTCACTGCTCTTACAATTTGTGCATCTTAGATGTCAACAAACCAGTGGCTGAGTTACATACCTTATAAAAGATGTGTTGAAGGCCATAAAGAATTCTTTAATCAGCACTCGCTTTTTTAGTCTTTCTGATTCAGTCTGCTGCATCTTGAAATTGTTCTGAAGCTATGAATGCTCTTAGGATTTAAAATAAAACAGCAACAACAAAAAAAGGCGGGTAGAGCCATTCTGTGGCTTCAGTTTTAAAATAGCACACTTTTTGTTTCTGTCAAGATTCTTCTAATTTTATTTTGAGCATTCATTAACTTCTTAGCTTTACCTATGTGTTTATAAAGCACATTAAACACAGATTAAGTGATAAAATTCATATTGAAGAATATTCTACTCTGGATGCAATTTTAAATTCAAATTCAAACTTTGCTTGGAAGTTTTTGCCTGATTATGCCATGAAAATTACCAGTACTGTTGAATTTTGTTTATGTTTTGAAAAACTGTTTTTCTTGTAGTTTGAAGTAGGCGATTCCTTGTCCAGCAGCAACTTGGGTCAAAGATCCCGTCCCAGCAGCGACCTCAACAACAGCTCCGTGCAGTCTCCTGCTCACCTGAAGGTCCAGAGGAGTATATCAACCAACCAGAAACAGCGGCGGTTCAGTGATCATGGTGGGGATGACATTCCAACAAGTAAAGTAACATACACAATTCGAGTCTGAATGTGCAGTGTTTTGTGAACCTGGCAGGTCCACCACTCTGTGCATTTGTTGTGTATCTCATCGTGCTCTGCTGTGATGCTTCTATTTGTGTGCACACCTCTGCGATAAATCTGCGATGAATATAACTTGCAGTTTTTTGGACTTGTTGCTTTCTTGACTCACCAAGACACTGTGGGCGTGTTCTGTTCAGGAACTGATGGCAAATACGGGTCTGGATAACCCCCAGGGCAGCAAACTATTATTTTTATTAGTACATTTGGAGTTGGCGTCAAATTATTTGGTTCCAAGATACAACAAATTTACCAAGTATTTGGGAAACATTTGAGGTGAAAGAACTACATATTTAAAACATTAGAAGAAAGATAATATTTATTCCTTAGAGAACTATCAAATTACCATAAATGTTTCTAAAGTATTTGACCCTTTTCTCTGCCTAATTTACATTATAGTGATTGTTTTTGTTGTTTTTTCCTCCAAAAAAGCAACCAATATAATAAAAATTGTTAGCTGATGTGATTTTAAGGGAATGTAAAAGTTAACTGACAGAGAAGTTTTCCCAAACCATTTTAAAAAATGATGAGAGGGGGAAAATTATTAAACATGCTTTTTCAAATAAAGCAGCCTTAGGGTTTTCAGGGGAAAATAATCTGTCATAGTATTTAGAAGGAAAAGGTATGTGGCAAAAAGTACTAAAAAAAATATTTTGAAGAACACCTTCTAATTCCTTTTCGCATAATATTGCACTGCATGGGTTTAAAATGAGAATTGAAATATTCTTCTAGGTTTTGCATACTGATATGAAATGGGAACTAATTCTAAACTGCAAAGTGGTAGTGAAGAGAGAGTGGGTAAAAAGAACACAGGCTGTCAAAGCTCAATTTAGTAGGTTGGTATGTGTGCTGAGTTTGCCGTCATAGTTGTTCAGATGCTTTTTTTGGACTCAGGGAACTATATTTAGAATATTTTGACCAAGAAAAATGCAGTGCTTATTTTTAGATATTTATTAATACTGTTTTTATTTGGCAGTTGGTCCCTCAATTCCTCCTGCTGTGTCATACACAAAAAGGTCTCAGGCAAATAGTGTGGAAAGTGAACAGAAAGAAGACTGGGACAAGGATGTCTCACGCAAACTTGGCAGCACTACAGTGGGATCCAAAGGAGAGATGGCTGCAAGTCCACTTGTGGGTCCAGAGAGAAAGAAATCAAGTGCAGTTACCAGTGTGAGTGTGTGTGCTTTTGGCTTGTTATATTTATTTTTCCTTATTTAAACAGAATCTGCAGCACAGGGTTACTATAGACATAATGTTACTGACTAAGCCACTAAGTCTATTTCTGGTAACTTTTACTGGCAGACAGAAATAGGCTACAGTGGATCTTTTAAAATAAACCTTTCCCTTCCCCCCCCCAACTTTACTTTTTCGAACACTAACACAACAGCAAGCATGAGAATGTCTGCACTTGGGCAAACTGAAGTTCTGTCAAGACAAATAGTGGATATTTAGGGAAAGAACATAAGAATGTAACCAATATGGAGTGCTCTTTTTCTGGTTTCTAATGCTTCTCTATCAACAAGAACATCAGGGAACTTCCTGAATCAGAGATTTCATCTATATATACATAATATACCTCATGAACTTCCTCTGTATATTTGGCTGTTTAGTTTTCTGAAACCACTTCGTTTTGGACTTCAGAAATGGGATGAGGGAACAACCCACTTGTTCCCAGGTGTGTGTGCCTGTTGATGTTATGATTTACAACCTAGTTCTTGTGTTCAGGAATTGAACTAGCAAATTAATAATTTTTTAATATTTCTGTTATTATATCATTCATAGTTCTGTAAACTGCTATCATAATACTGTTGCCTCAGACATCTTTGTTCCAAATAGGAGTCTTTCTCTTCTAATCTGAAAGCATCTGCTTTGCCTTGTGGAAATTCATGTGCAGTAGTATCAGTGTTTAGGATAAACAATGAAAAAATATTTCAGTGTTTAAACATCTATTAGAAGCAAAAGTTCATGTGGGGAGAAAAAAAATATGCATGAATCATGATTTAAGATTCAAGTATACGTTTTGCTGTTTAAGAGACGTTGTCTATTAAATACAAAAATTCTGGCCGTCTCAGTACAGTAAACTGGCAGCAGGAATTCTCATTGTCCTTTGGGATTCTCTGTGCTGGTTCTCATCTTGGATATTCTGAAAAGGTGATATACATTTCTGCTAGTATTATTTTAAACAAAATAAATGCTAAAGTTCATTTAACTATTAATGTTCTGTAGGCTGTGTCTGCAATAGATCTGCCGATGCTTTAATTATTTTTTTTTTTAGATTTTAAATAGGGTCATCAACCCCCAACACCTCTCTAAGAGTCTTTGGAAATTATGGCTATGTGGATTGTATGCAGGAATTTTGAGTCTTCTAAGATTAGATTTCATATCTAATCTTTCCCAAAACTATATTGCCCCAAAGCTGATTACAGTCATGTATGGTACAAGTTGATATGTCAAAAGCACTTCTCTGCTTTGTGAGAGCTAATTAAGTGGAGTATCTTTGCTATGAAGAATGAGAAATTGATTTACTTGCTAATGGCAACTTCAGTATTTGTACATTTTTAGCTCTGTTGCTATTTTGGGGACTTTGAAAGGCTTTGTGATGGGCACGACTGAGGAATATTGGTGGCTGATATTGCAACAGTAGTTCAAGGTTGAGGAACTTACACAGAAAGTTAAATTGTTCTTTTTTTAACTCAAACATTTAAAGTGAGCGAAGCTAATTTAATGTAGGTAATTTTAAAATACTTTTGTGTAACTTTGAGGGTAACATGATGTTAGGGAAGGCAGAATTTCTTGAAAACATTTATCACCTTCAGTCTAACTTAGGAGAATTTAATTTCAGAAATAGTTGGCACAGTTGTTAATCTTCCTTAAAAACTGGCCTTGAAACAGTTTATTCAGTAGTCTCTGTGGGGTCATATTAATGCTGAAAAACTTTAGGTGAGGGAGATCTAAACACAGTAAATCTTGCAGAGTTCATTACGTCCTACAGTACCCAAGTCTAGTGTATTTGAAATCTTGCCAGCACGTCAGCACATAATGTTAGCATGTTGCAACCTGTCCCACGCTGAATTCAATATCTACTGTATGAAGAACTGAGAACTGTACATCATGTACTAAAAGTAAGCCTTCAGCAGCTAATCTGTGTATGATGGGGTAGAGTAGAACATTTGTAAGTATTTTGTGAAGTGCATGCAAACTGAACGTCATAACAGAAAGAGATTCCTGTCAGTACTTTTTGATACAAAACCTATTTGCCATGTTATCTCATTTGCATCATCATTTCTTGGTTGACTGACACAGGTTGATAGTATTTTCATTTTTCTCTTGAAAGCTCCTTTGACGGGGGCAACAAACTAAGGCTGGAGCCCTTGTTGGCAAATTATTCTGTGCGGGGAAGCCTTTCAGACATCCATAGATGTGTTCTCTGGGATTCCAGTTTGATTCCAGGGACAAATAATTCTGTAACACAGTATGTGAGAATTGCATAATAATGTTTAGTAAAACAAGTGTCAGCAAAATTAAATTCCTCCATGTTTTCTCTTAGCATAATCGCAATGGTGCAGCAATAAAATGAAGAATGAGCTATTGGATACAATAGCTAATGATATAAATGATTTGTGTCAACAGATTGACCCAGAACATTTGAAGGCTTTAAGAATATACATAAACAGCTGAAATGCCATTTTGATTTGCTTCTGATGTTTACATTTCATACAACATAATTACAGCAGAAGAAAGTATTTAATTTAATTTTAGTCTTAATTTTTTTCTAGAATAATGTGTTTTCTGGCAGTGGAATGACAAGGAGGAACACTTACGTTTGTGAACGTTCCTCAGATCGCTATTCTGCAATACAGAATGGGAAGGACAACAGGTATTGTTCAACTTTTCTTGCTTATTAATTTGGCTACAAGAACTAAGGCACAGAAGAAGCAGGTTATGCAATTAATCAATAGCATTATGAAGCATCATGTAAAATACATAAAGTTCAAGTGCATTTTTTCACCTTGTCTTCCACTGCTGTTTCTGTGTTTGTGGTGAATTTTTTAACTAAATGTGTCAATCGGCCTTCACCTCTTTGTATGGAATCAGATTTGTTACCAAGGGTTGTCTTCCAACACGGAATAAAATAACTATGCTAACAACTAATTGCAAAGTGGGCAGTTACACTGTGGAGAACTTTGACAGTGTAGTAGCTTGATCCTTTTTCATTTCCCCCTGTAATCACTCAAAAAACTGAAATTGTTTAAACTTATCAATCACCTTCAATGTAACTTCTTGGTCTAAATAACATTTTCACAGTGATGATAACCAATGTCTTTCTATGGGATGATAATTACATCAGTTCAGTATATTCTGTTAAATAGTATTGCATTTAACAATGCCACAATTTTATTTTTTTAAATATGTCCTTTTTTCATTCTTGGTGTTAGTTAACCCCTTTACCTGACTGATAAATACAATATTTGCTTTAATGGAAAGTAACAACATCTGGGCTTTTTTTTTGGTTCTGGGGTTTTTTTTTGAGATTCAAGTAACAGGTCTTATTCCAATATTTTTAAGCTATTCAAATAAAACAGTTAATGTAAAGTGAGCAAAACAATCCATAGCATGAAATAACCAAACTAGTTAACTAGATTATGTTTTGTCTTCTGTCATAGAGCTCGTAATTTTTTAATGATACATGTAACCTTGGAAATAAGAGAAGTATAGGGTTGTTCATCTATAGTAAAATGATGAGCTATGGATCATGTAAAGTACAACTATTTAAAAAGTTTTTGAAGTGCTTTAAGAAGGTACATTAAGAAGCAGAAAACTAATTTTCAGTATTAGTTTCAAATTATTGGATGGTTGCCTTCAAAAATGTATTCCCAAATTTTTGTGTGTCATTTCAAATATTTGAAACTGAGGTAGTAAGTTTTTCTTTTTGAAAAGAAAGAAAATAATGCATGTTTTTTAGATACAGGGTGAAAATGTATGCTACAATATTTTTTTTCTGATCTCACAAAGATAGTTTTTGCTTCCGAGAGATTTAATACCAAAAACACTATAAAAAGAAGGGGCTTTATTTCAAAGTTTTTCCTTTTACGATTTAATATTTTCTGTAGTATCGAAAGACTCTTAATCCTTGTTCCTTTCATGAGTGCCATGAATGTCATGCTCAGTTCTTTAAGCGTATTCTGAGAAATGAAGAAGAATTTTCTTTTGAGTTTTATTATTTGCCTTTCCTACCAGATATTGTGTTGCAGTTGAATTTGGATTTGGTGCAACTAAATGTCTTGTGTCATCGAATTATGCATCTGAAATATTTACCTCTTTGCTAAAGATATTATTTAGCTTTGGGACTGTAGTTGCTAATACATTATTAATGCAATTTCACTTACGCTTGTAGAGGCAAAGCTACAGTTTGCCTTAAGTCATTTGACTTTTGTTTTAAAAATTAATAACACAATAGTTTTGCCAGTATTTTAATCTTTCTTGCCACTTTAGGAAGAAGAAATTAAAGTACTGGTAGAAGGAACTGCACTTTGAAAGGGTTGACTCAGCCTAGCAGTGGCTGGGGTAGTCCACAGGAGAATTACAAATTGGTCCTGTAAAAACACAGTCACTTCCAAGTGATAATGTGACAGCAGTCCCAAATATTTCAAGTTTTAGGTGTTTGTTTTAACTGCAAATAGGGGTATTCACAAAAGGAGACTCTATATAATCTATATAATTTAAACCTTTTGCAAATTTCTTTTTCAGTATTTTTTCCTACTTCCATGTATTTTTTGTAGTTTTTCTTCATTACTTTGTCTGTGTAAGCTTTAATCTTGGGAGGGAAGAAAAGGCCTAACTTAACATGTGTGGTGAATTGATTTATAGATGAATGTAATTTTCACAGAATTCTGTATTCTTTACTTCAGCTGAGTAAGGCAGCTGGGTCACTCAATCTTCTGGTTACCTAAACAGCACTTGCTAAAAAGTTCTAAAAAGAACTGTTCTAAAATAATAAATTATATAAAGTTTTTGACACTAACCTTTCTTTTCCCTTTCCCTTGTCCATCTCTCCTGCCCCCTGCTGTGGCCAAAGCCTGACGGAGATGTCTGCGAGTAGCACATCTTCTGCAGGCTCTGCAGTAGCTTCTGTATCCACGCGCCCTCGACATCAAAAGTCTATGTCTGCCTCTGGTCATCCTATAAAAGTTACACTGCCAACCATCAAAGATGGTACTGAAGCTTACCGACCAAGGTACGGAATTGATGGTTATTTCTTTGCCATGCACTTCAAAAATGCTGTTGGTCAGTTCATGATAGGCCTCAATGTGTTTGTAATCTGGTCAAAACTGCCACCTTGACTTCTGTTTTGAAACAGTAGCTTACTCAAGTACTGTATTACAGATGATTTAAGCCTGATTTTGTTCATGACACATGTTCACATACCCTTAAAGAAGTTCCTTGACTGCCTCCCTCTGGAAACTTCTGAAAACTTAAAAACTTGACTGTTTTAGACAGGACCATACAATGCCAGGCCACCATAAATTCAGATGAAATTACTGAAATGTAATCTCTGGTTGTAGATTACTAGGCTCATTTGTGTCTAAAAG
The DNA here is from genome assembly GCA_013396655.1 of Campylorhamphus procurvoides. NCBI lineage: Eukaryota > Metazoa > Chordata > Aves > Passeriformes > Dendrocolaptidae > Campylorhamphus > Campylorhamphus procurvoides. Next base: position 383,600 of record WBMV01001341.1, on the reverse strand, counting down.
CATTGTAGTGTAGTTGTTCTTACCATTAACTGCCTGAGTAGCTTTATACATTTCTTTCTGTTAGACCTTTGCTTAAGAAATATTCGTGAAGTTTTTTGGGAGTGCTTATTTTAGAGGTTTTGACTAACATGTTTTTTTGGAAGAGGGCTGGAAACACTTTCAGATTTTGCTACAGACTTTTCTACCTTTTTCCTTTGTCCTGTTATCTGTGTATACTTTTTTTATCTGCTCTTAATACTTGAGATAATTTGATTTTACAGTGGAAATATAGTTTGATTTTGCAATGAAAATATCTCTTCATTATTTCTAAGTATGAATCATAAAAGCAAATCAGTAGCAGATTCAGTTTCTAAAATAAAAGGAGTCAATAGCGGGGTTTCTTTCCTAACTTCAAGGAACGGTTGTCATGTAGGAGGGTTTTTAGCTTAGTCTTTCTCTTTATTTATGCTTCTGTTTTCCCAGCAGTGCAACTCAAAGAGTGCCTGCTGCTTCCCCGTCTGCTCATAGTATTAGCACTACCACTCCAGACCGAACCCGCTTTCCTCGGGGGAGTTCAAGTCGAAGCACTTTCCATGGTGAGCAGCTGAGGGAGCGGCGCAATGCCACTTACAATGGACCGCCCGCCTCACCATCCCATGAAACCGGTGCTTTTGCACATGCTAGAAGAGGGACTTCAACTGGTATAATAAGCAAGATAACTTCCAAGTTTGTTCGCAGGTTAGTACCTCTGATTTCAAGGGAAAAAAATATGAAAAGCCCAGCCTATAACCAGGGCCATAATTGCAGTCATGGAGAGTTTGCAGCCTAAGTCTGAAGCACATATAAATTTAGTTAGAGTGCTGCTTGTTTTGTGTGTTCCTTCTAGAATCTGCCTTGTTTTATTTCTCTGTATTATAAGCAGTATGTTTGACCTGCTAGCCAGCTTCTTTACCTTAAAGGAGCCAGAGAATGCTTCTCAATAGGGGTTTTTGCTCCTGCTTTAGAGCTAAAATACAAAGATTATACAATTAAGTTAAAATTCAATAAATTTAAATACTGAAAACAGGGACTTCAAAATTAGTCATTATTTAAATTTAACAATATTTTACTTTAACTGGGTGCAGTTTCTTTGCAAGGACTATATATTTACAATGATTTTTTTCACTGTGCGTAGAGGAATAGATATTTACAAATTATTTCAGGGAATTCTAAAATCTGTGAATAAATGAGAAGCTTCAGAAGCAGGCAGAATTCTGCATGTCTGGAAAAGAATCATTTCAGTATCATACAGCCTCTTACGTTATGTCACCAGCTTCTTCAAATTTAAGTTCAGGATTCTGAAGAAAAGAAAACTCATACATCCTAGATCTGCATTCATTCCTATGACGATGCTAACAGTAATAATACTATGAGGAGAGGTCCTGGGAAAAATTTTCAAATATGCTGTTTAATATCAAGTAACTCTTGACTTAGCAGTCACGAGAGCTTTCTCAAAAGGGGACTTAATTTTCGGTTTGCCTGGTTCTAGCAGCGATTTGTCTATAATTCTTAAGCCTGTTCATGGATGCATCCATACTGCATTATCGTCAACTTTACAACATAATTATATACTGAGAATTTATCTTTCCCTTACAGAACTATGCTGCTATGTACTGAATTCTATCATTTGTGTGTAGGGAGAAAAAAAAAGATAAATTCAAAGCTACATTAAGCTCATAGTTGAGAATTCGTAAGGAAAATACCATGAATTACATAAGGTGGTACTACAAGGAAAAAGAAGAGAGAAAGCTAAAAATGCAGTGATATTCTTCATAAAATTGATTTCAACTGGTGAGCTGATAGTGCATCAGTGTGTGTCTAAGTAATACCTCCTATGATCACACCCCCAAAAAAGTATATGAATTATTTTCTTCTTTCAGAAACCTGAAGATACAGGACTATGATCCTCCATTATTGGTATCTCCAGCACTTACAGAGGTGCAAGGAGAGAATTGGTCTCTGGTTTTAAAGAGGGGGAAAAAAAGTTACAGCAAACTTAGTGAACTGTGGTGTTGCTGTAGATTTCTAAGTGGGGGGAAAGTTGTTTTCTGTTGAGTAACTAACCGATTTCAAGAGCCCAGGCTGGTTTTTTGCATTACAGCTCATTGTTATTTGCAAGGAAAGGTATCTTGCCTTTTTTCTTTTTTGTAAGAAATTAATATTTTCATTATGTCAAACTACAGTATTAAAGTAGTCTTGTAAAATATGTTTAGAATTAATATATCTTAAATCGATATATCTAGTATAGAACATTTTATACAATTTCCTATTACGTTTTACACTGTCATAAGTATATTTTCCTATACTAAAGGCCTTGTAGGGAATGTGTTTGTTTTGTGGCTGGTGATGGTGAGATGTTTTGGTGGTGTTTTGTTGTGTGTTTATTTTGTTAAAATTTGGGTTGTTTGAGACTTAGTGGCTGGGATTACATGGGTGGAGGTTCAGACTTTATTTTCTGCTGTTTGGTTTGGATCACATAGCTGCATGCCTTTTGACTTATGTACTGTTTAGGCAATAATGGTTTGTGAAATAATTCTTTTACTAACTTTTGACAAAGGTAAATGCCTTTTCTGGTAAGTATATAAAATAATGCATAATGAGAATGCTTAGTGAATAGGGTATTGAAATATTTTGAATCAATGGTTTATGTCAAGTGATACTTCCCTGATGTTAGTTACTAAAGTATAGGTGTTTTGAAGGTATTAATTAGCTAATTGAAAATGAGTGCTAAAATGTTTGTACAGCAGCACTAGGAACATACCTAGGTGGCTTTTACAATCTGTGGATATGTTTCAAGTTGCTCCATACTAAAAAGACATAATATAGAACAGTTCCATGTAAAGCACAGCTCGAATTCAACAAGACAGAGATATGTTTAACCTCAAGCTCACTGGTAATCCTGCTGAAGTCAATGGAATAGCTGATTTGCTTCAAGTTAAGCAGATGTTGAAGTAACGCTTGTGAACTGGGCTCCAAATATTTGGTCTCAAACTCTTAGGCACATCTTATTGTTAATTACTTGAGTGTGCTTAAGCATGGGCATGTCCCAAAGTGCTTTCAGGGTGGAGGTATAAAGGCCTGACCCACAAGGGTGCAGGGTGGAGCCCCCCATGACCACCTTGACTGACTGCTCCTCTGTGCTTGCTGGAATTACATGTGGCCATTGCTCTGTCTGCAGTAGGTTGAGAACAACATGCTAATTTTGATGTCAGCTTGACAAAAAAAAACAAGAAACCCAACAAACAACAAAGACAAAACAAAAAACAAACTTCATGTCAGAGTTGAAAGAAGTTAAGGTATCATAAAGGGAAACTAAAATTACGGCTGTGAAAAAATACTATTAAACAGTATTAGGCTTGACATTATTATACTGATTTTTTTTTCTTCAGTAGATATTTAACATTGTTATAGGTGTAGGTTTTCTTAACTTTTATTTTTCACCTTTATCATTGAATCTCAACCTTAACTTTGTTTTGAGGGATCCAAGTGAAGGCGAAGCCAGTGGCAGAACTGACACCTCAAGGTGAGGAGTCACTATTAATACTTCGCTCCTAGGTCTTTCTCATCAAAGTTTAAGTGATTTCTTAAAAACTTTTAATCAGGATGTAAAATAGAATAGTATTTAAGTAATCTGTATTTCAAAAATGTTTTTTCATTTGGGGGGAGGGGGTTTTGGTGAGGTCCTTTATATCCCTCTTTATATCCCTCTATATCTGCTTTCTTGCAAAGTATTTAATATAAAATTTTATGTGAACATATTTCTTTGAATAATAAAGCCCCTTGTAGGAGTTAACCAATCATTTAGGCACTTCATCATATTCTGACTTATTTAATGGTGTTTACTTTTGGTTTCAGTGGAAAACGTAATATATTTTCTATGTGTCTGTGTGTGCATATGAATCTATTAAACTTTTACTATAGTTATATACTGTGCTCATTACTAAAGCTGCTGTTTACTAGAAGTAAACACCTTATGGTTCTTGAGGAATGAATGTCACTTGCACTGAGAAATAAAACAAGTGACATTCAGACAAAAAGGGTAGTGACTGCCAAATATTGAATTTGTATGGCAACCACTGTACACAAATCTCGAGGTGCTTTGTTAGTAATAAAACATCCCTTCATATGCTCATTTTTCAGTATATCTGCTCTTTTGCCATGTTTCAGCATTTGGTTCTGCATTTTTGGTGTGCTTAAGCACAGTGCATAACTCTTTATTTTTCTGCTCTCTAATGAACAGGCATTGTAGTTTGCATTCTAAACTGGTCACTTACAGAAAGTATCAACTTAGTTTTCAAAAAAGAAAGCCTCTATTTAAAAAAAAAGACCCAAACAGCACATTCTTAACAGGATACACTGTATAATACACAATGCATTTATCTAAGTTAGCCCTTTTCAATTCAAAGTCTCTTAGCTGTCAAATTCTTGGATGTGGAAAGGGAAAAGAGATTAATCAAGTGTTCAAATGAAATGCAGTGTGAAGTTGCTTTCAGCTCTTGCTTTCATTCTCTAGCTTTCTCTTATTTTTGTCATCCTACAGTGTCTGTTTTGGGCTAAAAAAGTCATTTGAGATCTTCTCCCTGCCATGCTCTATCCCTTAATATTCCTTAATATCCCTTAATAATGTGGTTCTCTGGGGATCACACTGAGAGTTAAATTAAAAATACTTGTTTTGACTCCTCTCTGAATAATGATGGTTTATAGACTATCAAAATGAGAACAGCACCTTTCCCTGGTGACAGATGGGGAAGCATCAGCATTGTGAGTACCTGGGACAAGAACAGATATAACTGACTGTGGAGTGACTTTAAAATAATTAGTGCTGTTTCTCAGAATGCTTTCTGCAATGGAATAAGCAATCCATTTAGTAAGGAAGCATCAGACTAAGAACATTGATTGGAAATTACTCCACTGCAATTTTGTCCGAGTCATTGTGTCAAATAAAATACTTTGTGTCTACAGGTTGCTGTTTTTTCTGTGAAAAAGCTGCTGGCCCTGTACTGAAGTGGTGACCTCAGGCTATTTGCAACCAAATTACAGCATAAAATTTTGCTTCATCATTTAAAATAAAACATGTTATTTTATGGTCTTTTGACACAGAGAGAGGTCAAAAATACATAATAAATGCAAAAGGGGGAAAAGAGGGGGAGGGAATTAACTGAAGACTTGTGAATCACAGGGTGGGATTTCTTCCTCTGCTGCTTTTACAGTATGATTTACGCTTCAGGACTGTGTTCCTCAACTTCAGTTTTGTTGGTGTATGGCATGCTCCAGATCATGAAATCAGCAGAACTTCAGTCATGCTTTTACATAGATTCCACTTTCTTTGGAGCAGTATGGAGTAACGTGTGTCTGCTGCAGTTACCATTGCACATGTTGTCATCAGAACGCTGTAGAGCAGGGGTTTCCAAACTTGCTTTGCTTGTGTGCCACTACTGTGGCACAGTGCTGTGCTGAGGCACACGTGTGCAGCAGGTGGGGCACCACTGCTCCAGCAACATCCTTTTAACTCTTTGAATTAGCTTGCGGGTAACCAGTGGCATGTCAGTCGCAGTTTAGAAACCCCTGTTCAACAGCTGTATTTCTCTTCTTTCTCTTGGTTGTACTGCTTTGGTTTTGACTTTTCTGTATATCACTTGTTCCAGGAGTGTTTCTGGAGAACCAAAAGACAGAGAGAAGGAGGATAGCAAAGATTCAAAGCCACGCTCCTTGCGGTTCACGTGGAGTATGAAGACCACTAGTTCTATGGACCCGAACGATATGATGAGAGAGATTCGGAAAGTGTTAGATGCTAATAACTGTGATTATGAACAAAAAGAGAGGTTTTTGCTCTTCTGTGTTCACGGTGATGCACGACAAGATAGCCTTGTTCAGTGGGAGATGGAAGTCTGCAAACTGCCACGATTGTCGCTCAATGGAGTTCGTTTCAAGAGAATATCTGGGACTTCTATTGCATTTAAGAACATTGCATCCAAGATAGCAAACGAGCTTAAGCTGTAAAGAGAACCTAAATTCTTTGGGATCAGGGAAGATTCATACATGATCTACACTTTGAATGTACTGGTTACGCCTAATGTGATTGGCCTGTGAAACTCCCCATGTAGAAATTGCCCTTATTGCAATAAGGTTATACATAGTTATTCAGAATTGTAAAGTTAAATCCAGTATGACCTATATTAAATAACTGTAGCTAAAGAAGTTATGTTCACATGTACAGGTAAGTATATAGAGCATTCTGTTCATTTTATGTTCATAGAGTTGTATAATAAAAAGATGACTGCTTAAATTCAGATCTTGTATAGTTGTCTAGATTTCTGCACAGAAATGTATGTTTGATGCTTTGAGTTGGAAAAGTTCTTCCCTATCATTTACATTTTTGGTGTTTTTATAAGTCTTACCTCTACCATGCGTTTTTTAAAAAACTTGTGTCCTGAGTCAAATGCACAATTTCACAACTGTAGCATGACCATTTTTAATTATTTAAAGATTGTTCATGAATTGAACCAAAAGTCGGTGAATCGGCTTTTGTTCTACACGAGACTGTTCCTGCTTATCTTTGGCTCTTATCCTTGTTATTGGACAGTGTTTAGTTGAAAAAAGAGACAAACATGTTTACAGTGTTGGCACTTACAGTTTAGAAACTTTGTTCTGCCTTGGGCCAGCTCAGAGCTGTGGGGGAACAGAAACCAAGAGTAAGTGGTGTTCTGTCTGCAAATTCCAGTCCTTACTCCCATGGTCCATTAACAAATGTAGCACCAAAGCGGAGAACCGGAATTATTTCATTTGAATATCATGGTGTAAAATATAACTTGTTTGCTGCCTTCAGAATACTACAAATTCCATTTTATGGAAATATATTAACATTGGGACTGTTTAATAGCACAAGATAATCTGAAGTGTTGACCAATTGTATAAGTTAATAATACCACCTCAGGAATTAGCTTGGCTTTTGGAACATGTGCCCTCCAAAGAGTACATGCAATTCCACATAATATTTTACAGCTAAACATACATTGTTTATAATGATAAATTGTTGATTTATGCTTTTTGTGGTTGTACAGTTTGTTCCCATGTAACCTGTTTGTGTTTAATATTTTCCAGATTTCTTGTATTTATTCCACATCATTATGCCTGTAATGTGCAGCTTTGTAATTAGGCACTGGCCTACAGAAAAGAAAAAAAAAACAGCCCCACATTTTTTTCCTTCATGATTAATGATTATAAACTGTGTAAAACCACTAGTACTGGTACATTTTAATACTTGTTCTTTTGTACTGAATTAACCATAGAGGTTGGTTGTGCAATGTTATTTAATGTCGTAATTACTGTAATATCAACATATGGGCCCCATCTGCACACTCTTGTGAAGAATAGAAAGTTCATTAAGAAATTGTCACTTTAAAAAATAAAAATTAAAAAAAAGCTGTGGTAAACTCTGTAACCCGAAGTTAGAAGGCTGTAAGTGTAGTAAATGTGCCATTCTCTAATGGCTTCTTGACCGAGATGGACTTTACATACTGTACTGTGATGTAGCTTTCCTATGTAACAGTTATGTTCGGAAATGGACGTGTATTGTTGCCTTAGAAAAAGGGTGGTGTTTGGAAAGAAAGAACTGTAGCCCCTTTTCTTTTCTATCTGATGTTCATTGAAACAAAATCTGATGCAAGTCATCTTGATTCACTGGTGCACTCTATTAAAACTTACTTGAACAGTTCTCATACTAAAATACTTGTTGTTTGCCCTTTATAAAAGTGCAATAATTACCACAGGTAACAAAATAGTTTAAAGGTGTACAGGCTCATCTTCAACATTGTGTGAATTCAGGATTAGCATTGCATTGGTTCGGTGGTCCTGTGCTGTCCAGAAACTTATCAGTGTTTTAGCACTTCTTAGAAATGGATGTCCAAGAGCTTTTCCGAAATTCACCAAAAATCAACCTTGCGAGAGGGTTGTTTGTCTGCTCAATTTGCCTCTAAATGTTCAGTTATCCTTGAAAATACACAACTGAAACAGAACCATGATACCAATCCAAAGTCGTGTGTGAACTTAGCCATGAAACAAAACCCTTTGCCTTTTCAGAAGGTTCAGTGGAAAAAATGTAGGTCATGCTGTGAGACAGTAGATTAAGTACTTAGGATAGCTTCCCGCTTTACAGGCGCTGTTTTCCGTAGCTAACTTTGCCCTAGATTGCCCTTGCTTTTCACCGCTCCATCTAACTAGAGATGTATTAACGTTCCAGAAACACAGATAGCATTTCCAGAGGAGAGAGAGCTTTCAAATTTTAGTTTAACTCTCCCGTGAAACAAAGTGCCAACTTAATGTTTACGTATATGGGCAGTTTGCAAATGGTATTATTTCCAGTGACTGCCAGGAGTGCGAAATTGCTCTGATTCCCAAACCCTGCTGCCCTCCTTCCTTTTGCCTTGCTGGAAGATGAGCTGTGAACCACCTAATGCTCTCCATAGCAAATACACCAGGTGCTTCAGCAAGTGCATAATCTGAGTGTGAAAGGGGTAGCTGCACCCAAATGCAGCATTTGGCTTTCCAAATCTGCCCCTGGCAGGAATAAGATGGGAAGACCCAAGAAAGATACTTTTTTCAGAAGTGCTGGTTTTATTGGCAAGCAGAGCATACTTAGTATGGAAATCAGTGAGATAGTGCATACTGAATCCTCAGTGCCTGGTTTTTGGGTCGCTGAACAGCTGCCTTGTTATGGATCTGTTATCTCTAAGTTACTCCTTGGGTAAGAGCGGGGTAAGCTCCATTTCAGGTCCAAGTGTTCCTGATTTCCATGTGGGAGAAGACCAGTGTGGCATTTAATCAGCACAGCTTTAACTTGAGAAATTTGGAAGAGTTTTAAATGCCATGGGATGCCTCAAATCTTCAAAGTTCTTATGTGTTCAATGGTAATTTTTGGGTGGCATTTCTAGGGGGTATTTGGGATGGGTGTGGGGGTGAGCGATTGGTCTACTGTATGGTTCAGCTGTTTTGGGTTTGGTGGGTTTTTTTATTATTTCTTTCTTTAAGGTATACAGGCATTTTCAAATGTAGTACATCCATTTCCACACAGTCCAATTTAAAACATTAAAATGTGTATAGGTCAGTGAAGGGACTATAAACTTTCACTCTTGCTCCACTGGATGAACAACACTGCTGGAGAACCAGGTAGCATCATTAATGCCATTTAGTTATGATGATGCTAAAATTCCATGAGTTGAGTTGTGGGATTTTGATACCCAGTGTCGTACACTCAAGGGTACCTTGGACCTACTCATCTCACAACATGCTATGGTTCCCCTGCTGCCACGCAAGTGAGGACAGTAAATCTCAGCTGAGCTCTCTCTGAGGTTTTGACAGATGAATTTGGAAAACGATGCAAACTTGTGAAGTACAAACCCAGTCTGTGGGGAAAGGCCTGCCCCTCTTGAGAAGACAGATAATCTTTCACTGTATCCACTTCTAATTTAGAGGCAAATATACATTCACTAATGGACCTATAAATAGAAAACCTAGACATAAACACTTTCCAAAGCCTCAGAAAAATATTTAATGTGTTTTGTCTTTAAGATTTTTCAAGGCAGCTTCAGGTTAACAAGGTGAAAGATCCCATTTTGCAGCTGCTAAACATGTTATTTGTTGATGCTACTACTTAATCAGCATCAGGCAATTACTTCAACCCTCAAATATTTCAGAAAGTAGCACATGAAAATCTACAAAATCTGCCTCCTGTAGGTGGCTGCTTCAGGCTGTCCACCGTGCACTTACTGTGGACCTGTGGTGCTACTCTTGTTTCACTGTCTCTGTAGCGGTCAGGACATACCTGCACCTCCAGGATGAAAGCTCAGTGTCCGGCCCCAGGAGGTGGGGAGAGAACCGGGGAACTCAGAAACGGGCCCTGCAGGTGCTGCCGCAGCCAGAGCCCAAGGGAAGAAGGAGCTCTGAGTGCCACATGCGGTCTGCAGCAAGTGCTTGTGTGGGGTGTACTCAAGAGCACGACATTCTGTCCCGGGTTTAGGTCTCCATTTAAACCTTCGGGAAACTTAACTTAAAAACGTGATGATGGTAACAGGAGTGGTGACACCTTTAACATGAAACAGGGGAAAGGATGGAGCACTTGTAGCGACAGACCTGAGACTTGGCTCACGTCTCCCACCATTCAGAGGGACTGGTCCACTCGTCTATCACAGAACTTTCCCGGCTGGAGCTGTGACAGTGGTGAATCACCATCCCTGGGGCAGGTGACAACACTAGGTGTAAGATTTACTTGCTGAATGTCATGGAAGTGTCTCGGGGAGACAGTTTCAAGGCTTTGTTCCTTGGTAAGAAAAATCCATTGTAAAGGATTAGTCTGTTCCAGTGCTGCATCTGCTTGTCCAAAGCGTTTGTATGAGTATCAAATGTTGATAAATACACCAACTGGTTGAATAAATTATATCGCTCCTCCCTATACAATCCTGCTTTTCCTGATCTGCCCCAGCTCACGAACACCGTTCAGGAAGCACCGCTGTTGTAACACCCGCAGCACGCCCAGCTGCAGAGGTGCGCGGCTCTCGGCCTCCCGCAGCAGCGGGGAAGAAGCCGCTGAGAAACTTTGTCTTTCAACGAGGGCTTAGGGATTTCCCCCTTGGACGGGGAAAGCCGAACGCACCCCTGGACGCAGGAGAGGCAGATCACCCGAGAAACACTTGCAGCAGAGGGATGACCAGGGAGCTCGGCTTTGCTCTCTGACGGGAAAAGAGCGTGACCTCCCGGAGCGGTGCTGCCGTGGGCAGTGCGGTGCCGGAGAAGGAGCTGCCAAGGGTTTCTCCTGCCGAAGCAGCCCTGGGG